>QUSF01000025.1:8280445-8300935 GCA_003676055.1 Chloebia gouldiae
TGGTATGCGTTGTCAAAAATCCACTAAAATATCTGTAACTCTCTAGAGCCACATAAAAAGCCCTTTAAATTCCAATTATTTACAAGATTAAGCTGTAATAACAACACTTCTGAAACATTTGTCGAGGAACTATTTACCTGAGAACATCAAGATCACATAGTGAATGTGTAAGGATCACATAGCAAAATCAAGATACTAGGCAGTATCCCTTTATAGAACACTATATCAGAGAGAATCCTACAATATTCTAGCAGTACAATACCTGTACTGAGGATGACCAGGATCAAGAACATGACAAACCCCATAAAAAAAGAGTAGTACATCAGGCAGTCTGAAAGCTTCACTTTGGGAATCTTTCATAATTTATCTATATTATGGACTTTGCTGCCAACATTACTAACTACAATCACCTGCTAGTATGAACTGGCCACTCAGTATACATTTTTATCTCCTTTATCTAGCGCCGAGAAGTTGCCAAGACAGTTTTCTGTTTAGTCGTGATTTTTGCTCTCTGCTGGTTCCCTCTCCATCTGAGCCGGATTTTGAAGAAAATGGTATACAATGAAAAAGACCCCAGCAGATGTGAACTGCTCAGGTACTTCATTTTCTATGCCAATAGTTTGTACTGAAAAAATATAATGCTGTACACTTAGAATTTCTATGAGGAATGTCACTGTGCAATGCACCTGTGGTGTTCAATAATTTTAAGCTACACCCATCTTCAGCGGTTTCAGTTTTTATAGGGTAGCATAATCTCAACAAATGTTGTCTGTCATTATTTCAATCACCTTGCTCTGGATTTTTTGAACATCTGTGAGACAGGTTATTATAGACATGGCACGGGAGAAGACTAGATTGAGGGAGTTAGGTAAGAGAGAATGAATTTGTGTGACAGAAGAGGCTGTAACCACAAGGAAAGTGGATGCTTCTGTAGCATATGAACTGTTTGTTCTCCTCTTGCTTAGTTTCTTGCTGCCCTTGGATTACATCAGCATCAACCTGGCAACCATGAACTCTTGTATAAACCCCATAGCTCTGTATTTTGTGAGCAAGAAGTTTAAAAACTGTTTCCAGGTAAGCTTCTCTTGATAAGATTTTATGTCCAGTTAACTAACTGTATTGAACCACTTGGCTGTTATCTATTTTTAACAGCTGGGAGAATAGGCATGCAAAGAAATGAAAGAATATAAATTGTCTGGTTTAGCAGCTAGCAGTTCAGTTCACATAGCACATGTACCAAGATGAAAGTGAAACTATCCACTTCGTCTGAAATACTGAACCAATAAATAAGTTTGACATAATCCTCATATGTGTAAACTGAGATAGACAAGCTTTTGTAAATATTATTTCTCTGCATTTGCCATGCACATGAAATAGAATTTTCTTGGTAACAATTTTCCACTCTCAATGACATCAAGCTGCCCATATTAAACCATCTCATAAATGACTAAAATTTTCAGGCTTGAATACCAATTTAGGCACCTGAGTTGACTTTCGCAATCAAATATGCATTATGTCTTCTACCTGTATTTTCCAGTTCCTACACATGCAAACATATTTTAAGGATAAAATAATTCCCTTGTGACAACATGCCTCTGCAAGTCCCTGTCCACCTATTAAAGGCCACAGGAAGCAAACAAACAAACAAACAAACAAAAAAAAACCAAACAAAAAAAACCCCAAACAAACAAACAAAAAAACCCCAAACAAACAAAAAAAAATCCAACAAAAAAAAAGAGAGTAAAGAAAGTAATGAAATGGAAGACTAACATAGCTTTATCTGCAATGAAAAACAAAGGATGACAGGACTGTACCATTAAACTTTAAGTCTGAGAATAGGCAGAATCCAAACTACTGAGAAAAATGTGAAGAATTATTAGACTTAAGGAATACCTGTTTGTCTGTAGCCTGCTCAGATTTACTAACTATTTTAAGGGAGCATTTTCACACAATATCAGCTTGTATTCCTAACTGTGCAAGATGTTACATCTCAGTATGTTCACTGAACCTTTTCCAAAATAATTTTGTCTTTTTCTAAGATGTGAGAAGAGACCTGAGCCACAGGCTGGGGAATTTTTCTTCTTTTCTCTTCCATGCTAAGCAGCATGCTGATCCCTAAGTTTGTCAAGTACAATAATAAAGGTGGGGAAAGAACAATCAACCCAGCACCTAACAATATGCATTGAATTCTGTCAGTTCTCAATTTATTTACCTTAGTCAAACAAATTTCCCTTTTCATAATGTGAAAGTTATTTGTAAATAAGAGGTACAATCTGGACCTAATTTTCTGCACTTGTGACATTCAATCACAAGAATTGTTTATGTCCTAGACTAAAAATCTCCCTGAATATACCTAGCACTCCCTTCAGCTAGAATCTGTTATCTGTCATTTCTGAATGAAAAATATGGCAAGCAATCTGCATAGAACTGAGAGATTTGTCTTAACATTTATTTATTTATTTATTTATTACTCATTTTTAGTCATGTCTTTGCTGTTGCTGCTCCCAGTCCAAGAGTTTGGTGACTTCAGTGCCCATGAATGGAACAAGCATTCAATGGAAAAACCAAGAACTAAACAATCACAATACAGACCGAAGCAGCCATAAAGACAGCATAAACTGAAAATCAAGGACTCCCACAATTTCAGAATGAAAATAAAAGTCACTACAAAGCTATTACAACAGGAAGCCCAGTGACTGTTTCATAACAAATTCAGACATGTGCACCATTGTACCTAATTCTAGAGGTGACTGACTAGATGGAGTGAGTGTAACTGTGATGTCCTGTGAACTGAGATCCACTGGATGGTAATTCTGCCTCTGAAAAGGATATTGATGTGATTATGACACAAAAAAAAACTGGCTTGAACTATACAGGTAGTTTTGCTCTTCTGAAGCAGGCAGGAACTTTCCAGTGTCTGTGACTGGTACAATGCAATCTTTTTATCTGATTGTCACCTAGAATTAATCACTCTGGAACTTCTGAGAAGATATCAAAATGGAATCAATCTGTGACTATATTTTATCTCTGCCCATTTGTCTTTTAAGTTCTATTTCTGTCGTGGATATAGTCCATGCACCAGTTTGTTTTGCATGTTGTTGTTGTTGTTGTTGCTGTTTTTCAGGTTTATGTTAGAAAATGTTATGGTCCACACCATCATTTTACCTGTTTTACAATGGATCGGGACATTAGCTGGGCAGTTCACATTTGTAGCACTTCAGTATTCAAATATAGGAAGAGACTATTTAAACAGCATCAACATTTGGCACTTAAGCACAGATTAATACCAAAAAAAGAGGTATTAATAATACAGTACTATACTGTGTTATTTATTCTAATGCTCGGTACAAAATAAACATAATCTGTATCGGCAAAAAGAATGGAAGATGCTCACAGATGGGCACCTGACAAAGTGTTTATATTAACATGACATGTTAATTCTTAAACTATATGAACCTTTTAATCTATTTAGACTATAGCTGCATGGAATCTAAGTTGAAATTAGGGTCAGTGGAACACAGTGAAACATTATTAAAGCTGTCCACAGTGTTCTGAGAATATGGTTATTATCAGAGCAGCTATGCACTCTATTTTCACATTGTGAACATGAGGTTATAGTCAGAGTGAATGTAGAAATGTGGAAGTCCATAAGAGTTGGATGTGCAGAAGGATATTTTGTGCCTTATTTCTTACAGAGTTCTCTGTCTTACACAACACTCAGAGATTTTAATGGGGTTTAATAGGTTATCAGCATTGTTAACCATACAAATGCTATTAACAATATATAGAAACTATTGCTTGCATATATGTAAACTGATGATTTTTTTATTATTTCCATCCATTAAGGCTACATGGCAAGAGATTCCCAGCTTGCCTATAAAAAATTATAATAGGTAGCCTTTCATTAAATGGTGGAACTCAATAGTGTGGTGTCATATATAATATGTCTCATGCACAAATCTGTTAGGTAATTTATAGCATCTTTTGTGCTAGGCTAAGAAGCAGTAACCAAAATTCCACAAAATTTTAAATGTCCATTTCCTTTCCAGTGAAAAATGTAATCCTGCATAGTTTTATTTAAGAGGTCAAAATGCTAGTGCCTACAGTGACTTCTCCTGCACAAGTTTCCGAATGTTTACATTCACAATCTTCTGAAGTATATTTTAAAAAAGGTTCTTTAAATTTGTGTATTTTTGTGTGCTTTTGTCTCTGTGACATATATGCCTGTATAAATACATATAAATCAATGTTCATATGTTATAAACCTAAATACAGTCTTCTGACAGTGCTCTGTGGTAGAGCCTAAGAGCATGATATGGAATGAGACTTGGTTGAATTTTACTTAGAACATTTCATCCTCAAACTGTATCAGAAATCATAGTAAATGTGTGACAAAGCTCTCTGAGAAGACTGAGTTAGTCTCTTTACATCCTGAAATCTTTTCTGCTGCTTTGACTGAAGGTATTGAGGAGATGGTAAAGGTAAAGAGAAAAAAGGCATGAGGAATGGATTTAAGTTGTAAATTGCTCCTCCTTTATTTCAAGGCAGGAGAAATCTTTGTGTGCATTCTCTTTTTCTGCTATTTACCCAATAGCTAGATAAACAAAAAAATTTCATACACCTGCAAACCAGTAATGTGATAGCTCAGAGACAATGTTTCTACCTGTCTACAAAAGACAGTGAGCAATAGAGACAATCTAGGTCAATTTAGTGTTCTTAACTTCTACCACAAAAGCCCATCTACCTGCAAAAGTTTCAGTCTGTGAAAAGGGTCGCTTTTATGCTTTATAAGCACTGATGCAAACCGTGAGTCACGAAAATTTAAAATTTTTCCTTCCAGGACTGACATTTCCAACATCTATTGCCTTCAGCTCAAGAGCTGTCTCTGTTATATGGCAGAGATACATGACACACAAAGCATCCTTTAAACCACCACAGCCTAGAAGGAAAAACTCTCTTCCTACTCCTCATAATGCTAACTGACCTTATCACAGCATTAAAAAATATAAAAAATACAAAACTTTTACAAAATACAAAACTTTTTAACTAATGAACAGGGTAAATTATCTAACAGAAGTGAGAGGTACTTTCTAGAATCCTTTAGAATTATTCTAGTGAGCTTACTTAGGGATCAGAGCCTGCAAAAACTAACTGGTGACCCTCATTCCATTTCTCCAGACTGTGGAAGGACAGAGAGAGTTTAAATAACAGTGACAAGAGAGGTCCTGGGAGGTCTCATACTCTTTTTTGCCTTGGCTGCTTTTTTGTATTTTTACTGGTGGCTGCTGCTCTCACTCAAAACCAGTTATAAGGACAAAGGATGTTGTGATGTGGCAGCTGTGATGAAGGTGGGGGGAAATGCTTCTGAAAACTTCCCAAGGTACTCTTTTAATTCTCTCCTCTTCTTCACACTGAGAATGGTAAATATTCCTCCTGGTATAGTATCCACTCTCAATTCTGAAAAAGCTGACTTTCAAAAAGAACCAACAAAAGTATTCCACAATTCTGGTGTCACACAGCAGCTGCTTTCTCTTTTACATCAGTACAACTTTCCACAAGTGTCCTTCCATTCTCTCCTTATTTTATAGGTATTTTTAACCCTGCTATTTGCATCAATCTCAACTGAACTAAGCCTAGCTTTCCTCTGAAGATAACAGGGTTTATTCCACAAGCTTCAGATTAACTTCATAAACTTTTTGTCTCTTCATTATAATCAAGATCCATTTAACTGTCACATTCATCTTTCTTTTTGTGGACTTCAGAATTCCCAACTTTTGTCAGACCACCCAGTGTAAAATTTCATTGACAGTCTCAGTTCTTAACGTAACTTAGTTTTAGAATACAGTTGTTCTCTTTGTTTTCAATATGCATTTTTTCAAACTACCTCACTAAATATTTCCTCTTTGGTATATTTTATACTTATTTGCTTCAAGGAGGCAGCATACATGGGTTTTCACTCATGTCTATGTCCATATTTATTTATTTTCATATGAAACTCTGTGTTTCAGCTCTGGCCTAGCCAGTTCCTGTGCATTAAAAAAGGTTCTTATATAGTTAATCATAAATATCACCTGAAAAAAAAAAACATTAGCCTGGTTCTGAGAAAATATACTTATGCTACCCTCATATCTGAATATGTTTATTTTCTTATTTCAATACAGGCAGTTTCAGATGTTTACCTGTCTGTCCTTCCATCCTTCCAAACCAACTATCAACCCCCTGTCCAATTTCAATGAATTTTACAGAACAGAGTTATCATCATTATGAAGTTACAGAGAATTTCACCAGAACTGCAGGATGGAAGGAAGAACAAAATTCTACTCATGCTTTATGCAGAAAATTTCAGAAAAGTAGTTTGTGCATAATAAATTCACTTGATAGAAAGATGTTATAAACATTACAGATGGAGAAAAAGCCTTGATCAGAGCATGCAGCTTGTAAGACATCTGAGAATCAAACCACAACCCACAAATTCTTGGAAGCCAGTATTTGTGAGTTCTCTTGCTTGTGGAATTACTTGCTGCTTCTTTCTCTTTTTTTCTGCCTCTCTTTCATCATTTACGTATTTACTGCAATCTTGTTACTATATAATTTGATTCTGTGAAGTCTTATGGGTTTCAGTGTGTGAGAAAATTCAAATTCTGCTGCATTTGTATGAACAGATGCCTGCTCAAATGTCTGTGAGGCAAAACACACATTTTCATTAGAGGAAACACCAGTACAGCATGCTAACATTGCTTTGCAAAGTTTCTTCCTCACAATCAGTGCTGCAAAGTGTTGCCTCAGCAAGGTATTCCTAATTTACACTCTTCACTCTTTCAAAGACTAAATAAAGGCAATTCTCCAAAATCAGAGTAAAAGAAGACACGCAGAAAATTTACAGACCAGAAATAGGTCTCAAGTTGCATAGGAAAAAAAAAAAAAAGACACCAAACCCAGGCATGTTTGAAATGTGGCTCTAAAAGAAATACAGCTTATCTTTAGTCCAAGTGTGGGAAAAGGAAGATATGAACTAAATAAAAAAATGTAGGTCATCTCCAGTTTCTCCAAAGGCAGATGAAATTAATTGACCTCTACTATCTCATCTAGAATCACTTTTCCCCTGTACAAACACCACTGCTTCTGAACTGAGCCGTCACTTGTGTCACAGCCTTGCAGTCCTGTTAGTTACAGTAGCTTATTATTACAACAATAAAGCTCAACAGAGTAAGTGTTACAACTGGTAAGGAAAACAAAAAGATTTGAACTTCAGCAGCACTCTGCCCACATTTCTGGGTGTAACTGAGTGTCTGCCAACTGATCTGCAATCAACGATTTGGTGCATCTCAGAATAAGGCCTTTACTTCAATCTCCCTGTGTTAGTCCTTGGGAGCAAAAAGATTGAGAAGTTACCAAATCAAGCATCCAGAACAATTAATGAGAAGCACTTCCAAGCTCTCCAAGAGAACATACCTCCTGCTACATGTTTTAAAAATAGGGTAACAATTAGAAACCCATCATTACACCACTGTACCATCCTGTAATACTTCATATTTATTGAAAAATTTATATCAAAAAGTTTTGGTTTTTTTTTCTTTTCCTCTCTGAAATTGTTGTACAGTGGTCTCTTTGGTATTGCCTCTGAATAAAGTATACATTTGGATTAGCTTTCTTTCCAATATCTACACAGTGTTAATAAAGCATTCATCTCCAGATGAACAGTATATTCTGATACAGAAGTACAATCAAACCAAACTACCAATAAAAGTCACAAATTTTTACAGTCAAATCTTAAGCAGAAAAAAAAAGAGAGACCTCTTGGGACAAATTACTACAGTTCAGTACTACAAGTGGAAAATACATTGATTTTTTAATAGATAAAGAAGAAACCATACCACTTTTGCTAATTAAGGAAAGAGTTGGTGTTTACAAGAATAATGAATAAGTCCACATTTCATGAGCTGTAGTAAAATACTGTAAGGGCAATAAATCTTCATACTCCATTATATGAAATACATGTAAATTCTGGGGATTAGGAAGACATAACTCTCCAATGCAAGATTCTCTGATTTCCCTGCAATGTTTCTCTAAAGTATTAGTTTCAAGACACATCTCATACTTAGAGATAATTGTGAAGAAAGGGAGATATTTACTGAGTTTCCCTTCTTGAACTGCAAAAAATCCTTAAATAACATTTTTTTGAATATCCAGCATATTCTGGCTTTCCCGTACCACAAATGAACTGCAACAATGGCAGTACTGAGGAGTATTCCAAAATCAAGGAATCGAGTGTTGAATTAGTTCCTTTTTATGATCATTTGTATATATTTTTACATATATGTATATTATATATATACCTATAATTTGAGAATTTATTGGCAGAACCTTAATCAGTGGTTGTTCTTCCATATAAAGTGCATTATTAATATACACTCACCCCCCAGTCTTCTCTTCCATTTACTTTAGCAGTATAAAACCTCAATCAAAATTAAAATTAGACAATAAAGTAATGTCAAGTTTTGGATAGTAAAAGTTTTCACCTGGGATAAAGTGCTGACCCTTCTGACTTCAGTAGGACTGGGATTTCAGTCAGAATTTGTGATGGAGCCCATTGGCATGGTAGTTGTGGCAACGTGACTAAGCCCACTACACCTAAGCAGGAGAGAAGAAAAAGATTCTGTGGAGCTTGGATGAATAATTATGCAATTATCATCTCATATGCTCAGGTCAGGAAGCCTCAAACAAAGAAGTCTCAAACAAAGAAACTTCAGCACACTTTGTTTCCAAAAAAATCAGTTTAATAAATGAAGTCAGAGGTAACAATCTTGTCCCCTTGCACCACTCCACCAACAGAGACAGAATAGAAGAAAAGGAATATTGTCTATTTGCAAGGAGCAATCCTCATTGTAGAATACTGATATTCTGAAAATCCAGATTATTACTCTGAGCCTGTCCTTCCTCCAAGATGTGACTCTTACTTAAACCAATTATTGCACAGATATCAACGGAATAATCTATGTCAATGTTCTTATTGCTGTGTCTGCCTCCCTGTTCAGGCAAATATTGGGAAAGTACCACTGGCTGGAATATCCTCACACTATGTATCCCTGACATGCCTGCTGCAATTATGCAAATCAATTTTATTGAACCAGTTCTGGCCTACACTGAAATCAAGGTGAACATATTATAGCATAAGCACATGTGTCTCAAAAATGTAGTGAACCTATGTCAGAGGAATCATGGATCAATATTTATTACTGCAGGGGATGTAGCACACTATTCCTGAAGAATTCCATATGTACAAAAATATCTCTGTGGGAGTTTACACTGCTGAGTCAAATTGAAAACCCTTACACTTCTCCCGATATGCAGGCCTTTGGGATCTGCCTCTTTTCAAAAAATATCATGTCCTGATTACATATTTAGCTGTTCTAGGGATGTATTTTCTAAGCTTTGGGAAAACAGTTTGCTCTAACTAAACATTGTATGAGAACTCTCATGTACAGCCATTTCCACTTTGCAGGTTTTTGCCATGGGGATGAGATTTCATAAACATTGCTCTGTATGCAAAAAAACCACTCAAGTAAAATAATATGGAAAATTTATTACATGAAAAATAATTAGATGTCACAAGAAAAGGATGGCTCTCTAACTAAGCCAACCTGACACAGTTCTTATAAAGATCCACTTGGTAATAGTACATTTTTTTTCCATATTGAGTCTCAAAACTGAACACAGGCAATTAATTTAAAATACTGCTCATCTCATAGTTCAAGTGAGGTTACTTTGACTTGCCACAAGTACCCACAGAACTGGTTAACCATTCCAGACATGTTAGCAACAATTTGTTACAGTGGGTGCCAAGATGGAAAATGGAAAGGAGTGACCAACCCAAATAAACAAATAATACAATTCAAGAACAATTTTGAGCTCACCAGGGAGTTGAAAATTTATTCCAAATGCTGCTTTAACTGCCTGTTGTATAAATACTTTAATATTTTTTTTTCAAAACTATACTCTGCAAGCCTATGGCAACATAGGCTGCATAAAAAATTTATGGAACATTATAATTCAACTTTATAATGTTTAGTCCTACAAGTCTGATGATGAGCAGTAACCTGCAAGAAATTTTCAGAGTTAACAAATTATCCTTATCCAAACACTACAGTTTGGAGACTACAGAACCCTGAGAACTCTGCAAATTCAAAGTTAAGAGAAACCTTTTCTATATAATGTAATGCACAAGTTAAAGAAATTGGCAGTTGAAAATTCCAATTTCTATGACTTGGTGCCTACAGTTTGCCCTTGAAATCTTTTTTGTTATCTTGTCCTTGTCTCTGAGAGCCGTTCTTATTGTTGACTTATCGTTGCCAATAAGCAGGATGAATTAACTTGTGCTCAACTCTTGACTGCTTCCACTTCAGATTTTAGTGTTACCCATGCCTAAAACTGGCCTTAAGTATTACTGCCCTATAATAAAATTTCCTGTGTGAAGATACTTTGAGTTGTTCATCTTCTCTGATGATGAAGTGATCAAAATGTGACAGTTTTAGTGCAGGTGATTATAGGAAACAGCGAGAAATTAACAAGGGAAAGCCAATTAAATATTGCATTGAAATGGATTTTCCATCTTTAGGAATAGCTATCAACTTTCCATGACTGTTCTCCCAATGATTCTTCAGAATCATAATCAATCAAGGAAGAAAAAGGTTGAATGCAGCCTTTACACTAAACTAAGAGTAATAAACAGCATTTTAAACTTTTAATGCACATAGTAAAGAAGATTTTGATGCCTAATTTGCAATAGATTTCAGAGCTGTTAAACAACAGATAGAAAGAGATACAGCTAAAGTAATTTTAATCTAGATCCAGTATTTTTAATCCCACTATGCAGACAAAAAGCTTGGCTTAGAGAGGCCAAACTTTGCTTAGCAACACAGCAAACATTATGGCATGCAACTGCAATTCATGGCTACAGGTACCCAAATAAATTAATTCAGAAATAGATCAAGTGTAGCTTTTGAAATCATGATTTGTGTTATGAATTTTCAGAAAGGAACAAAGCTCCAGAACACAAATCCTCTTCTAGACTCCAATTTAAAAATGTATCCTTTAAGAGGAATCTAACACAAACTAGCTTCTTGTCCCAAAAGTGCATTCTTACAAGAAAAGGAAGGAAAACCCAAATCTAAGTCATTAGTTTTTATCTGTGGAGTGGCAGGAGTGTTGCATTAGAAATTTCACTAATATAAACAATGCTTGAAAAAGCCCTTTCAAGTCAAATTTGAAGTAAGTGTATTAATAAAGAAATGTGTGAAATTTAACAGTATAGGAGTTTACAGGTCTTTCTTTGTTCATGATCCAGAATAGCTGGAGAATTTATGTTTTAGGACATTCAGCTTGACACCTTTCAGAAGTATTACTTCAAAAAAAACCCAAAGAAATTTAGAAGATAAAGGATTTGCTATAATCAAGTAAGTAAAACAATTTAATTTTATAATCACATAATGGAACAGATGAAAGCTTAGAAAAGATAGACAGAAGATAATGGCATAAATTTGTAGAAAATCACAAGAATGCCTCTAAAGAAGATAATCAGAAGCTATTCTCTAATGGGAAGATAGAATCACGGAAACAGACCTCCAGGTGACTATGATCACCAAGTAAGTTATGTGTTTGCAACTGAAATATGGCATCAAGAAAGAGAAGTGGGTTGGTACTAATACATGATGATATTAAGCACCACAAGTAAGGATTTAATTTGTGACTGTAGCGTGATTATATGTGAAATAATTGCATTCAGAGTGCTCAACTGTGATTTAAAACATTCTGTTTTGGTAGCATACAGTTTAGGGAGTGAACAAGCCCATTTCTTGAGAGGGCCTTCAACAGTAAAAGTAATTGTTTAAGAAATCATACAGGAAAAAAATCATGCTATAAAACCAGATTCGCTTAAAACTCTCCATGCAAAATTAACACATTCCTGACCAGCTCTGTTTTGTACATGTATGAGCTGTCTCTCTGCTAATGACGAAAACGATCTAAAAACCCAAAGCAGATATTCTGAGTCAGACCTTCTTGTCACCCATGAGGATCCAAAGCAGGCCCCTAGAGAAGGGTGTAAGGACAGTACAAGGATACAACACTTCCCTGGCAGAGTGCCCAAGCCTTCACCAAACTGAGGTGAGAATCAGTACATTTTGGGTAAATGATAGGTATTCCTCCCATCCTATGAATTTATCTTTTGAGGCTAAGTAATTATGTTCTCTTCACTCTACCAAAGCTCACACTGAAATGGAATTAATTGCTGCTTTACATGCTAAACTGTATTCTTGGAGGTCGGTGGAAGCTTTGCCTGAATGAGCAGGGCAAGAAAATTAAAAGGTGAGTCAATGTCTTCTTTCAGATATTGTCAGAGTGTCTTTCAGAACTGAGTTAACCATTTGACTATTTTTTTTTCCTGAATTATGTGAAAGCAGCTTCTAGCCAAATCCACAGGAGTGCTCACATGCACCTGGGAATGCTGGCTCAGAAAACAGGACCAAGCTCGTGATAATGATCCCCTGCTGCATAAATGATCTATGTGTATTGATGTATAAACACTCTATAAATTAACTGAAACAATTGGGTTCAGTGTTCCTGCTCACAACTGGAGTAGCAGCTGTAGCACTAACTAGGAGTCTGAGGTGACTAATGGGAATTTTTTTGCTGCAGTTCTTTCTTTGTCACCTCCTGTAAATTTCTTCTTCTATGTCTAAACACTTTGTAGTTGGAAGCATTTTCATGTGGTTGTAGGTAAATATAAGTATGGCTTCATGTCTGGCAAAATTAAAGTATCCTTGCACTAGAAAAAGCACGTCTAATTTATAAAATGGTGCTAGGAATGATATTGGTGGTAAGAGAAAACCAAAATGCTAAATCAGTGCAAGACACAGAACTGCATTTCTTGTATCTGTAAGAAATCCAAGGAAAAGTTTTGCTGAGTTCATTCAGAGGGTAGCTTCTATATTGTACACATTTTGGAATCCTGTAGTGAAATCTCTCTTTGGGAATTGCACTACTCTTCTGTCCAGCACTCAAAGTTTATTAAAGTTTTGTGGGAAAAAAGCTGTTTGGCAGCATCCCAGTCCATAAGGGTCTGAGAATGATGTGCCAGAAAGACTCGAGAGGCCTAAAAAGCCACTTTGAAATATGGAAAAGCTCTTTTTTTTTTTTCCAGGGGCCCAGTTCAGGGGGTTTCAGTCTGTTTCATGGATTTTTCTAGGCTGCAGCACAGAAAAAAAAAAGCCTCTAAAATTATCATGTTTAAACAAAAATGCTGGTTTAGAACAAAAATATTTGGGTTTATGCTTTTTACTGATTATTGAAAAACTGGGTTTTTTCCCACTAATAGTTATCTATCTATCTGTCGATATTTAGAAATGTATTTAGTGTGAAACTTTCTTTCAATCACATCACTGTTTACATGTTGGCAGGGATTAAAGTCCATTTGTATCTCAAACACTTTGTGTTTCTTTATACCAATATTTTTCAACAAGTAAAAACTCTGTCTTCACAATTTTGTGCCACAATGACTGCCTAATCATAGACACAAGCTGTTACAAATGTTTGCTAAACATATCCTTGCAAGGATAAAGCACAAGCATGCATGTATTCTGGAAGGAAAAGCCTATTTATTTTTCTTGTCCTCCTTTTAGCTCTCTTTTAAGTCACTTAACAGACATCATGTCAGACAGAGCATTTGAGTTTAAATTACTATAAAACTGCTTTTTAATTATGTTGTTTTAAAGTATTGAGGCAAGCATTGATGTGGTGGGAATAGCAGTTTTGAGAAATTGGAGCAGAAAGGCAGGAGTTTTAGGTAATGAGTACGATACAGGAAACTCATCAAAAAAATCTTCTTCCATTAATACTTGGAGCCCTATTCTAAGTTAATGAACGTCACAAGGAGTTTTCCCTTTGACTTCTGCAGAAAAAGGTCAGGCTCAGGCTATGTTTCTTGTCTGTTCATTTTAAGGATTGACCACAAGCCTGAAGAGAAACAGAGAAACAAGGCAAGAGAGAAAGGGAGGGTGAGTCTGGTCCTTCTATATTTGACACATGCCTATGGCTGAACCTGGGACAGATCCTGAAGAAGACAAAGCAGTGCACAGCCAAGTACCACACCATCTGATTTTCATCTGCATAACTGAATCCAGAGGTTAGGGTATTTATACAGAGCATGGGGGACATTTTTTTCATTTGGGGCACCCACAAAATCATCATGTGGTACAGAGAGCAGACTAATATAAGCAGACACTCATTGAAGAGCACTAGGTTCTAGTCCCAGCTCCTATAACTATTTTTGTACTTCTCCAGAACTGAATATTTCTCTATTTTTCTATAAACTTTCACAATAATTCCTCTTTTTCACCAATAGTGTCGTAACTGCAAGACTGAAACACTGACAGTGTCTAGTGAGCATTTTCTTTGCAAAGTGGAATTGAAGAGGAAAGACTCCTTCCTGTGTTCCAAAACATCTTCTGCCTGCTGACTAAAGCGTGGTCCAAAAGGAGTTGGATCCTTTGAGACAGACAAGGGAATTGAACCTGGACCTCACCCACATTTCTGTCTGTACTAAGCATGGATCTACAGTCTGAAGGGAAATATTTTTCCACTGTGGGGCCAGCATTTTCAGAGCTCACATACTGGATTGAACTCTCCAGAGAGAAATGCAGAGGAATACCTCCTTTCTGGAAACTGACTGGGCATTAGCCTGAGTTAATTACAAAGCTGCTCAGTCTTATTAGGCCTTAAGTACTTTTGAGAGCACAAATAAGCACTGCTGGTGCACCTCATAATAAAAAATGCCGGTGTTTCTACTCAACCTTATGAACTTCTAGGATTTCATGGCAGATGTGCAAACATTTTTAGGACTGCAATTTTGACCCAGGTCATCCAAATTCCACCTGACTTGAGCATCAGTTGTTTATGTGCTTTTCTGGGCCTCATCCCAGATTAGAATCCACAGCTCAGAAATAATCATAATATCTGCATAATGCTGATTTTCAGAATGATTTATAAATATTAAGTAATTAATCTTCATATAGCCTTTGGGCAAATATTTCCATTTTACATACACAAAAAATTGTGATAAATTGCCATAGGCTACAACAGAGTCAGTAACAGAATGAGAATGGAGGAATTCCTGTCTCTCAGACTAGAACTTAGTTCATTGCTCTCAGAAGGAGAAAAAATCTTGCTCTTCAGAAAGAAGAGTTGTGCTGTTGACAGGTTTTAATTGACCAAGACCTTTTTCTTTTAAAGTGGTTTATGTCATAGATTTGGCATCTTTCAGACTACACATAAAACTTTGCAGCACTACTTTTCAGTTCTAGTAGACTATTAGCAACACTGATGGGTAAGAACTGAGAAAACATGACCAAACCTTACTTTCAGTAAAACTCAGTTTTCGTCTGGAGTTAGAAAGGAATCACTGGAAAGACTATATTTAATATTATGCCAGCTTGATGCATCAGTAGATAATCACTCAAAATAAAGAAAAGGATCACTTAATCACTATCACTGGAAGCACTGTCTGTACTACACTGACATTGAAGTATTTTAGGAATCTTTAACATCTTCCATGCCTGCTTTGTTTTTTTAAGATGGAAAATCCAGAAGAAAATTAATAGGAGGATTCTTTCTCCTTTTGTTGCTGAAGGAATTCCAAAATTCTGGATGCCTGCAAAAACTGTTGCTGGCATGAAAATACTGTCAGCTACTAAGGCCTTCATATCACAATCTAGGTTTGAACAGTTCAAAAAGACCCTTCCCTAAGTTCTCTTGCACATCTTATCAATCTACTTTCTACATACACAACTTAAGAGTATTTTGGCCACTGTAAAGTTGCAGGTCCTGGTAAATTATTACAGAGGAGAAATTTCTAGGCTAAAGTATCAAAACTGATAAATGTCAGTACTACTGAAATAACAGACCACAAGCCTTAGCAATGCTACATCAAATATTTCCATCATATCAGTTTTCAGAACTCTACATCTTGATAAATGTACATTGTTTTACACCCTGTAACACAATATACCAGTTTAATTCCACAAATCTTAGTTGTACATTGTTTGATACATGTTTACATTCACAACAGGCAAAAAGACCAAAAGTACAAGTAATTCACTTATAGAACACATTTCATTTTTGTGTTTGTAAATCACATTTATTGACCATGTGATATATACAGGAAGTCTTAGCACAGGGACCACACCTTCGCACAAAAATTTCTAGCTGAAGAAGTTCTAATGTTAGATATTGAATAAATGTAATATGGTCATGGCTATGATATTCCTTTGGGAAACTCTCACTTCAAGTATGCCAGCTAAGGATAGTTCCACGATAGGAAAATTTGCCTGCCTATCATTCAGCCACCCCATGCCTTTTCTTACAAAACCCTGCATTTTGTACTGCTCTGAAATCTCCAAATGAGAATACTATGGGGATTATGTACACATCACATTTAAGAATTTTGAAATTTCAGGTTCTTAAATACTGGGACTTTAATTTTGGGACAACAGCACATCCTAGTGGGTACTCACACTATTCCATGGCTTTTAAATTATACTTTAGTCACAGCTGCATAAATACTCTTGTGGCATCCTTCAGTGCATGCACTTTTCTTCCTTCCCTCTATGGAATAACAAAGTGCTAATTAATAAAACTGAGGTAATTCAGGAACACAGAATACTTTACAATTGGTTCCAAATATCTTTTAAGCAAAAATGTTCTTCTGAATATGCATAATTTTATCAAATTTTAGGCAATGAACAGTAGTGTTGTTTGTTCTTTTGTTTTAATTTGTCAATAGGAAAAAACAACTTCATTTTCATAGGGGCAGCTTTACCTGGGAAATATGAGCTTAGTAATATGTGCATATTACTAATTACTAGGCTAATCAATAAAATGATATATTTACTCATCAAAAATGCATCTATTACAGCATTATAATGAGGGGCTTTGGCAGTCAAGCATGCAGCACAATCAGAGAGCTGTCTGTTGAAACAAACAAAAATAAAGAGAAAATGGAAAGCAAATGCTATTTAACTCTCATTTTATAATAGTCCCATTTAGAGATTTTTAACTGACTTCACATGGGAAGGGTTGTGAAGTAGGGAATATGGAAAATCTTCAAGATATTTTCTCCCAGGTAAATTCACAATTTTGCATAGCTGCAAAACCTTTCAGCATATTTCTCACTTTCTGGTATTGTCATATTTATAACATCTATTTTCCATAGGAAAGATGAGGTGACGTGTGTCTTTTAAAGAAGCTGTCCTGTGAATGGAGTGCTGTATCCTTAACAGGCTCCATAAACTGAATTTTGGTGAAAAGGGGTGTGGGGGATATCTTATGAGGAGCACTTAAGAACCTCATGATTGTGTAGTCTGGTGAAACAGTGGCTGAAGGGTGACTCCCAAATCAAATCAACAACCCCTTTAATCTCTAAAGCTTCCTGAAGAGGGGAAGAAAGGGAGGTGATGATTTAATCTCCCAGGCATCCAGTGATAGGACAGCTGGGAATGGTTTAAAGCTGCATCAGGGCAGGTTTAGACTGGACATCAGGAAGCATTTCTTTACCAAGAGAGGAGTGAAACAGGAACAGGATTCCTGGTCAGTTGGTTGATGACCCAGGCCTCAGTTTCAGAGGTGTCTGGACAAGGCCTTTAATAACATACTTTAACTTTTGGTCAGCACTAAAGCTGTCAAAGAGATGATTTTTGTAGGTCTCTTCCATCTGAAATAATACTATTCTATTCTGTGTTCTGTTCTATTCTGTTCCATTCTACATTTGTCTGCTGAACATCTGTAATAATCAGTAGGCAGCACACTTCTGCAACAGAACCTGACACCATGAAGGACGAAAGGCAGTGACCCTTCTGTACTTGGATTCACTTATTTCTTTCCCCTTCTTGAATCAGTTTCAGTTGTTCCAGGGCAATTTTATTGCCTGATAAATTGTTGGGTTTTTGTTTATGATTTAAGTGTTTAAAATCATTATATGAGAGAAACAGATTTTGTGCTACTAATACGTGGCTTTTCCAAAGGCTCAAAAATCAAAAGTCAGTTAAAAGGATCCCCATTTTTTAGTTCATGGTCTTCTGCTACCCGACTCACGTTCGATGTATTACTGCCAGTGCTAACGTCTTAATTTGGCTGAGAAGAAAACTGCCCAGAAATAGTCCCTGTGCCCCACCTACAGGCGAATCCATCACTCCTTCTAACGCTGTGCAGGTCTCAAAAATTCTCTCCTGAGAAGGGGAGTGAAAGAAGGGACTCCAGCACTTTCAGCTTTGTTAGCAATCCCAGCTGGGTACATACACTGTGTTTTAAAGCTGCAGCTGCAAGGTGGGAGATAACAGAGGGATTTTTTGTCAGTCCCCAAACATTCCCTAAATGAGCATTGACAGTGGCTGTTACAGCAAGTAAGCTTGTTACAATCAATGATACTGCCCACTTCTCTACCAGAAATAGAGATCATTTCCTGGAATGTTTTCCATATCAGAGTTCAGGAATCCTTGCTGTAAATAAAACAGTTAACATAAGGAATTCTCAGTAACAAGCTATTAACTTCTCAACAGAAGGACACATACAGGTAGAGGAGAAAAGGTGTTCTTCAGGTAATACTTTTTGCTATAAATATATTTTTATGCTTAATGAAAGAATTTTTAGTTGGAAGGAACCTCTGGTCATGGTCCACATGACAGTTTTATTTCTTCACAGAGGGTGGGGTATGGGAGGAATTTGTTTCTATAATCTTTGTCAGAGCTGAAAAATTTTATTGTAGAGGTGTTGAGCAGCAAATTTTTCCACCATTTTTTGTCACCATGTTATATGGCAGCAATCTTATTCCCATGAATGCCATAATCCCATGAATGCCATAATGGTTGAGGTTTGAAGGGACCTATGGTGGTAGCTAAAAAGTCCCCAGCTAATTAACATGCACAAATCTGAGTGACCAAGAAAACAAAGAAGCTGCATCTAAAGTTACCACCCAAACTACTACTTACAGATGCTTCCAAAACCCAGTCACTCTCTACCATGAGAAACAAGGAAGTAATCAGAATGTTGTGGCAGCGTTTCCCTAACAAAGATCAACTTCTTTTAACTGGTGACAGCCGTCTGATGGAGAAATGATAGAAAGGAAAAAAGAAATTAAATTGAGTTTTTAAATCTCATTAAAATTTAATAAAATGAAATAAAAACACCCTGGAAAGTTTTGTGATGTGAATAAGCACAGAGAGGAGAGTAGACTGATCAGGTGTTTGTCATTGGATGTGATGTGAAAGACCTGACAGTAAGACCACCATAATTGAGGGGAAATCTGTGATTTTTCACTGTATGAGAATTTGAATTTAATCCTTACTGTCCATCTCACAGGGAAATTATGATCAGGCAAGAGGGACAGCCCAGTTATGACCATGCATCTGCAATTGTATTAACAAAAGCAAGAACAAAAAATGATGAAACCTATGAAACAAATGGCATACAAACAAAATAGAATGAATAATAAATACCACATAGTTTTCCAACCACAATTATAAAATAGTCTATTCTCTTTTCCATTTTAATTTAGTAAATTTTTATAGGGTTCAATAATTCCGGTTTATTCTATTTCAACAAGAACTCTCCTTTAAATAAATTTAAGATTAATGAGAGTGGAATGTACATAATGATTGGCATCAACAACAATTCACATCAGTCTTTCCAGTAGCAGGGAATGCTGTTAGTACAGCTGTTATGGGCAAGTTCTGGGGAGTAGCTTTGTTACTCTTTTTCTTATATTAGAAGCCCTGATAGTGAAGGTCCATTTGGTTTTTACCAGTATTTCACCAGTAGCTTCTCGCTGAAAGCCAGGAGGAATACGTGTACTCTGGAGATGGGGTTGGCGCCGCACAGTGCTGCTCACTGACAGCCCTTGCAATGCTTGGGGAACTGGCCCCTTCTCTGAGATGTCAACTACAACTTCTCCACAGAAACGATAGATCCTGTTCCTCAGTACTTCTTCATTCATGGGGGTTCTTCCAGCACGTTTGGGTGACGCCTCAAAGTAAAATCGGCATTTGCCTCCTTGCAAGAATTCGGAGCCTCCTTGCAAGAATTTGGCAGTGTTATCACCTGCGGGCCTGTGTTTGCCACTGACTACTGCGGGCTTAGTTGGCAAGTTGGCAGCTCTTACACGGCACTTCCAAAACACGGAAACAAACGTTCAACAAACAGCTGAGCTAACACCCATTTTGCATTATATTGCACTACTGGCGCGCCCGCTGGAGTTTCCACGGCTCGGCGATGTCCAAATCCCTGCCGGCGCCGTGAGCGCGGCTCTCCAGGGCAGCTCCCGGGCAGGCGTGCGAGGGCAGGGCCCGCGGTGAGCGGGGCAGCAGGAGCAGCGGCTCCGGGCCAGCTGCACCGCTGCCATTCCCGCTGCCATTGCCGCTGCCACGCCCGCTGCCATTCCCGCTGCCA
>QUSF01000025.1:8300945-8328536 GCA_003676055.1 Chloebia gouldiae
GCCCGCTGCCACGCCCGCTGCCATTCCCGCTGCCATTCCCGCTGCCATTGCCCGCCTGCAGCCGCTCGGGAGCGCGGCACAGCCCACTGCCGGCGGCGGGGGGGGAACACACCAACCAACCCCAGGCTGTCCCCCGGTGGGCGGGGCTGGGTTGATGGGCAGGGCACGCAACCAATCGGAGAGGCCAGCGCGGCGGGGCGGGGCAGCCGGAAGCGGTGCCGGGCGGAAGCGCCGCAGGGGCGTGAGCGGGGCAGGGCTGGGCTGGGAGCGCCGGGGCGGGACGGGGCCGAGCCGGGATACGGAGCCCAGGCGCGGGGCTGAGGCGGCGGCCCCGCCGGTGATGCGCGCTCCGCAGGGGCTGCCGGCCCGCTGAGGTCGGTGCGAGGAGCGCCGGCGGCCATGCCGTGCACCTGCGGGAACTGGCGGCGATGGATCCGGCCGCTCGTGGTGCTGCTCTACATCGTGGGGCTGCTGGTGGTGGTGCCGCTCTGCGTGTGGGAGCTGCAGAAGCTGGAGGTGAGGGGCGCGGCCGGGACCGCTGGCAGCGGGCTCGGCCCCGGCAGGGGGGCGGCGGGGAAATGCGTTACCTCATCGGGAAAGTATAAAAGTATCCAAGTCACGGGTGCCGGGAGGATGGAGCCAGGCTCTGCTCGGTGGTGCCCAGCAATAGGACAAGAAGCAGCGGGCAAAAACTGATGCACAGGAAGTTCCACCTGAACATAAGGAAGAACTTTACTGTGCAGTGACCACATACTGGAACACATTGTCCAGAGAGGCCGTGGAGTCTCCCCTCCTGGGAGGGGAGACCAACTGAACCATCTGCACACAATCCAGTGCCTTGTGCTCTGGGATGACTCTTCTTGAGCAAGGAGGTTGGACCAGATGATTCACTGTGCTCTCTTCCAACCTGACCCATTCCGTGAAAAGACAGGCTGGAGAAGTGCCATGGTGCTGCTGGACTCATTTGTCCTGCTGCTAAAGCCCTAGTGAACTTCAAAGGAACAGGGCAGTGTTCCTTTCCCCTTCTGTTTCTGTAATAGTTGGTGTTTGAACAGTTGGTACAATTCTGAAGAAATTCAGGTCAGCCAAGAGTGACAAGAATAGGTTAAGTTGGAAGGAACCTGGTCCAACTTCCCTGCTCAAGCAGGGCTGTCCCACAGCACATGGCTCAGCATTGTGTCCAGTCTGTTCTTGAATATCTCCAGCAGGGGAGATTCCACAACCTCACTAGACAATCTGTTCCAGTGTGTGGTCACTGCACAGTGAAGAAGCTCTTCTTCATGGTTGGGTGAAACTTCCTCTGCATCAGTTTCTGCCCATTGCCTCTTGTCCTGTTGCTGGGCACCACCAAGAAGAGTCTGGTTCTCTCCTTAATTTCATCCCAGAACTTAGATTTTGAAACTAATGCTGGCATTCATAAAGATATTTCTGTCTGTTTTGGGAGAATTTAGTAGAGCATCTCTATGGATAGAGAAGATGCTCTTTCATGCTGGTGGCACTGTAACTGTAGTGTGTGAATTACACACACGTATGATCAAATCGCTTCTCTAACAAGAAGTAAAACTTTAACCTTAAAACATATGTATGGTTCAATGTGATACACGTCTGTGCCCCCAGATGTAGGCTTTTTCAGGGTATAATTTTCAGGACTTAATGACAGTAGGATCTGTCTTGAATATGTTTAAAATTTTCAGGTTTGAATTCCTCTTCTGATGCATAATGCATGTTCATCATAATTGATTTTTATATCCAATTTTATACCATTAAGTCTTACTTGTAGAGAAACTGATCAAAAGTAAAACTAGAAAACAACACGAGACATGGGATGTTGATGTAAAGTAGGGGATCAGAGAAAAGATTCTCATCAAAGGAAACTGAGAAGAGTCTCCTGTGTTTCTCAGGTTTTGGTACTTAGGATTATTAGTTGTTTTTCAGAGAGCTTTGATTTAAAATTTCAGCCCTGTGTCTTAGCAGATATTGTGGTTTTATGTATCTACATCCATATCTATTTCTGTTTGTTAAATGAAAATTAACCGATTACTATTTGGAACTTGATTTTAAAATTAAAAATACTTTAAATCCACAGGTTTTCAAAAACTTTATAATGCAGCACTGAATCAAGACAAGTTCCATATGTAAAGCAAGGAATCTGTTGTGGGTTTCAGTGAATTAAGTACTGGGCATTACTCTGTTTTTGTGGAATGTTTTGTGTACTTGCAGTAACTTGACAGTATTAAGGCTGAAACTTTAATCTTGCAAGGTTGGAATTCATACCAAGGCATGGTTTATCGCTGGGATATTTCTGCTGATGACTATACCAATATCTCTCTGGGGGATACTACAACACTTAGTCCATTATACTCAACCTGAATTACAGAAACCAATAATAAGGTAATAATTCACATTTTACCTATGCTACAAATATTTGATTTAATTCAGACTAAAAATACTTTTAGTAATATAAAATGTTCTTTTGCTGTTGTAACAGGATTCTGTGGATGGTGCCGATTTACAGTTTAGACAGTGTAAGTGTTCGCTTACTGTTACCAGCTCAATGAAATTCTGTTTGTTGGGGGAGTGAAGGAAAACAGAAACTGTGCTGCATGGAGGGGGTAGTCCTAGAAGCTTCTGGGCATTCCTGTTTATGGAGTATGTCAGAAGCATAGTTCTAGTCATACCACATTCTTCTTCTGGAGATTTGGGGTTGCTTTTGATAACCTTTCTTAACCCTGTCCTTGAGTATCCTTTATAATGTGGAATGGGGTATGACAGGAGCCTGCTTTTGGCCCATCCATCTTAATAGCAGAAGTGGAAACAGGACTGATCCAAGAACTGCCTCAAAATTCAGTGCTGTACCTTCCTTTCCCAAGTGAGGCTTACTAGTAGAATTCTTTCCTGAGTTATGCTTAGTGCTAAAATAATTCCTTTTTGGTTCAGGGGACAAGGGATAATATCCTTTGTGGAGTACAACAGCATTGTGATAGAAACTGAGAGCTCTCATAACCACAGTTTCACTTAAAAAAAAAAAAATCTGATTTTGGCCTGAAACTCAGAGAGTTGGCTAGTACAGGTGGAATCTGAAGTCTTGTGTGTGTTATTTTATAGCTGTAGCATTGCTCTCCCCTTGGCCCAGTGCCCTCAGCTCTGTTTGATTAGTGTCTGCTGGCTCAAGAGCTTGCCGAACCAGTGTTGTCGTTGGAATCCCTTTTGTTTTTCTTGCACATAACCTTTTGTGTACCTCTCTTCTTGCAGTGGATAGCTTTGAAATACCCCAAGATTGCAATATATGTGGATACATGTCGAGAATGCTATGAAGCTTATGTCATCTATAACTTTATGGTTTTTCTTTCAAATTACTTAACCAACCGGTACCCAAACCTTGTGTTAATAATAGAAGCGAAAGATCAGCAGAGACATCTGCCCCCTCTCTGTTGCTGTCCGTCGTGGGCTATGGGAGAGTGAGTATATCATGACATCTTCAAGCTTTAGCTTCTGTAGGCAGCTCCAAACGTTTTGTTTTCATATTTAACAGCGTAACATTTGCTGCTTGATGGAGTGAGTTTATGGTTTGTATGTGTTTGATCAGCTGTGAATCTCTGTTGAAAGCAGCTGTGGATGAGTGACAATCAAGCTATAAAACATGCTGTGAATTGGACTTAGATACTAACATGCATTGATTGACTCAAGGAGTGCTGAAGGAAACTTTCTTATTTTTAAAAAATATTAAAAAAGGTCTCTGGAATCTGCTTCTTTTGCTGTTTGCCAAAAACCTCATGTGGAATTGGGAGTAAACTGGGTAGCCTGTTGTTTTTACTTCAGGTGAAGGGTGAAAGGCCTTATGTATCTAAACTGTTTATTTCTGAATGCTTAAACTGATAAAATATCTCTCTCTCTCTCTCTTAGGAGATTTTGATTAAGCTGTTTGGGGAGAGGGGGAGGGAAGGTGGCCTTCAGTGGTCATAGCTTTTTTATACAGTTTGCCATATTGGGCAAAGAGCTTTGGTTCTCTTAAGCATTTAGGGCAATTATTATGATTTTTAAGTCTCTTACATTTAGACTCAAAGCTTTTCTTACATCTTCAGACACAGCAAAAATTGCATTCTCTTTGCTTAGCCCAGCCAGAAGCTTTTCATGGCTAAAATAAGTGAATCATTGAATATTTCCTGTAATGTGTCTGTAAAAATCCAGCTCTTTTGTGTATTTTGTATATACGCACCGTATGATGCAACATCTTAAATCCTGGACGTACAAGTTGAAATTACCATAAAATTAAAATTTACCGTAGTAAATCTACTGAGAATAGAAATCATCCATAAGAGAATTGTATTTAAATCCTTGTACAATGAATTTTGTGTTTCTCTTTCAGAGTTTTGTTATTTAGATGTAAACTGGGTGTTTTGCAGTACACAGTTGTCAGACCATTTACTACCATTATTGCTTTGTAAGTACACTGATAAATAATTAATATTGGTCTTCAGGATAGGATTTTGAGTTGAAAGAATTTTCATGCCCTTTTTATTGGATCAAGGCAGTTTGAAAGCAGACTCGTGTTGCATGCTGAATGGATCCCAACAATTTGAATTATGATTTCTTTATGGCTTCTCTATAGCAAATGACTATTTCTAGAATTGAAATCATAAATACTTAAAGCCAGCTTCTGTAATCAGTGGGATAGAATGTGGAGTACTGTTGGGGTGGGAAAAACATTTTTATGATCTCTTAATTTTTAGATTTTTTTTCCTCTTCACTTTTTGTCAATGACTTCAACAACTGAGAATTTTTAAAGGCAGGTTTCGTGTAACTTCTAAAATTTTTTTAAACTTTGCATGTGACGAGCTTGGCTGTGTGCCTTCATATCATACAGCCTGGGCTTGTAAAGGAACAGTAGGCAGGCAGGCATGATGATACTGAAAGCTTAATTTCCTGAGCTTTGCATTGATGGTCATTACTGTTAATTCTGTGGGACTGTGGAAAAGGCTGCTACTCAAAATGAATATCCCTATAACTATTTCTATTATATATATATATATGTGTGTGTGTGCTGTTGGAAACTTATTCTTTTGCAGGCCCCCAGTGCCCTAAGTACCAGAAGAGGTTTTTAATTCTAAGGATTGATTGATTGATACAGTGAAGATGTAGGACTTGAGGGAAGTGATCTTTTACTCCATAGTAATTAATTCTAAAAATTCTTCCAGAATTTGTGAACTAGTGGGAGTGTATGATGAAGGAAACTTCAGCTTCAACAATGCATGGACTTACCTCGTTATACTTAACAACATGTCACAACTAGTGAGTATCAGGAGTACATCTTTCTGCTCTTGGAATTCATCAGTATTATGTGAATCTTCTATGTGAAGTGTTGGCAATGATTGTGTGAAGGTCTGGGAATTCTTACAGGTAGAATATTTTCTATTTTAAATCAAAATTGCTCTCTGTTAAATATTATGTATGAAAACCACTGGAAAACCAGATAATCTAAAACTTTTATTATTTTTACTATGAAGCTCCATAAAGCAAGCACCCTTCTTTCCTAAATTATTTTATGGGTGAGGTGGTATGGACCAGGCATTAGAGCTGCAGACCTGCCCCTCTCTGGTAAGAGATGACTCCACTTGTCCTCACAGCTTCCTCCTGACACTCATGCAAATAATTAATATGTTAAAAATTCTGTGTGAAAAATGGTGATAACATTCACAGCAAAACATTAAAATGGTGTGTGCAGTGCTGAGGGTCTGGCCTACTCAACACCCTTTTTTATTGGGTCAGCTGTCAGATAATGTCAGGGTAAGATGTCAGCCCCTAAAATTGAGAGTTTCACTTTGGAGTCCATGGATTGCTTTTACTTCTCTTGGCAACAGCAGCAGGAGTCAGAACAGCATAACAACTGGGATCATTTGGAAATTCTGTCCTCTTGCTGCCACCCCTGTGTTTGATGGGTGACTGTCACAGAAGGAGCTGTAATTGCTTTGTGACAACTGTGACAACTGTCCCAACAGCAGCATGAACTTCTGTGTCCTGTTTGAAACTATTGGAATTTCAGGAATAAAAAAAAAAAGTGCTTTAAAAAAAGTGCTTTTTTTAAAAAAAAAACAGATAGCATTTTAACGTTATCTCATGCTATGATACATATTTTACCTGTAGAGATGGTGTAACACAACTCCCTCACAAAATAAACATGGATTTGAAAGATTTAATTCATTTTCTTTTCCTTGTTAGTTTGCTATGTATTGTCTGGTGCTGTTTTATAAAGTACTGCGTGAGGAACTGAACCCTATTCAGCCTGTCGGCAAGTTTCTTTGTGTGAAGATGGTAGTTTTTGTTTCTTTCTGGTAAGTGGATTTTTCAGTTGTTACTTCTTTCTCTCAGGGCTGATCATAAAAGAGCTAAAAAGGCTGGATTTGTTACTGAGGTTAGAAAGCTTAAAATGTCTACCCATAATCTTAGTGAGCTGCAGTGAGGGAAAGAGTGTACTACTGTGTTGGAGAGAGCAGTCTTGTTACTTATTTTTTACTTGCTCTTTTGTAAGGTGATTCTCAGGAACATAACTTATTTTAGAATCTTTATCTGCAGCTATTTAAAAACTATTTTTTTCCTTTTAAAAGTAAAAAAATTACTTTTTCAAAATAAGTTAATGTAAGTTAAATAACAATTGCTGTTTGAGCATTGCTCACACTTAGCTGCTGATGAGGGAGTGTATTTGACTATCAGAGCATTACTCTCCAAGCTACAGCAACATCCTGAAGGAGAAGAAACTTGTTCTAATGACTAACTAGAGCAACAAACTCTCCTTTAGTTCTCTGTTCTGTTGGTCTTTAGGGTCAGGGATGAATGACATCTCTTAAGATGTTATGTTTGTTTCATCTTCTTAAAATCTAAGTAAATAAACAGAAAAGTTTTAAAATTCTTCCTATGTATACATATGACCAGATTTGCTTGCAGATTTTTGGCACTGCTGTTACAATTCTAATATAAATACTTCTTATAATAAATTTTCTTTATAGGCAGGCTGTGCTCATTGCATTGCTGGTGAAAGTTGGTGTTATTTCCGAGAAACATACCTGGGATTGGCAAAGTGTGGAAGCTGTGGCTACAGGCTTACAGGTAGGAGCAGATGGTTATTTCTGGGGAGAAATAGTTATATGTAAGGTGACATAGTTGATCTCAAGGAAATACTTGGAAATATTCAAGGAAATAACACAGGCTTGATTAGTAATGATTTATTCTAAGCTGGGCTAAGTTTCAGCCAATGAGCCTATATGAGTTTTATGCTTAACACTTCTATATCCATGGCAGAAGGAATGTGCCCCAGTGAAATATGTCTGGATAGCCTTGCATTTCTTCTTGCAGATATTCATTGTAGAGCTGCTCCTTGTTAAATTATCTGTTTAAGTGAAGTCCTGTATGTGTGGCTCTGAAAGCTGCCAAGAATATCCTGGTGGAAAAGTAGCTGAAGTCAGTATCCTGGGGAAATTCCAGCCTTTCATTTGTCGAAGAAACCCAGAACTACTTTTCTTCAGTTATGAATGATTAAGTCAGTGTCTCTGTCATTGCAGGATTTTATCATTTGTGTGGAGATGTTCCTGGCTGCTATTGCACATCACTATAGTTTTTCCTATAAACCTTATGTTCAAGAAGCTGAAGAAGGCTCATGCTTTGACTCCTTCCTTGCAATGTGGGATATTTCTGATCTAAGGGCAGATATCTCTGAACAGGTTCGAAATGTGGGTAAGTAACAGACAGGATTTGTACAATCTATCAAGAGCATCTGTATTTTCAGCTTCATGTCATACTATTGCCCACCTTTATAGTAGCCTAAGAACATTCTATTACCAAATCAGTGGCAGCTGCATCTCTAGAGGATTTCATGGTTTATCTGGCCTTTTTTTCTTTCCAGAATTCCTGACTGATTTAGAGTCTAGTTTTTAATTTTTCTTTAAAAAAAAAAGGGTTAGGTAAGTTGTTTTTCTCTTAAATGGAAAGACATACTTTTCTTTATTAAAACTAACAATGCCCATGTGTAAACTAATACAAAACAAAGATTTATCTTCTAATTTAAGGTGACTGATTTAGAATTGATGTGTTCAAAGACTAGTGTTGGAAGGATTAAAAAATCTTTTCATTTTGCATAATTCTAGGGAGGACAGTTTTGGGCCAGCCAAGGAAAATGTTTTTTGCTGAGGATCATGAACAAAATGAGCATACAAGTTTACTGTCTTCATCTACTCAAGACCCAATTTCTGATGCTTCTTCAATGCCATCTTCACCTATGGGTCACTATCAGGGGTTTGGACACACTGTGACCCCTCTCACAACACCGACGACAGCCCCTGCAGTCGAGGGGATTTTTAACCCTTCTGCTAGTGAGGATGCTGATGAATCACCTGAACTGGAGAACAACATAGCAGAGAAAGCTCTAGATAAAAGTTAAACTTGCCTTTTCTTTGAATGTGTCAAGAAGTCATTACATACTTGCCACACGTGTCCTGTTAACATGTACTATTAAGGATGAAAGTTGAAAAGCTTGGGAAAGCTGCTGCATGGACAGGAAGAGGATATGGTATGGCTGTAACTGACATCTGAATCCAGAATCTATAATGGATGTGAGCATCTGTGAGTACCCCATGGATATGAAACACGCACACTGTAAAGGTTTCTTCATAAATTTAAGCGTCATCTCCTTAAAATGCTAAATGCTTCCATGTCACATCAAAATTACACTAAATTTCACTAGTGCAAAAGAAACATTTAAAAAAATCCTCTCCTCCTATAAAAATGAAGTGCAAGTACAACCTGCAATGGGAAAGCCTAATTTCAAGAATGTATTTTAAGGAGAGCAGTAGCAAAAACTATGTTAACTTTGCTTGTCTTAATGACGGTTAATGTCCATACCCAATGCTGAATGGATCGTGGGTGAATGATAGCTTCTGTAGAGATGCCATTCCCATTCCTACATAGCTAAAGTCCCTTCATGAAGATAGTTACTACTGAGCATTAGTAAAGAATCTCTACAAAGAAAACATTCCCTGCAGCTCTTGCTATCAAAGTCCATGCCCAGATCATATGACTGGTGGATCTGTTGTCTTTGAGGCTCATAGTTTGTAAGTCTTTTATATCTGGAAGAGACAGCCAGGATGGTAGGTTTTGGATTAATACTTTACCTTGACTATTCTTTTCCCTAGCCTTCTAAAATAAGAATAATGGTTACTTACCTTTAAGTACATGGAGGCGGAATGAAGGATATCAAAAAGGAAGTAGAAAACAAAACTTATTTCTTTATTTTGGGCGGCAGTAAGTTCTTTAACACTTAAGTTTTTTTTAAGCTGTTAAAGCAGGATATCTTGTGTCTGTAGTAATTTGTGTTCTTAAATTTGTGTCTGTGTGTGATTGTATTATGCTTCTAGTATAGCCTGGATTCAAACGTGATAGCTGTTTTTTTCCCCAGAGAAGACCTTTACTGAGGTAAAACTATGTAGCTAGTCTAATACTGGAGCTGCTAGGACTAGATTTCAACCCAAGAAGCAGTACACTTGTATCAAAATGTTACTTTGCAAAAACTGACAATGTCAGAGAGGTATTGTTTTTATCCCATTATCAGATTTTTACTATTACTGCATGTTTGCAATCTGACAAAACCAACCAAATCAGTAGAGCACTACTTTTTAAATGACAAAATCTTAAGTTTCTTTTTCAGCATTGTTAGCATTTCCAGGATAAATGTTTAACTTCTGGCTGTCAGTAAATTCATCTTAAGTGCTTTTTTTGCAGTACTAGTGTGATGTAAATATTGCGCCTTACTCACTAGGCTGCATATTTTATAGCTGAGTCTGTACTTGCTGTATCTGAAGTTAGTGAGAAAGTGAAAATCATTATTTTCAATTTGCCAACTCATTGCCTTTGTTGTAAATAAGCAATTAAAGATTTTATTTAAACGGTTCACCTTTGATCAATTTGATTTACTACTACAGTAATTTAAGAGTGTGAATGAGACATGACTACAACTGTCCTCATGGACAAAGCAGTTCTTAAGTAGAACTGCTGCAAGAGTTTGTGCTTTCTGTATTTCATGGCTTGTACTATAAAGGGAATTCTTGTTTGGGCTTTTGAAGAATCAGAATCTTCTAATCCATGCTTGATCCCAGGTATCACCTTATGCAGGTTCACAATGCATTGGGAACTCAGTGCCCACTGCAGCCACTACCAGAAATAACCTGATTTCCTGCATGTATACAGGTAAAAAGGGGCAAGGATAGGAGTAATATCTGAGGAGTAATATCTGAGGAGTAATATCTGTTTAAGTGTCTTGGTTACTTCTTTCAGAGTATTTTTTGACAGCTGCTAAGTTGGTTTATTATTATTCAGTTATTCTATTTGCACAATATAATATTCCTAGGAGAAGAGTTATTTTTTTAATTGCAGTAGCTTATAGGATTGTACCTTTCCCTAAAGACCGCTACTGAATTTAAAAAATAAATACAAATCTTGCAATGATACCGACCCTGTCTTTTGAAAACCATTACCACAGTATTCCACAGCAAAACCTATCACAATTACATAAAAAGGTCATTTGCAAATAGTTAATTTTGCTCTTAACTGTATTTACTCCTCTGTTGTTTTATGCCAAATCTCCTCCCAAGTTTTTTAATCAGAAGTCTTGAGGATTGCTCTTGCCTTACTCAAGGAAACTGGAATGTCTTTCATTTGTCTTGAAGTCATTTTGCTTTCATCTTAATTACTAAAATCTTAATAAATACACCTAACCTACTTTGTAAGGTTTTTGTTTTTACCAAAAAAACAAAAGAAGAACCTTTTTCTTTTCTATGAAGGAACCTTTTACACTTTCTATAAAACTGCACTCTGGTGAAATCACCATGTACCTGCCAGGTTTAGTTGTGTCAGACTAAGCTAAAATTTTATGGATCATGGTTTTAGGTTTTGGGTTTAAGAAACACTGTTTTTTTCTGTAGTATCAAAACCCTCTGTCCTAATCTAACTCACTTGCATTTCATTATACACTGTACCCCTTGGATAAAGGATGGTATCCAGTTACTTTATCTTCACAAAACATGACTTTTTGCCTCTACTTTGGGAAAAAATGAAATGGAGATGTTTCCTCCACCCTTCCAAAAGCAGCTTTATTACAGCAATTTTTCAGGTGCAGGTTCAGCTGAGGCTAGGACAACTCCAGCTCTAACAGTCCCTGAAGTTAAACTGAGCAAACTTTACAGAAATAAACAGAAATTGATATATATAAATAAGTTAAACTATCTGAAATGTTTGACCTAATGAAGGGTATATAATTACTTCAGCAGGCCCAAAACTTACTAAAGAATCATTTTTTGATGGGTCTATATACTGGCTGCTGTTAAAGCAAGAATTGCCACTTCTCCATTAAACATACTGCACAGTAAAAAGAAGCTTAGCTACAAAAAATCTTGGTAACAGTCTTCCTCCTCTCTGCAGAGGTAGAATCAGTGCTGAGTTCAAAGCTTTTTTTAGTCTTCCACTTGTATTTAGTAAAAGGATTTAGTATTATTCCACAGATTTAGTAGAAGGAACTGGTTACCTGCATTATACCAAGATGCAATACTGTAGAACATCAGCAGGAGCACTGCAGTGACTGATGTATTTTATACAACTTTCTACAGATAAGTTAATTCTCATTGTATTCCCAGAAAAGAAATCTCAGGGGGATTCTAAAAAGTTTACCAGTTTTACCTTCCATTATTTACCCAAAGGCACTCCTTTACAGCTTTTTAGAATGCTCTGTGTGCAACACTAATTTGTGGTACTGCAGCTGGAATGCTGTTCAGTCCTCCCACAAGAGTTACATCTCAATACACTGATGTAGGAGGTTCTGGCAACTGAGAAGTTGAATCACAGTTTGAGAAACAAGGACTCTGTCCCCAACAGCCACAGCTGTTTATTGCTGGTAGAGGTACCTGGATGCTTTTTTCCCTCCCTACAGCTAACCTGGTAGCAGAACTCTGTCACGCTGCTGCAGTCACTACACGGGCCAGCAATCAGGTTTGTGCTGCAGTGAAGACAGTATCTCCTCTAGCTTGGAAGGATACTCTTACAGTGCAAATTTTAGTCCACCAGTTGAACCTAAGTATCTCTTATTACAGCAACAAATCAGCCTTTTTGATCAGTAAATAAAGTTTAGACTTTAATACAGAGTAACAGCAGTGTTGTTCTGAACATTCCGTTTATGCATAGGTAATTAAGCACAAATCACTTCACACAGGACATTCTTCACCTTTTAACTGTAATGGTGATATTGCTTTTATGGTGTTGGACATGAAGTACAAGTTCATCTCCAACCTGAACTGGGATGGGCTCATCCAGAACAACTGCAGCTTGTTTCCAGTGTGAGGACTCATCAGATGTGTTCAAGCTATGGTCTTCATCTAGATGGATGTGATACCAGAAGGGAATGGCAGTGACCTGGCCCGACTTACAAATTTGTACCTAAAAATATTTAAAATAATGATGAGTTATACTACTTCGTTCTTTGAAAAGTAAGTAGTTCAAACCATTTCAATCCTTTTCAGAGACAGCTGCAGATAAATCCTGTGTTGAAATGTTTAGCGCACAAGAGCAATTAAGAAGCAGCACTGCAGAAGAGTAGTTACATGCACTTTGGGCCCTGGAACTCACCTTCACTTCTCTGCTGGGGCTGTTCAGCAGAGGGTTCATGAGATCCAGCCTTAAAAGCTCTGCTGGCTTGCTCAAGGGTACACAGGGTAATGTGGAGAGATCCAAATACACACGAACAGGTACCTGAAAGTATAGACCAGAACTTCAGGCAGCAACAGCCATTACAAAGGGAAAAAGTAGTAAACTTAATTATAATACTAAAGTTGCCAGGAATTACTGGAATGGCTGTAAGAGACAAAATGCAAAATACAGCCCTCTAATCCCTTCTGAAACACTGGAATACAGTTGCCTGGGAACAGTTACAGCACAGTCATTCTTCTGTACAGTAACAGCGACAAAACTTCCATGCCATTTCTAAAACAAACATCACCCATTTTAGTTTATCTCAAGGTCCCTGTGTGGTTACAAGAACTTCTCTTGATAATTTCAGCAGTGTTTTTTTTATAGTTCACATCAAATCTAAACAGCTGCAGCTTTGAAATCAGAAGCCACCCACCAGCTTCCTACCTTGAACTGGTTGATGAAAGGGGCTATGTTAAACCCCAGGGTTGGTTCTGTTCCTTGAACAGCACTCTCCAGCAACAGAGACTCTGATTCTACAAGCATCCCATATACCAACACATACTGTGGGAAAATCTTCCCTCCACTGTGAAGTAAACACCTGTAAAATAAGAGGGATTTCACCTGTAAAGCTGATCAATCAACAGTAGTGAAAGAACAGTAAATAGATTTAAGAAAGGCACACTCGTTTGCCCTCTGAAGTCAATTGCTCCTAAGCATAACGTGCTATCACTAAACACAAAGGTTAACAGTAAGGTTTCCCTAGGCCCACAAAAGAGGATAAATCCATTTCACACTTAGTTACCCATTTCCATTATTTTCCTTCTCCTCTGCTTTCCTTCCCACTCCTTCTACTGTGAGAACAGCAGTTTTGCTGCTGCATCCCTCGCTGTTCTGACACCACAGGTTTGTCTTTTAGCAGGACCAGTTTGTTCAGACAAACTGGTACATTTGACATGTACACAAATCTGGGCTTTTCTCAACTTGCACTAAAAGCTACCTTAGTTATTCTTTGTCATCCTGCAAACTTCTGACAGACCAAGGAATATGATCATCCATTCATATTCTTGCAAAAAAAAAGATTAAAGAATCTGAGATGGTGAAATAATGATGCTTTTTTAAAGAAGATACATAGTATACAATGGTCATGCCAGAAACACTGGGAGGTTCAATGCAAGGAAAAATTTTTTTACTACACAAGAAACATACAGTAGCTACATACTTTTTCTACAGTAGAAACATAACATAGTTACAAGGAATACCTTAAAATTTTTCAGGTAATTACAGATTTCTACAAATACTTTTGTCCTTCTATACTGTACCTGGATATTGCAGCCTTTTCCATCACTTCCTGCTGGATTAAACCTGATGTCTCTATAACATCCAAGATAATAATACTCCACAGTTTGTCTGATTTGGGTCTCTGTAGCACCACACTTTCTTCTTCTAAGTGGCTGAGCCAAAACTCTAATGTTTCCTTAGGGAAATGGTTTGCTTCTGCAATGACATTAAGTGCTGCCTGATGCTGATCTTTCTCAACAGAACTGTAGGCTCTAACTGGTCCAAGCTTGCCAGCTATAATTGGCAGGATGGAGAAGCCTTCAGATACATCTAAAATGTAAAAAGCATCAGGATCCACACCTAGAGAGCTCATGTTTTGATGCTCTTGGAGGTTTATCCCACTGCCATGTCCATCAACATCCATGGAGTGCAAGTCCTTACTTGGATTTAATGACAGCAGCACTTTGCTCATGGCAGCTTTAAAGCATTCATGGTAAGCTATGTCATTCAGCAGGGCTATTTCTGTGGATTCCAGCACACACACTGGAGCGCTGCCATCCTGTTTGGTGCTTGTTTGAAGTCCAGCCAGAGCATTACATAATTCAACCTCATTGCCCAAACTCAGCGTGTTGTCTCTGTCACTGAAATCCATCCCACACTCTGAAGGCAAAGAAGTAATCTTCTGGATCTTCAAGTAGCAGTCTTGACAACAAACTTCCATCATCACAGTATCTCCAGTCTTCACAGAATAATCTTGGCAAAAGAGCATTAAAAAAGTCACGTCAGTTACAGACACATCACTGAAGAAGGGTGCTTGAAACAAACCAACCCACCCACCCTATTATCTCATTTGTTCATATCTGTGCCACAAGAGGAGGATATCAAACCATCAGAGTGTGTGCAGAGCAGGGTGACCAAGATAGAGAAAGGCCTCAGAGGGAAGACTTAGGAAGAGCAGCTGAGGGCACTTGTTTTGTTCAGCCTGGAGAAGAGCAGGCTGAGGGAAGATCTCACCACAGTCCAGAAGCCCCCTTCAGGGGTGGCAGTGGAGGGGAAGGTGCTGATCTTTCTCAGAGATAGCACATGAGGAAATAGAATGAAGTTGCATCAGGGAAGTTCAGATGGGACATTCAGAAAAGGTGCTTCACCACAGGATTATCAGCCATTGGAACAGGTTTCCCAGGGTAGTAGTCACAGCACCAAGCCTGTCAGAGTGCAGTGAGCACCTGGATAATGCTCTTAGACAGGTGATTTCATTCTAAGTAGTCCTGCAAGAAGCAGGAAGCTGGACTTTTTGATCCTTATGGGTCCCTTCCAGCTTGAGATATTCTAAGATTCTAGGAAACAGGAATATAAAAGGTGGGTAAGTAGAGAGTCGAAACTGTTAAAGATGACACTGCCAATGCCTGTATGTGGAGAGTACTGAAGTAGAATCCCACATGGGGCAAGGGCTAGGTAGGAATGTTTAGCAGTTTTGGGTAGTTTTGGGTTTGTGGCAATAGCAGCTAGCAATTCCTACCTCACCTTGACCCCTTCCTCTCCTAAGTTCTATGTTCACCAAGTCAGCCAGTCAGTAGCCCCACTTTTTGGAGATGCTCCACAATGCATTAAATTCAGTACAGAAGAAAACCCAACTTATATGAAAAGCTTTCTCCTGGATCTCATCTGCTTAACATCAACGTCCTACGAACAAGCCCTGATGAAAAGACTCTGCTCTACAGACCAGAAACATGATCAGCTACTTGCTGTTGAACTTCCAATGCTATTTAGACTTTCAAATCTCTGACGTAAGCAAACCCATCAAAATGGAAAAAAAAAAAAAAAAAAAAACCCAAAATGAAACCAAGTTAATGTACCACAACAAGCAAACCCACAGGACATACCAAGGAGGCCCTGCACAGGATACACAGCCTGTTCCCAGCAAGTTTCCTCACTGGGATTTGTAGATAGAGAATGCTCATCATCAAGCTGCAGTACAAACCACACCACAACAGCATCCAGTATTCCTCCTTCAGTGACTGGCAGGCTGAGCTTCCAGGGCTTTCTAGCTGCCAAGCTTTTCAGCTCCTGACCAAAGCAGAAAGAGAAAAAACAGTGGAGGAATTTATATCCATAAATAAAAATTTGGTTTCATTAAACTAAATAATTCAAAATTTCTATACCATGAGGGCACCCAACAGAAACTTGAAGTTACCAAGCCTCTACAATACCAATTATCATCATTAGTACTCATTAGCATAGGAACTGTCTTCCCACATGCAAGAGCCATTTCCCTCATGGACAGCCTGCATCCATAAGAAGCAAACATCCCTACATCTAAGAACACACACATTTAAACCCACTGAAAACTGCAAGACTTCAGACTGGCAGGGCTTGCCTTACAAGAATGAATAAAAACAGAGCCAGGCTTTTGGCTGAACTCAAGCCAGTACTCAGGCACATGTTTTACTTAAAACCTGTGTTCAATCAGTTCTAGAAATAATGTGTACTGTTAATTTGCTCAAACCCAGGCTTGCAGAGTCATTATAAACACAGGAAGTCAGACATCTTTGAGGGTGTTTTATCTGCTATCTGGACTATGTAGGCCTTGTGTAAAAGCTCAGGCATGTACAATCTCACTACTGGGAAGACCTCAAGGTCTGTCCTAAAGGGATCATTTATAACTTCTCCAATACTCCTAAAAGTTTTGAATATGTAACAGGAATTAAGTTTTTTTCCATGTACAATTAATTTTTCTCAGGAATTACCTTCTGCTACCAACATTCATAAGCACAAAGGGACCAGCACTAATGTTTTACTTCCAGCATAAACGAATTAATAGGAGGTCAAGCACAAGGGACCAAAGGTTCTCTCAGTCACAGCCATTCTGCTTAGTAATAGCCCTTCCAAAATATTTATCAACTTCCTGATCTGCTTATGTCAACACTTGTTCTCCATGGCAAAAGAAAAGTTCATGTCCTGATCTGAGTTCAGGACTAGCTGTCACATGCTGAGATTTTTATTCTTTCCTCTTGACTCTGTGTTCTCCAAGAGCTTGTCTATCACTCTTCTCACAACTGAGATGGCTGAACAATGGGCAAGTTAAAATTACTGAATGATAACAAAGTTCACTGTAAGATCACACTCCTCTTCAATAGAAGTGCTTTGCTGCCAGTCATCCTTTTGGAACCTCCTCAGCTAGTGAAGGGAAGAGTAGTCAGTTGAAGTTTTGCGGGTATCAAGCCCCTTGAAATAAGACAGCAAGAGCACAAGCATCCATCTGGTTCTTGGTTTCTGGGAAGCTGGAGAGGTATAAAAGTGTATTTGATATTAGAAATATTCTTCCTGATTATTCCTCAACAGCAGAGGCCCAAGATTCTCATCCAGTGAGATATAGTAACTGCAGAGTTACATTGCCATCACTTAAAAACCCATTTGAAGGCTTATTTCAGGTTTCCCTGCTCTCTGCTATGCTGCTTAACCCATATTTATTTCTCACATTTCCCACTTTATAAGCCTTCTTCTATTTTTTATGCCAACAGCAGATTTAAACAGCCGTAGCACATCAGGATGGCAATTTATCAAGAGGTCTTGTTAAGAGAGAGCAAAGGAAATAAAGCGATGGACAGGAATAGGCAATAAAATGCCAAAATGATTCAATGTCACACATGTCCTCTGAATGAGAAAGACCTACAAACAGAAGGAAAAGCCCCAGTAAGAGTGCAGTTATCAAGTTTCCTCTGTCTTGATCCACAATTTCTCACATATTCCACACCACAACTTCTCACAAAAGATTAGGAAGAGCCAAAATCTGTAACTGTTGGCAAAAGCAGAGTTCCTTTAGGGCCTGAAAGTGAGACTGAGCTTTAATTACTGGCTGCAGAGGTAAACACTTCCCCTGCCAGTGGCACTGATCTGCTGCCAGCAAACATGCACACAGGCAGCACTTGGCAATGTAATTACAGCCACACCTCATTCCCCTGCCTGGGAGGGACTGTGCTGCTGCTGCTGCTAATAACAGCAGTAATAAAGTAGCCACCATAAGGCAGCTGCTTTTTTTGAAATTATTATTATTTGTCAATTTTGACTTATTATTTCTCTGATCTGTAATGATGTCTTTGAAATATCCTACAACTCAGTTTGAAAAACACTGTTGTACTGTATTTTAAGCCTTCTCACTTCTGCCAATTTAGGTCTGGACAGTTAGGTAGCACAAGCAGAATAAATGCAACATCCCTATAGTTCTTTGAAATAGGAGTTTAGAAAACAGGTCTTTAAAAATTACCTTATTAGTGCTAAGTGATTTCTTACCCAAATTTCTGTTCTTAATTGGTAATTCTGCTACTGTTTTTAAGTTTAGGAGGATGTATTCCTACTACAGTAGGAACAAAGACAATTTTTTTTTCTCATTTTTAGCCGCATTAATTGAACATCCAGGTATGGCCATGACACAGCACATTAAAAAAAGCCCCAGAACAAAAATCCTTGCTGGAAGTAACCTACCAGTGTTTGGAACTGCCACATTTGCCCAGTAAAAAAGTAACAACAAATAGTAACCAAGGACTCTCAACCACATTAGTGACTCATAACAGAGGCCTTTCTTCCCTTTTACTTAGGATATCTTAACATTTCATGACAGGAGCACTCCATTAGTCTGACCAAAACTTCAAAGGAGCACTTCTGAAACATGATTTAAAGAATAACACTGTTCTTTACTCTTTAAAATTAACTTTACATGTTTGCCAGCAGGCAGATGCTTAAGAACATACATCTCTCAGATGAGAGCAATAGTTTCTTATTGACATTGGAAGCAGAAGCAACATTAGGTCACAGAGATTCCTCCCAATAATATACTGAAGATTCTTCTGTTATTTCATTTTTCATCTCAGGATGTCACACAAGCCAACTAGGAAAAGCTATTGATTCAGAAACTGCAACTCCTGGCCAAGCAGCAGCCAAGAATAATTTCGTTTATATAACAGAATCTATTTTAAGGTCTGACTCAATGCCTGCTCCTCACCACAGGTCAATGAGTAAGAAGCACACCAGAGATCAGATGTATCATCTTTTTAGCAAGCTCAGCTGCAGGGGCTGAGCTCCTTGCCTTCCAGTTCAGGCCTATTTAGCATACACATACAAATGTATTTTGTGCTAAATACACACAATTATGCTCCTAGATTTTAGAATGCCCTATTACAGAAATACCCTAAGATATAAAGGAGCTGAAGTGTGGAATCAAATGGTTGAATATAAAAATTTCTTCATCTCCTCTTTTACATTTACCCACTAATATTTACATTTTTATGCCAGATGGAAAAATACAGCCTTTCTCCTGTCTTCAAGAGCTTTAATAAGACTGACTTTAGAGAAATAAATAAGTCAGCTCCACAACTGCATAAATCATTTAGGATGGATCTCTTGCATCCTTCCTTCCCCTCCCTGAGGCTGGTAGCTGTTTGATCTTACAGTAAGGTAGATTTTAAAGTTCTCTAAGCTATGCCCAATAACCAAAAGAACTCCACTTTCAAAAAAATTACAGACTGTCATCTGAGGAACTACATCACTACACCAAACAAGCATCAAAACCAGCAGAGCATTTCAGAGCAGCCCTACCAACTTTGCACTTGTGAATTGTTCTGAAGTTGAGCCCAAAACCAAATGACATATGGAACTTCTACTACCATAAAAAGATTACTTAAGAAGTGTGAAAGAAAAACCAATACCTGCAGATTGTTGAAATCTACTGTCATAACTTGACAGGGCTCTGTGAGGGCTCTGTAACCCCCAGGAATGCGACTGAGCTTCTCGGTGGTGTAGGGCTCCACAGTTTCCTCTGAGCCAGCAGCAGCGTATGTGGGACTGAAGAACTGCACTGAATTTGACAAGCACACACCAGCAACTTCTTGCATTCCCACTCTGAGAGTAGAGGCAAACAGAGCAGAAATTAAATTCCAAGTAATTTGACCAAAAACCTAAAGGAAATTCTCTCTATGCTGACTAATTATTTTTGAATGTAGAGAGTGTTAGAATAGAGAAGTTAAAAAACACTAAAACAATTTTGTGGGGTTTTTGTCATGTTCAGAGCAGCTCTCAAGTGCAGAAAATGTACCTCACTTTCAAGAATCAGAACTGAATGCTGTCACCAGAAACCTAAGAAAAAGCTCAATACATATTAAGAATTTCACTATATCCTACGAAAATAACCCCAATATCAATCAGAGCACAAGCAATGAAGCATAACTTAAAATTGCTGAAAGAATGGGACAGAATACCAAGTAGAAGATCAGATCAGGCACAAAGAGATGGCTGTGATATGCAAGATTATCAACAATTGTACTGAAAGGGGATTCTGTCTCTCAGCAGGATAAATCAGTGTTTGATGATAAATTAAATGCACTTTTAAATGTACTTCAGGAAAAAAAAATAATGTATTCATTCAATTCTAGTCTCTATGTCTACACTAACCACTCAAAAAAAATTAAAGCATGAGGAAAAGCTCAAAGAAAACTTGTATTAATTGTTCAAGGCAGACACTGCTAGATTATATAAAAAACATGAGAAACGAGATACTTCCACACTACTATTTTTTGAGGCCTCCTGCTCAGAAAAAAACATCCAAACCCCAAAGCTTCCCTGTAGATTGTGAAAACACTTGAGGAAATGTGAAGGTATGAACATCAGAATAATTTAAAGAGATCTGCGTAGTTTAAATCTGAGAACAGGCAAGTGTTTTACATTAAAAAAACTACTTGTTAAAATAATCTTAAATATTCCTACTGGAGCAAAAAGGGATCTCAATCTGTAAAAGCAAGAAATTTAAAAGTGATTTTTTTTTTCCTACAGCATATAATTAATTTGTGACAATCACCTCAGTCCTGCTAATCACCTGACCTTAAGCTATTAAAATGGAATGTCAATTCAACCATCCAAATTTAACAGCAAATTAACTTTCATTCTATTTAAATTTTGTAAGGACTGGTCGATGCCCAGTTTCAAGACCAAACCTCTTCTAATTGATGAATAATTGACTTAAAAAAGAAACTATTGAAAGAAACTTATAAAAGAAACTATTCTGTGACCATCTACCATGGCAACTTCTTTCTCTTTCTGGCCACTGTTCAGGTCTACTGCATTAGAGAAATCACTGATGCAGCCTGGCTGTTTTTCATCCAGTGCACTGGAGCTCCTCTAAAAGTTACTATTCTCTCTAATCTACAACAATATTAATCCTAAACAAAATACCCCAAGTCCAAATCTCTCAGAGAGAGACTGTCTCCATACATTGGTAATATTCTAAAAGATTAGAATAAATATGAAAGTAATGAATACACAGTCAGAACTGGTCTCAGCAAAGAAACTCTACTGTATGCCAGTTCAGAATTAGGCAAAAGACTTTCAGACAGATAAAGACAGCTGGGGTTATCAACATTTAGGCTTTACAGGGGTTAGATCCAGAAGTGAGGTATGGAGGATATTATAAAGAGGGTAAAATGAGGATAAAAGCCAAGCATTAATCTAAGAATCTCCAGTTCAGAAATCGGGAAGTAATTTTAGTAGGAAGGAATTACATTTCTTTAGCATGTGTTAGAGGCAGATATTTCAGCATAACTGTATGATTAATGGGTCCAGAAAATCTGAACTTCAAAGGGGTAGGGTGGTGGGGCAAAAAAAAAAAAAAGATAGCCTGGAAAAGGGGTGGGATTTGTGAAAGCAGAAATCTTTTTTGTTAAACAGATCATCAGCCTTTAAAGAGGAAAGTAAATGCGAAATGGTAAATAAAAACAACCAGTCTCTCTTTCCAAACAAAAAATGTGGGTTCAAGCTGTGCTAGACTTTAAACACACCTGTGATGTCTACGTATCTCTTTGCATTCCACTGCCATCCCAAATATTGTAGCACTTGCAGGAATAACTCTGCCATAGTCTCCAGCACTAATGTCTTGGTTTTTAGGCTGTGAAAACATGAACAACATGCAATGAGACAGTGGCCTATTTCCACCATTACTGAAAAGCTTAAATTACATATTAGTGAGCCATTCAAGTGTCAGTCAAAACACTGCTAAATTCTTAGTGACTGGTAAAGTCACTAGTCTTTGGCATTCTGTTGACCATTAAAGAAGTTTTTTAAATACAGTGTCACTTCCTCTGTGTAGCTCTAACAAAATGCAGATTGAAAAACACTGTTAGACTATACTGAAACATTTGAGGACTTTTGCGTTATGCATCATTCCTGTACTTAACACTAGAGGTCATCAGTTTCAACTCAGTATAACACAAAAGGTTTCAGCCAGCTAAAACTTTTTTTTAATGAGTTGGAATCAAGGCAAGGACAAAAAAAAAAAAAAAAAAGAAGTCCTTCTATTAGGAAGAATATTAGCTTAACAGAAATCAGGCTACGTAAGACTCCCTGTCATTTTACTTTGCTTAATGACTAGCAAAACCACAAAATATAAAGTAAAATCTGAGACCCAGTGGAATTGCTCAGTCTTCCAAAAAGGTTCAAATCAGCAAAAACAAATTAATTTTATTTACCAAATTATAATTGTTCCCAAATGTTACAATGAGAAATAACTCTACTATAATTCAGCATTTTCTGCTTAGACTGACTGTACACTTAAAATATACACAAAACCGTTTGCTGTTACCTACAAAGATGGGAGAAAATAAGATTTAAAATAAATGAATCAACAGTGATTACGAGTGAACCACCTGTGATGAAGGAAGGTTACATCAGGGAAACATGCAGTGCAAGTACATGTTTACTCAGAACACAGAGCTCACAGAAGTACAATATAAGTTCTGCCTCACTGCCACTCACCAAAATCGAATTCATGGAGCAAGCCCAGATCACTCATTTTTAGCACACCAAAAGGAATGAAATATTTACAAGCCAACTGTTTCTCATTCCCATATCTCTGAAATGTGTGCACACACACAGGTACCCACATCACCTACCTTTGGTTGTAAAAGCAGATGTTCCCAAGCATGTATCAAACTCTCCACAATTCCTTCTCCAAATAAGCCAGCATCGACTGTTTCTGTGACAACCAGGGAAACTCTAGACAAGAAAAATATGATGTACAACAAACACTCCTGTCAACAATCAATCATTCTTTTAAAGAAAAATCCCCACCATACCAATATGAGCTCAGAGCAAAACTTCTACCAGGAGTTTCAGTACATGTGGACAATTTATTCTTCAAAAAAATTACGTGTTTTGAATTGCTGTCAGAAGTTATTGAAGATGCAGATAAAATAGAGCAAATATTGAGCAAGAATTTAGTGTAAAGCTTCTTGCTCAGCATTTATAAATAAGTTGTGTGGGAAGAATCTAGCCAAAACAGGAAGATGTTTCAGCCTGGGCACACAGCCAATGATACTGCAGAATATATATTTTGTGCAACAGTATGTACTCATGCATGTGTATAAAAAGGAATTAAAAACCCCAAAACTATAATCAAAGCATAAAAAAATTCCTACACAGACTAACAGCCCTAAAATCTTAAATCCTCTGGAATTAAATGAGAAAACATATGACATAATAAGAGGAGACACTTCCAGAACAGCAGTAATTTATTTATTAATAGCTGACATCAAGTAACTCATCATATACATTAAAGGGATACATGTATTACAGTAGCTCAGCTGACACAATTAGACAAGGCTTGACTGGCCTAAACCAGGAGCTTCCTCATTTCATATCATGAGCCTGTACCATCACCATAAATTTATTAAATGTTAGCAACTTGATCCTATTCAAAGGCTGCAGAAGTGATCCACAAGATCTTAGAAGTATAAAAGTGTGTTAAAATTACTTTTATGACATAGTAATCTATTTTTTCCCATTGCTGCAGTATCATTACGTATGCCCCAAAGCTTGCACCATCAAAGAATTAAACTCCTAAATTTATGATATTGTTGATCTACCAATAGAAATTAGAATGACCTGAAGAAGATGTTGTCATTTCTGTTCTTTAAACACAAATAAGATACAGAGAAACTTCTCAGATACAGAGAACCTTCTCACATTATGAGCAACATCACAGAAGTGTTACTTCCTGTTTAGGTCACAAGACATTTCCTATTTTTTTAAAATGATGAGCAAACTCAAAGTACCGTCAGAAGAGAAAGCAGCAACGTACCTTTCAGGCATGTGCTTTGGAATTTCAATATCAAGTGACTTCAAATGCAGAAGTTTGATCTCTCTTTCCATATTATTTGCTGCCACCACATCATGGGCAAGTTCATACATGGTTTTGGATAATTCGCAGGCATAGACAAAAGATGCTCCTGCTTTTTTTGCAAACATACTGAAAGACAAGAATCAGGGGTTTTCCCCTCCTCCACATCTGCTTCATATTTTTACCAATTCAAGTCTAAAAACCATCCTTAGATTAACTGGTATCTCTTGTGTTAACACTGATATTGAACAAGTTGATATCCTCTTGATCTGTTATCAGCAAAAAAACCACCACAGTTAGCATAAAGACACTCCCTCAGCTATGCTGAATCCACTCTTTAGAGTCAATATTTAAAGACAGGACAAATAACATTACAACTTCAAAATCCATGTGAGTAATTCGATTTCAGCACCACTTACTGGCACAAAAAGCATCTGCAACAAATAACAAAAAAAGGTTCAAAAAATACTATTCCAGACTCACTGGCTTCTGAAAGATTTGCCTGCTTTTGTAAGTTCTGTCTCCATAAAAGGATCAAAGCAGTTATTTTTTCCACTCTCAGCCAAATTTTGTCAGGCAACCAATACTTTTCTATTAAATTCCTGTGAAACGTGCATTGTGGCATACCTCAAAATTCCTGTTCCCGTTCCGATATCCAGGACAGATTTGCTCCCTGAGCGCACAGCGTTCTCAATGGCCCTGAGGTAGGTGAGGTTCCTCTTGGCATCGTTGAGCATGATGAAGTGCCAGCGCTCCACCAGCCAGTTTGCAACGCGGTAAAAATTCTCCTTGGCGTCGGCGAAGTCGGGGTTGAGCTTCACTGCTTTGTGAAAATAGCCAGCTGCTTCGTCTCTGAAGCCCATTCTAAGAGCAAAAGTGACAAACAAAGGGGAAGTATGCATGCAGCTGTGAACATCTGAGGGTCTGTAAAGAGGTCTTATGTCAGCTAAAAGACAACAGAAACAGAAAAATTATCTGTAGAAAGAGTGCCATTATGAAAAAGAATGATTTATAGCTTTACATCAAGTCACTGTAAAATGCAAAGCCAGCTCAGAAATACCATTGTGTGCACCAACCTTCATACACTACAGCATCTTTTGACAAAGTAAACCAGGTTTTATTTACAAAAATTCACTGCAACAACATGACAGCAGCAGCTCTGCAATCCAGTCTCTCGGATACTCTACTCAAGAGAATGCTATAAACTCAAGAGAATGCTGTAAAACTGTGGATACCCTATTTAACTGGAACATCCTGCAAAACCACCAAATTTTGAGTTGCTGGCTTTTACACTAAGTGTCAATTTTGAAAAAAGAAATTAAAAGAATCCAAAAAGAAATCAAATTGTGAATCTGAATCAAGTTTTAATGATACCTACAACATAATCTCAAAGCAGACAACACTTAAAAAAGCCCTCAATCTATAAAATATTTGTACATTTTAATACAATGCTCAGAGAGGTGTTCCTTTAAAACAAAGAAATTACAGAAAGGAAACCTAAAACCATCTGGATTATGATCTATGATTTCAGTCTTAAAATTCCAGCCTTAGAAGACCTGAGCAACAACAAAACATGGTGGCGCTTTTTTTTTCTCACTTTTGCTGTGGCTACTCTTTTTAAGCTATTTAAGACAAATAGATTTGAATCTGTTTGTATTCACAACATGACCCTTACAAAAACTGAATTACATCACTGCAAACCTGAAGAGATGTTCTCCCATACTGTTACAGATCACTTCATCATTAGGATACAGCTCAAGTGCTTGTTCATAGCAGTTAAACAGATCCTGAATCCGTGCCAGAGAATCCAGTTCTTCTGCCCATTTAAAGAGAGTAAACTGAAATGTCTCCTAGAAAATAAAGCACAGGCCAGTGAGGTGCTGGGAGTTGCCAGAAGTAGGGAACTGAGCCCTGAAAACATCTGGAGGTGTCTTGAAATACACCTGGACACACACACACACGAGGATCAGCACCCAGCAGTGTTTACTGAGAGCCTGTGTGCATATATTAATTCATGTTCCAATCATAACAATGTCCTGATTTTATTAAATGCCATTGATACACAGACTATAAGAATATTCTGTGAACTCCCTTCAATACAGAGCTTATTAAAGAAGTCATTGGCCATCCCAATTATTACTGATTTTCCAATTCTGTCTTCAATAGAAGCAGAAATCAGTTACCTGTAACAAATCACAAAACATGTCACAAAGATCTCAAGAGAATTAGAATAAATAAAATTCCAAGTAATTGAAAAAGAACTTACTTTGACAGTAGTTTTTAACTCAGGAGCTAGATTTAGTACCAGGAGATAGTGAGCATATGCAGTTCCAAAATCCTGGTTCTCCAGGCAATGCTGAGCACTCTGCAAAGATCTGGAAACCAATTCCCGTCTGCTGGCTTCTCGGCCACCCCTGTGGTTAGCATGAAGTTTGGCATTGGAGTTGGGCATTCTGAAGGATGTAAATACTCACTTATTCAAAAAAAAAAAAAAAAAAGAAAAAAGAAAAAAGTCACACATACTATGTACTGTAGGTCAAAATGTACAGAAAGTTGACAGATCAAAAAACATTTCAGTTTTCACTGGCATTTAGTAAAGATGTCTCTCCTCCCACCAAGTCCTAAAGATTTAAAAACATTTTTACACTACTGATAATTCCATCAGCTCTTTTGATGAAGTGTTCACCATTCAAAAGACACACAAGTGCTCACAATTCAAAAGTCAAGTGTGTACATCTAAGTTAAACCAGGTGTTCTGGGAACAGATTACATTTCTGACTTTGTAAAATTTATTTTCATGACATTTTAGCATGTCTCTGACCAAACAGTTTTGTACACTGTAAGTTCATGCACTCAATAAATTACACAGTCAGCCACAAAATCTGCAGGTTAAATTTCTTCTCCTTGAACAACAGCATCTCCATAAAGCAAAATCTCAAAGAAAGAGCTGAGTTCACAGTTTATTTTAGACAAGGTACCACGGCTATCTTTTCCCATAAGAAAACACTAAGAAGAGCGACCAGAACCAATATGCACATTTTTATACTTGCCTGTATTACCGCTGTAACTTTTAAAGGTTCTCAGATGAGCACGGCTATGGTATGTAGAGACGGTCCCAAAGATGAAAAACACGAAGGTTCCGTGAAGAGGGCCTGCAAGAAACACAACACCATCACGACTCTTCTGTTTTCTTAAAAATGAAGTAAAATAAGCAACAAAACACAGACTAAAGCTTGTCCGGGCAAGCGCGGCCGGGAGCCGCAGAGCCGGGCAGGCGCCGCCGCTCGCATCGCGGCCGGGCGGGGCGGCCGAGGGCCCGCGGGGCTCCAGGCGCTGCCCCACGAGCGCTGCCCCGGCGGGCGGCGGGGGCTTCCCCTGCTCCGGGCTTCCCCTGCTCCGGGCATCCCCTGCTCCGGGCATCCCCTGCTCCGGGC
>QUSF01000025.1:8328546-8356744 GCA_003676055.1 Chloebia gouldiae
TCCCCTGCTCCGGGCATCCCCTGCTCCGGGCATCCCCTGCTCCGGGCATCACCTGCTCCAGGGCCGCCGGCAGCGGCCGAGCGCGGAGCGGCGCTGCCGGGCCGCGGCCATGGCGCAGGCGCCGGGCGGGAGGCAGTGCTGCGCGATAAAGGTGTTTCCATTTCCCACCTCCGTTCTCGGCCCGCGTCCAGCCTCTGGAAGCTGGCGGTGCAGCTCGTGCTAACGCGGGGCTGTGGAAGGGATCCGCAGCCATGCTCAGTGCGGTCCCTTGGCGGTCCGCGCTGTTTTGGGCTGCTCGGCCAGCACGAAAGAAACGCCACCTTAAATGCTGCCCGGCCTGGCTGCGTAGGCGCTGCCTCCCTCCACTGCCCTGCAGTCGCGGTGCTCCCCACTCTTAATTCCCTTCCTGGTAAGTCCCGAGGAGCTCAGATGAGAACAACACAAGTCATAAACATGCTTTTCTTGAACCTTTGATCGGCAGCTCTGCTCGGCAGCAGCAGAGCGCGAGGAGCAAAATCCAGAGCTTTGCAACACATCTTAAGTTCCATATCCCGCTCCCTCCCATGCCTGTGCCACCGCTTACCTTCCCCGTGGAGCTGTCTGCTCCGGGGAACAGCCCCATTCAGAGCCCTGGAGTGCCGCTCTAAAAAGGCAGAGTTCATTCGGTCATGTCCCACTTCTGGGACGGGAACAGGCCGTGGCATTGTTTACTAATTATGAAGTGTTTGGGAGCTGCTCATCTTTACTTTCCCGTTTTAAAGCATGAATGCAGCTCTTCCATCCACAGCTGTGGATATTGTCTGTGCCGTTTAGCACACACTTTTTAGAAACAAATGAGCATTGTGTAAAAATGCCAGGCCAGCATTTTGAACGAGATGAAAACAGCACATACAGAGTGGGAGCACGAGTCTAAATGGAACACGGTAGCAGCTAAATTGTTGAGCTGTGCTGGAAAAAAACATAACCGATAAAGAACTTGGACTGAATGAAGCCCACGAGAATGTGCAAGTATCAGTATCAAAACATGTCAAATCCTTCATATGAGGATTGAGCTCCAAAGGAGGATATAATACCTTATTAAATCAACTTACTGATTGGTACCAGCAAGCCTTCATTCAGTTTTGAAAGAAAAAAAAAGCTGTGAACTTTAAATTAGTTACAGATAGGGAGAACCTTCTTGGAGTTTGGCTTAATTATGCTTTCCAGCTACATGATAACAGTATGAGGCAAAGAAAAAGGTACCACCTGTGGGACATCAGGAGTATACAAGGCAATTATCACCAGTGGTCAGTGAGGTGTAACAAGAACTGGACTGTACCAAATTCTGTAATGGGCAATTATCTCTGGCCCTCCATGGTTCTTCAAACTAATTCAGCTGTATTTTTTGTCAGAGCTAATAAATGCTAGTGGATAGCATAAATTCTTTATGCTACCTATTTTTAAAAATGAAATAATACTGTGTGCTAATTTGACCCATTTGTGAAGATTACTAAAATATGGCAGTGTAAAGTCCTTGGAATTCACAAGAGTCCATTCATTTCAAAGGCTGGGAAGGATGCTTGTTAATTTCGTACTCACAACTTTTTGATGGAACACTTCAGGAAGAAATGGCCCCAGGATACAATGCTTTGTAACACTGACAAAACATACAGCCGCTTTCTAAAATAATTTGTTGGATAAAGCTTGTACTGTAAAGGAGTGCCAGAAAGGAATGCCCATCAGAGATATACATGATTTCCATAATAATCATCAAAGTGGCTGATAGTATAATAAATAATGTTGGTCTGCATCATGGGTGGTTGCAGACCAGTCTGTTTACATATATGAACTGCTGATGGATGAGAGGAGAGGGAGCATGCAGCCTCGAGGTATCTCACTTATTCATCAGACCCCTAAGGTCTTGCAAGTCAACCGTGATGGCGCAGTCATAAGCAAAATGGGAGTTAGAAGGAAAGTCTTTAACTCTCTATTAAACCCATGACAGGACTAATAGAGGTAGAAGTGCTTAGACAAGAAAAAAAATTGTGATTCCTTGGAAGGCTGCTGTTGCTAATGATGTTTTGAACACAGCTGTGTGTTGGAAATGGTGGGAGCTGATATCAATGCTCTGTAACAAAACATCTGTAAAACTGAAAGTTAAATTCACTAATTTCTAATGTGTCTCTGCTTAATATGCAGCCTGGAGATACAATCAGCCACACATCTGAATATTATCTCTCATAAAAATCAGAATGGTAATCTGAAAAGAACATGAGGAAGGTAAGTTGGGACAAAACATACTATATGCTGGTCTATGCCTATTGTATAAAATGACTTGAAGAGGGTATTTCTTGAAACCATGCTTGCAGTGAATGGCAAAGGAAAATACTGAAGTAGAGATAAATACACAGTTTATGGACAGGATATTGCTACAGCTTCACATCGTCAATCTATGTCATAGTCTCTTAAAACAGGCTACAAGAAGGCTATAAAATTTGATGACCTTGAGTAGGGAGTGGCAGAAAAGCAGAGATTTTTCTGATATAAAGCCACTTCTAGCCATAATTACTGGTAAAAGGGCAACTCCTTTTAATGCTCCTTACATAGGTAATTGTTGTGCATAAATTGATAGGTTACTTTTATTTCTCCTCAGTGTTCCATCATTTGTTTTAAATCACAATTCTGCTGTTTCAGAGTGCGCCACTATTTTGAACTGGTGGGTCAAGTTTAGGAAGACATATATTTAATAACTGTGGCAGTAGGAATCCAGTATGTTGTCTTGATTAACTGGATAAAGAGTGTAGAATATCGATTTAGTAATGAGTTTACTTTTTTTGTTTTGTTACATAAATAGAAGTTGACTGTCTTTTTTTCTGGGAAAAAAATGTGTTATTTTAATGTATTTCTTTTGGACAGACTACTCTTTTTAGTGGCAACTAGAAAAGAATACATTTTGACTTCACATGATTGAGGCAGGTGGACCAATTTCCCCTGATGGGCCTGTCATGTAGGACAAATCTAAATTTCAGACCTGCTGCAATTTTTTGCCAGCTAAAAAAACTCAGGACTAAGATGAATATTCAATTAAAAAAAAAAAAATTATGTGAGTGCAGGTAGCTCCACACAATGCATGGGACCCCACTATGCAACAACACTTCAGTGGAATTATAATAGGGAAATTAAATAACTAAAAACAGCCATGAAAAATATTATTCTAACTTTAATGCTGAAGACAACTACAGAACAAAGTAAACAAATTATCCATGGAAGGCATACCTATAATTGAAATGCTGCTCCAGTAATCTAAGCAGAGATAAGGATTGTTGGTGATTTGTTTAAGGTGGTTTCCTTTTTATTTTTAAATTCTTTTAAAACTGATTTTTGAGTAGCATAGAAACTTCTCAGCTAAGTAATTTTAGAAAATAACTATCAGCAGATCATGTGATCTAGTAGGTGGAACACTTGGCTGAAAAACTGAATGTTCAGGATCAACTCACAATTGCCCCTCCTGGTCTGCTGTGATTTCAGGTAAATCATCTGCATGTTTAGGTAGCATCTCATTTGGAGAGGCCACACTCAATTTCAGACTACTTTCAGAAAATACACTTACCCATGTGCCTTCATGTCAAGTCCCTTCTCCCTGCCCTTGTCTTCACATAATTGTGTTTTCTTGCCATCCTTATCTACATGAACAATGAGAACACTATCTTGCCCTTTGATCATGAAATTGTGTTTACTCCCTTGAGCTCTGTGATTCCTGCCAGAGGAGTAACATAAATCCTCAGTCTGGTTTCTGAAGCAGGCTCTGAAGTGGACAGGTATTAAAAAACCCAGATGTTTACAAAATTGAATACTATGCAATATACAGCTTTATGAATAGGAGTAATTAAAAATGAGATTTGTAAAGTGCCCACCTATTTCCATACTTGACTTCTTCAGGTCAGTGTATGGGGTCATACAGAAAAAGCTTGATAGTTACACCACCAGTTATCTTCATCTCAGTCATGCAGTTTAGGCTTTACTGTGGGCCCAACAATAATACATTTAATTAATACCAAAGATCATTGCTTCAAATGGAGAGGGAACCCAATTTGCCAAAATACAGAAAAAAAATAGATTGAATTGACTCCAAACCCCCCCAATCATCTGAGAAAGTCCCACGAAAGCACTCTGAATTGCACTACTGTCAAACCATTGAAACCATGAATTATAGCTAAATTATAAACACAAACGTAACTATAAGCCTTTTCTGTCTTCTTCATGGATTTCCTAACATTCTTAACTGAAACAATTCAGCAGAGTGGTCTTCTTAAGGTCTTCTTGTTGTCACAGTTCTTGTTCACAAGACTGTAGAGTTTATTGAATGAAGACATAAAGGTGAGCCTGTATCTATTTTACTGAGTATTTCACATGCAGACCCAAGTGGGATAGGGTGAGCAACATAAATCTTCTCAGCTGGTAGACAACCACCACCACAGCCAATTTTGGATCAAGAAGCCCATGTGTTGCTCTGTGCATCCTCCCTCTGGGAGCCTGCTCAGTCCCTTTCCTAAAGCTCACAAAGGTTTCCATGAGGTGCAGGGGGCCCAGTGGCTGGTACAATCATAGAACCACAGAATATGCTGAGTGGGAAGGGACCCATCAGAATCATTGAGTCCAGCTCTGGCCCATCACAGGTCTTCTCAAGAATCCCACCGTGTGCCTGAGAGCACTGTCCAAATGCTTCTTGAGCTCTGTCAGGCTTGAGGCTCTGACCACTTCCCTGGCATGCCTGTTCAAGTACCCAGCCATCTTCTGGGTGAAAAACCTTTTCCTGATACACAACGTAAACCACCTATGACTCAGCTTCATGCTGTTTTCTTACGTCCTGTCATTGGGTACCACAGAGATCAGTGCCTGCGCCTCCTCTTCCCCTCACGAACAAGTTGAAGACCGCAATGAGGTCTCTCATCAGTCTCCTCCAGGCTGAACAAACGAAGTGACTTCAGCCCCTCCTCATATGGCTTCCCCTTAAGGCCCTTCACCATCCTTGTAACCCTCCTTTGGATGTTCTCTAATAGCTTAATGTCGTTTCTATACTGTGGCACCCCAAACTGGCCCCAGCACTCGAGGCGAGGCCGCCCCAGTGCAGAGCAGAACAGGACAATTCCCTCCCTTGCTCGGCTGACGATGCTGTGCCTGATGCCCCCCAGGACAGGATTGGTCCTCCTGGCTGCCAGGGCACTGACTCACATTCAACTTTCCATCAGGCAGGACCCCCAGGGCCCTTTGCACAGCGCTGCTCTCCCGTTCCCCAGGCTACACACGGAGCCAGGCTTGCCCCGTCCCAGGTGCAGAGTCCTGCACGTGCCCTCGCGCGGCTGGCGATTGCCCATCTCTGACCTGCCGGGGGCGCCACTGCGGAGCAGAGGGCGCGCTCTGGTAGCGGGGCCGGCCCCCCTTTCCCGCTCGGGCACGGCCGCAGCGCCTCAGCTGAGCCGCCTTGCCCGCGGACCGGGCGCACCGGCGCGACCCCAGCGCCCCGCCCGGTGCCGCCGGCGGCGCCGAGGGGAGCTCGGAAGGGGCGGGCCCCGGGCTCTGCCCGCCCCGTTCGGGCGTGTCTCGGCGGGGCTGCCGAGCGGGAGGCTCGGCTGAGCTCGGCGGTGTGTGCTCGCTCCCAGCCCTGCGCGGGGGGAGCTGCTGCTCCGTCTTTGTGGCCGCGGCTGCGGAGGGCGGCGGTGCTGCGGTTCGCGGGGAGCCGAGCCCCGGCGCGGCGGCGGCGGCAGCCATGGGGCTGCAGCCTCTGGAGTTCAGTGACTGCTACCTGGACAGCCCCTGGTTCAGGGAGCGGGTGAGAGCCCACGAGGCCGAGCTGGAGAAGACCAATAAGTTTATCAAGGAGTTGCTGAAGGATGGGAAGAACCTGATCGCCGCGACCAAGAGTGAGTGGCGGGGAGGGGGGGAGCTGCGGGGGCGGCTGCCCGGCGCCGGGAGCGTTCGCCTCTGAGCCGGCGGCGCTCGCCTTTGTGGCACATAGAGCTTTGCACGGGCGTTCTCCAGCCTCTCCCTTGGTTCCCCATCAGCCGCTTGGAGACGCAGGTCCTCTCCAGCCCTTTTCCGCAGAGGGGAATAAGGGATAGAGGCGGTAGCAGCGCCGGGTGTCTCCTCTTGCATCTGCCCGGCTCCTGGGCCGGGCCGGGCCTGGCTGCTGTGTTCGGCGGTGCCGAGCCCGGAGCAGCCCCGGCTCCGTGTGAAATCCGCCGGGAGGACTCGGTCCCAGGTGCTGCTGGTGCGCTGCAAGCCGAGCGGCTGTGGATCGCGTACCTGACCATAACCCTGTCGTGCCTGTGCACTGCACCCTGTGGAGAGGCTGCTGGAAAATACCTCTGTCAAAAGAAGTGTGTTCAGGAATTATCAGACTTAGTTTTGTGCTGACAGCCCCGGTTACCAGTTCTATGCCTTCAGCCTAGATTGTGTTTTGTTAATTTTGCGTTTAATTGTTGAATTCCTTTCTAGTGTATATAAATATTTAGCTATAATGTGTTTTATATGTGAATCATGTTTTTTGCCTTGAATAACCATGTTCATGCACGTTCTTAGTATTTTTTGTTGTTAATTTATTGCACTAATGTATTTTTCCCATTTAATGTAAGACACAGATGTGTAGTCACCTAAATATTTAGTAGGATGATTTGCTATACCAGTTTTTCAAATAAACCACTAATACAGTGGTCTGGTACTGTGTTCTCGGAAGTGTACAGCACTTATGGTATGATAAACTTCTGAAGCCAGGAAACCATGCTGTCAGGATGTTTCATTAAACAGATAGGGTTTTGGCTGGTGGTTTGATCAGTGTAGCTGCCTGGATATGGTGTAGTTTTTAAACCATAATTAACTCATTTCTGTAAATAAAAACCACTGTTTTCTGGGTTTGTCTCTGGTAGAAAATGCCATATCAAATTTCACTTGTCTGAAACTGTTATTCTCTGGCCAGTTAACATTCAGTTACTGCGAATTGTGATCTTAGAGGATTATTCAAAATCTGTGACTTGAAGTGTCAGTATAAATAATTTTAACTTGGAGCGTAAAATAAAAAAGTGTCCCCAAAATTGGATAAGAACAGTAGAGGGAAATCATTCCATTTCTCTTCCTCAAGCAAGACAGTGTTTTGGCAACTGCCCCAAGCTCTCAGTTGCTCATGTATGGTAATGTATATGTAGCTTAATTTGAAAGTGTGGACCTGGCTGTGGTGAAGAAAGCCCAAACTCGTATGAGCATCCGGTCCACAGCTGGGTGTCCACAGTATACCAGAATCCTGTGCTGGTAAATTGGCTTTGTGTGCAGTGCTCAGGGTGCTTTCCTGTGTGTGGTGGAAGCCAAGTGTACTGGCCAGAGCCACCTGGCCTGAGAGGGCTCCATGAAATAGTTCGGGCTAGCCCATGAGGAATATTTAGAGAGGCTGAGATCCTGCCTGCTCAGGTCTAAACACCACCTTCCTTTCTGAGATGACAGTCAGAAGGTTTATTCTTGAGTTTAGTTGCTGTATCTTATTCTAACAAACAGCTTCAGCATACTTGTTTGAAAAGTACAAACAGGTTAGACCCTTCTTCCCACATTTCAGGTTTCTGCAGTTGTCTCTCCTCTTTAGAGTGCCCTGAGTGACAGGTTGAAGCTGAATTGCCTTCTGCTGGTGCTGGTGAAGGAGTGCCTCTGTTCAACTGACATATAAAGACAAATTGAAGTAGAAGAAGCATGAGAAGCCTGGTGGTTAAAACCCACTAAAACCCCAGTGGTTATGGTATTGGCCCTCCTTGTATTTTCAGAAGAAAATGTTATCATGTAAATTCTTTGAGGAACCTGATTCGTTTGCTGTCAGGAAACCAAATGATATTTGTTCCAAAAATCCAGCTTGAGAAGTGGTCTAGACACAATGGTCTATTCATTTGTGTCCAAACTGCATTTTCTGCACAAAGAGAGTCTCACTGCAATTTTGAGAATGTGGTAATAAAGCAGGGTGTCGTGAGCTTAGATGACTGCCTCTTAAACAACAGTTGTTGACAATTTTTAGAAAATTGTTTTAGTCTTTTGAACAAAAAATGTCATCTTGATAATAGCTAAAATATTTCCCTCTTTTAGAATCAGGTAAAATATGAAATTTGCACCTGGTGTAATTGATATTTGAGTGTGACAAGCTGTTCTGAGTGGTGTGTAAAGTATAAAACATAGTAGGTGCACTATTGTTCTTGAATTTGTGGGGGATGTGTGATTTGTGGGACTGTAGTAGACACTGTCATCATTTCAGCATTTCCCTCCCTTAGCAATTTCCTAATTTCACTTGTAAAGCTGGCAGCAAACGTTATGGGCATTCTTAAGGTGTGAATAACTGATGCAATTTAATAGGTCCCTCTTCCTGCCTGATAGGCCGCCTTGTAAGTGACTTTGATACTGCCTGCACTGGGTTGCATCTTGACAGGTGATAGCAGATACTGCTACCACTCCCTCTAAGTCATAGGAACTATCAGTGTCTTGCAGGGCACAACAGTAACATGATGTGGATCCTCTCACTGGCTCCTTTCCATTTGTCTGCTCAGTTGTATGAGATTGTATTTTTCATCTCAAACTCAGAAGAATTGATTTTTGCTAGTACAGGCCTATACTGTTTAAAAAAGAGAACAAAAAAAAAAAGAACTTACATTTTAAAATTGTTAACTTTCCAGAGTAAGTTATACTTCAAGTGTGTCTCTACACTTTAAAGTTTCAGTAGTTTCAAGACAGTGATAGAAAGATAAACAAGCGTGACTCAAAGCTGTCTGTTTCCTGTGTAAGATTTTGAATCACTGAGTTGTCTAGTTCAAACTAAATATTGGAAGGATGAACAAACCATAGGTGGTTCTTTCTTTTTTTGGTGACAGTTGAATGTATTTAAAAGGCATACAAACCCATTTTTCCCTACTGTTACTCATCAGTAAATACAAGTGGTATGCACATAAGCTTTTAAAAATAGAAATGCAATATTTCTTAAGGTATTCCAGTTCAGTTAAACAAGTTAGGATCAATAGAATTTATAAATAACTTCTGGATGGAGGCAGTTGTGCTTCAGTGAAAGTGAATTTAAAGGTGCCTGATAAGAGAATCCTTATTCTGAATCATGAAATGAATGTAAGAGGTTTACTTCTGAGCTCTTAAAAATCTGCAGTGCAATTTGCTGGAAGCTAAAGAATATGCTGGAGAAATACTATATATTTAGTCTGAATTCTTCTCCCTATGTTGGTCCAACTCTAGGTCTCTTCACACGAGTGTGAGATTTTTGGGGGGTTTTTGAAGATATTTTTTGATTTTTTTTTTTTTGGCGTACCTGCCAGCAGGAGCTGCCACTGCTAATGAGGTGCCAAGTGGAATAGGAAGAGTCAGGATGGGTATAAGCTTTGGCTCTCTCACAGGTCCTTTGCAAAGGATACTGGTGAGTGCATGCTCACAACTGTTCCATGTGCCTGAAAGCAGAGCCTCCCCATTCTTGGATTTAGGCTCAAATCAGAGCAGAATTCTGTTTGAGTCAACTGCAGTGACTTTCTGATGGGCTGGTGAAGACAGGAGATGGATGTATTAGGTGCAGTGGGCATCCTGGCTATTCAGTGCAGCCCACTGTACTCAGTGACTGTTTCGGGTTGCCATTTTCATTTGTGTTTTTCATAGAAGAGGTATTTCTTGCACTCTTCCAGACAGCATACAAAATGGCAACCAAATTTATTTTATGTGTAGAAAGAGTTTGTCAGAATATACAGAGTTATTGATGAGTATTTGTTTTAAGAAAGATAACTGAAGAACCTAATCCAGTCCCAAGCTCCAGTTTGGTATCTGAGTTGTCCAAACCAAATGGGATTAATATTTTTCTTGGCCAGTTCTCTTGGTGTGTGGTGGTGGTTGACCTTCCAGACACTGGTCTAGTTAGATTTTGGCCTGACTTGGTGTATATATTATTATGCAAATATGAAAGCTGTGGTAATCCACATAATAACACTGCATAAAAACCTCTCAGCCCACTTGAGCTATTGTGCATTTTTTTCTTAAGCTCTAATTGTCTATTTTTTCAAGCTTTCCTTAATATAATCTGCAGTTATGAAACCATGTGTAACGTGTGCCAGCTTTTGAAGTCTTAGGAATTTTTTTTGCAACAACAATGTTCTACTGACATTCCAGTACATGTCACAGAAGTAAGATAAAACCATTAATATAGGGCTTATTAATAACTTCTAGAAAGGAAACGGGCATTCACTAAAGATTTAGGTAGAATCCAAAGGCTGAGTAAAAACTTAATGCCATTCTTACTTAATGGGGAAGGGGGGAATATTGCAAGAGGGTCTTAATTGAACTTGTGTGCAAAGTTTCCTAGGTCAACTGAGGTTAGTTAGGGCTCTGTATTTGATTATTTTGCCTTGAATTCAGTGAGACCTCTGAATTAATAAATCTTTACATTTAGCATTTTAGAAAGCTATTTTATTTTACACCCAGGCTTTATTTCTATTGTAAGGCATGCTTTAGGTGTGATAACCATAAGCAAATCAATGTTGTATGTGAATGCTCTGAGATTTAAATTTGAAATATACTCTGCTAGGGCCACGTTAGGTAAAAATGACTTCAAGGGCAGTATTGCAAAGGCTACTGAGCTGGATATGCCTTTAAAAATCTCTAAGTTTCTATTGGAAGTGTTTCCATTATTGAGCTCATTAGAAAACTAAGGCAAACAGGTACTTTGGGGCCCATCTAATAAAGATTTCCCTTAAGAAAGAGCTGCTGATAATAATGTAATAAAATGTTGCTTTTCCCTTCCCTTCAAGATAATTGCCACAGCTGAGGCCTAATTATCTCTGACAGCACTTTTTTTTTTCCTTTTCTGCTTGTAGATGAAGTTGTTTCTGTACAAGGACCAGGAAAATGCTTATATTTAAGAAAGTACTCTAAAGAACATTTTGTTTAGCTCCACCCCAAGTAGAGCATTCGTTACTGTGTCAGTAGCTATAAAAAGTGTCAGGCTCATTCTGTGGAGGATGCCAGTTTGTCAGCTTGAATCTCATCTCTTCAGCTTGAATTACTTACTAGCTCCATTACTGTCTTTGTTCTGTAGATGTTCCACTGTTCATTTTTTTTTTTTCTGTATTGAAAGCAGAATGTTGGGCTACTGAACATCTGTGATGTCAGAAAATATGAAAATTCATGAATTTATATGGATTTCCTTAGTTCTGAGAGATGAGAAAAACTGTCATTAAATGAAGTGATTTTGTCTTTTAATCATTTGGGGACAAGGTATATTTTTTCAGCTTTAGATAAAATGTGTGAGTGGTCATTAAAGAGAGCATCACTGATGGGTGTAATTGTGAGTCTTCAAGACAAAACAAACAGAAATAAGCTTATAACTTTTAGAGATGTTGTCTGGTAGATAATGTGAAGAAGGTTTTTTTTCCTTGATTTTTTTTAAAATGACAAGACTTTTAGAAAGGTAATTTTAGAATTCTGTGGAATCGCAGTCTATCTTAAGGAGTTGTAAAAAAGAGTAGATTTGCCCTACAGTCTGTAAAGTGCCAACACCTGCTTGCAAATAAGAAAAATAGGCCTGCTGCTAAGGCTGTAGGTGTATGCTGTTCCTAAAATCATCCAGTGCTTTCCAGCTCGGTATTGCAAAAATGTTGTAAATTTTAGCAAGCTGACCTTACGACACTGATAACACTTCTCAAATACAGTCTAAAATAACTTGCTAGGTTTTATTGAGGCAGAACATCTCTTTCTGCCTGGCCCAGATGTTTTTCCAAGGGGGCAGGAAAACGAATGCTATGGTGATTTTTTGGTTTTTTTTTGGGGAAGTAGCAAACAGGCTGGGTGCTCTGCCAGTGCTTTAGACAGGGAGCACGTGGAAACATGTTTGGACTGGCGCTGAAGAGCTGCATCCCAGTACTTGTCTCCTCCTTCCCAGCTGTTTTGTAACATTACATAATTAATGTAGAAGGTTTACATTGACTGTAGTCTTTTCGTTTTACAATGCCAACCTCAATCACTACTGCAACACTTAGCATATTAACCTAAAAATCACGGGCTTGGCTGTTTTAGAGAGAGAGTTCACAGCATGTGAATCTTGGCAATATGTTAATGTTTTGATAGTGTGGGTTGTGGCTTCTTGAGATAATTTTTATGATTTACTCATGTCTAACGGGGCTTTCTTTGTGTCTAATGTCACTTTTCTGAGTTTCAGTACCATATTTACTGTTCTATGACAGTTGTCCTTTAGATATTACAATATGCTCAGTGTTTTGGTTATCGTTTAAAAGTCTTCAAGCTTCTGAGTTGGCTAATTATGACATTTGGAGCAATTGAATGCTTTCTGGAGTATCTGATGAGTGTAAAATATATGATCAGATAAACTTGGGCACATATTGGCAGAATAATTTAAGAAACTACTGTTCAGGGATTATAACATTTCTCTGCTGGTGGTTGCTGCCACCCACTGTAGTTGTCAATCTTAATCAGCACCCAAAATCTGCCTCGTTGCTAAGTCAAACCCATCTTCCTTGCCAAATTTAAACTCAGCCATCAGTTTTGCAATGAGTTGAAAGAGGCACTTGTACTCCATCCCAGCAGCTCCTGTGGACATTGTTTTCCTCTAGGTGTGACTTTGATGGAGAGAGGGCAGTAATTTATGAACCCCCATATTATACAGCTGGGATAAATGTGTGCTTTCTGTCCAGAACAAGTGTCTTGGTATCTCTCTGGGAAATAAGATACTGGGAAGGGAAGTGTGTTGCCTGGTTTATGCTATCCTCCCAATTCTTTTCCTAAACAGATAATTTTGGCAAATTTTGACAGACAACCTCAATGTCACTTTTTTTTCCATACCTGATTGTAACTATGGCTGGAGCTTCTTGCAGATACCACGTTCTTTGTCTTTTTCTCCTTCAGCTCTGTTTTTGTATCCTCCCTTTGTTGTTCTTTTCCATCCTGTGTGTTTGCTCATCTTTCAGGATAAAAATAGAGAGAAAACATCCAGGTCCTCAGAAGCTGTGTGGCCATCACAGGCCAAGGCCAAATCAGAAGTTCCTGTAAATCATTCATGCTACGCTTGTCCTTTGTGGGAAAGGAGCAGCGTGATGGGAAAAATAATCTACAGGGATGGAAAATCACAGTGTTATTAAGTAGATTGTGGCTTTCCTACAGCCCGGACCTTTGAGTAAACAGCCTGTTGTTGCCATTTTAAATGAGAGGACTGGGCAGGTGGAGGTTATTGGCTCAATAGGTGGGTCAGAGAGGGGCTTTGTCTATCAGTAGGTCTGGTTGTTACAGCATCCCTGGGTCCTTGTCAGCTTTTGTGTGTGCACCTGGCTGATTGGGACTGAATGTCCTTGAAGAGGAAAAACAATTCTTTGTTTAATTTGGCTGGGAAAATTGAGTATCCAGGATGAAACCGAGCAGGGCTTTGTACCAGAGCTGGGCCTTGAAGGACACTGTAGTGTGTGTGGTGTCCAGGAATAGGTTCTCAGCCACTTTATTGTGATTGAGTGGTTTTTAGCTTTGAATATGTCCATCTCCTCCATTAGGTTGGTGCAGGGGGGGCTTAGAAATAATGAATTAATTAATGTTGAGGAGTATGAAGTTTGTCATACATTAAGTGTTTAAGCCTTAAGAAAAATCAGATTGTATTATATTAAATTTCAAAAATTGGGATGTTTTCCCAAGCAGAGAGAGAGCATTGTATTTTTGTTTGGTTGGTTTAATCTGTGATTTTGTCAGTCATTAGATTTGCTTGCTTTGAAAAATATTACTAATATTTGAATATATGTGTGTTGGAACAAAAAAAAGTATATGGAAGCTTGTAGCAGTTTTACATAAAACTGTAATTGCTTAGAATGTGCTTCTTTAAAAGAAATCCTGCTGTCTTGCAAACAGGTGGAGGGAGCATGCTGCCGGTTCACAAATTTGTCAAAATATAATTTTGATAGTGGATCCCCATTCTGAGAAATCTGTTGTGGGGATGAGCTTGCAGTTTATGGGAATTAACAGACTGTGACTGCTGCATAGTGTCAGCCTTCGGTTGCTCTGAGAGAAAAGCAGTGTAAAGCAGTGTAACTTGTCCATACCTCTTTCCTCTTAAAATCCCAGGTTGTAAGTCCTCCGTTGGAGAGGCCTGGACTGACTGACAAACTCAGTCATGAGCCAAAGGACTATTTCTCCAAAGCTTTTGCCTGTTCGACTTGTCAGCCTGCAAGCTTTTCAGATACAAAGCTGACTTTGTCCAGTCTGCTCTCCAACACTTGCTCTGTGGTAATATTACTTTTCTTTCACTGGGCTTAATTTTATGCTTTCAGTAATTTCTAAATGCACAGTTTCAAATTTCTGTTGTGCCTCTTGTAGCTGTTCCCTTGTTCCAGGGGATTCAGCATCTTTGCTAAAAGTCAAACTTCCCATAGGCGGGCAAGTGTTTAGGCATTTCCAGGAGAGCAGGGCCCAATCATATGTAAGGGTTACTTGGAAAGGCAAATGCTGTTACTCCAAACATTCCCCCACTTCCTCCTTCTCACCTCTTTGTATATGGAACATGATACCATAGGCATAGAAATTCCTGCTTATTCCTGATTTCCTTTTCCAACAAGATAATGCACCTAGCTGATCAAAGGAAGCCAGCTGATGTAAATGTTTTGGATTTCAGCAGAAATCTCTCACAGTGTCCTTCTGCACAGGCTGTACAAACAGCTCTGCAGTGGGTGAGCAGCTGGCTCACAGGTCAGGCAAAAAGGTCTGTAGTGAAGGGGGTGGACCGAAGGAGACCTGTCACTAGTGGTGTTCTGCAGGGCTCCATCTTAAGCCCCGTGCTTTTGAACACCTTCAGTTTTAACTTGGATGCAGGACTGGAAGGGATAATAAACATCTTTGCAGATCACACAAAACTGGGAGGAGCTGTTGACTCCCTGAAGGCAGGGAGAGACCCTTCAGAGCGACTTTGGCAAAATAGAGGGCTGGGCAATCACCCGCCAGGGCAAGTATCAGATTCTGTATCTGGGATGGGGCAACCCTGTGTGTACGTACAGACTGGGGAATGAGAGGCAAAGGGACCTGGGGGTCGATGGACAGTTGAATGTGAGTCAGGAGTTCCCTGGCAGCCTGGAGGGATGTCCTGGGGGGCATCAGGCACAGCATGGCCTGCTGGGCAAGGGAGGGGATTGTCCTGCTCTGGGGCAGCCTCACCGCGAGTGCTGGGGGGCAGTTTGAGGTGCCACAGTATAACCAAGATACTAAACTATTAGAGAACATCCAAAGGAGGGCAATAAAGGTGGTGCAGGGTCTTGAGGGGCAGCCCGATGAGAAGTGGCTGAAGTCACTTGGTTTGTTCAGCCTGGAGAAGAGGAGACTGAGGAGAGACCTCACTGCAGTTACGACTTCCTCATGAGGGGAAGAGGAGGGGCAGCCACTGAGCTCTGCTGTGTGGTGCTGAGTGACAGCATGTGAGGGAATGGTCTGAAATAGTGTCACAGGAGGCTTAGCTTGGATATCAGGAAAAGATTCTTTCCCCAGAGGATGGTTGGGCACTGGAATAGGCTCCCCAGGAAAGTGGTCACAGCACCAATTCTGACAGAATTCGAGAAGCATTTGGACAATACTCTTGGGCACATGGTGTGACTCTAGAGGATGGTGCTGTGTATGGGCAGGTGTTGACTCAGTGGTCTTTGTGGCTCCATTCCAACTCGGCATATTCTTTGTAATATCCCTTCACTCACCTGTCCCAGATGAGTCTCATCCTAATCACTCATGCACCCGCAGTCTTGTCACCAGCGTGGCTGTGCAAAAACTAGAAAAGGCTTTGGCTCTGTGTAAGCCCTGCTCAGCAATAACAAAAACATCCCTATTACTGTCACTGTGTCCAGCACAAATCCAAAACTCAGCCCCATACCAGCCATTATGAAGAAAATTTACTCTATCCCAGCCAAAACCAACAAAAGACGTAGAAAAATCTTATGTTGCTCCTCTCTCCCATGGCTATTTTTGTTTTGTTTCACAAAACAGGTTTATGTGTCATTCAGCACTGTTACTGCTTGTCCCACAATGTTATGTAGAGTTGTACCTGAGGGAGAAGGTTGCCATCCTGAGGGGGAGGGAACTAGCTAGTAAAACATGGAAATTTATTGTTGCCAATTGTGTCTCTCCTCTCACTGCAGTTTTTTGCAATGTTTTGTGAAGGAATAGTTCTAAGCTCTGGACATACAGCTCAAGTTTTTGTGTAGTTAGTGTAATGAACTAAGGAAATGTTTGTGTTGCATCCTTGAATGTCATGTATAGAACTTGTCACTCTGTTTAGATGAACTTTGCTGGGGACCTATAGCAAAACTGAAGGAGATTGGAACCTAGTGAGCCAAGTAGTGCAACCAGCTCTGAGGGTATTGATGACTAGAAATAACCTTGGAAAGGGCTGAGACATGAAAACAAGCAGATTGAAGATCTGTGAGAAAGGTCAGTCACACACAACATAACAGAAAATTTTACTGTGTGTATACAATTATTACACTGTATATGTAGTATGTGATATCCCAGATGCAAATTTTATTTGGAAAATATAGCTTTGAGACTCAAGAGAAATGATTCTTTGTCTTCACTTACCTGGAAATTCCATTTCCCTGCCTCTTTTACCCACTGTAATATATCTGTAATTAGAATGTGTCTTAAGTATTAATTAATCTTTATTAATTTACAAAAATACCTTATACTTTGGTGCAACATAATTTGTATATAGGGTACTTTTTTTTTTTTTAGTTGCTGTAAATAGGGTGCTGCCAGTCTTGAGGATCTTTCTGTAGTGGTCATGGTTTGTGTCTGCAAAGTTAGTTCTCTTTTCATATACATGAATAATTTTATGTTATTAATGAAAGACCAGGTTGTGTCTAGAGAAGTGATTTTGTGAGCAACTCTGGGCAAACCCTTCACTAGTTTGTATCTTTTTTTCCATCAATATTTAATCTATTGCTTCAAATTTAGGGTTATCTGTTAAGCTTTTAATGAATTTTGAAATGTCAAAGAAGCATTGTGTTTGAGTCCTTTCTGCATTAGGGGAGGCTGCACCCACTTCTCTTTTTCTGCAGTCATTATTTGAATTGTTCAAGTAAATTAGCTTAAATGTAGAATCTTATATACAAACTTTAATCTTATATAATAACTTTATAAAGTTTTTATAACCTTATATATAAACTTCAAGTAAATTAGCTTAATATAGAATCTGAGAGGAGGATGTTGCATATTCTCCTACTGTCATGTAGTGGACATCTCAGTACAGACAGCATGGCAGTATGAGCTCAGAAAGCAGCTGTTCTGCCCTTGCCATGCAGAGACTATTCCAGTGGAAATTTTAGTCAGCAGTTTGGATTTTCTAAGGTTTATAGCATTTCATCATTCACTTTTTTTTTTTAATAGAAAGCATGCAGATGTGAAGAAAAACAGGTATGCCAACCTTGCTATAATACTTCATGGATGTACTGAAATCCAGTTCAGATCAGTAAATTTATTGCAAAGCTTTTTTCATTGAGGAGAATTTTTTTTCCTCTTGTATGGTATTTTTTTTGGTTGTTCTTGGGATTAATGTGTTTAGAAGGAGGCTGGCTTTAATACCTTCTTGGAAATTAGCTTGGCATAATTACCATCAATGCATTTAAAAATGGGCTTAGGAACTAAGATGTTGGGCAGGAAAAGTATCAATTTTTTTTGGATGGAGGAAGCAACTGGGCCACAAGGGCAATTAATCTGATAGTGCCTCCTCCACCACTTGTCTCTGGTGCAGAGAAAGGTTTCTTTCAGTGGAACTTAACTGTGTTTTTAAGCAACATGTAACCGAAACAAGTAATCAAAACCTCTCCTGAAACAAAAGCTTCTGATATCACAAAAACGTCAAATAACTCCCAAATAATTCTATCAATGTTTATTTCAATTTCAGTCCTTTTATAAATAAAGCTCTCTGTATGTGCTTTCTGTTCCTGTAGTGACAACTATGGTTTGCTTACTTTTAGGATCTTGAAGACTTGTGAGCGGATGAAAGGGACTGTATGCTTTTGATGTGTCAGGTTTGATAGCAAAGCCTTGTTAAGAGAATTTATCTTTAAAGAGTGTTATCTTTTGAATAAGGATGCTGTTTTTCATAGGGTTTCAGGAAAAGAAAAATCTTTCTTTCAGTTTCTATTTTAAATATATAATATTTCCATAGTTAATAGTGGTCTGGAGGTGATCTCACATATCATGAGAACATTATTGAACAGCCTTATGGGAACATTGCTTCCTAGACCCTATTATTAGTGTAGGAGCTGAGAGAGATAGGAGCAGCTGGTGAGTTTTGTTCTGAGTGCCTGGATGGGTGTGTTAGGGAGGCATTCCCAGTGACAAACAGAGGCACTAGGGGATGCCAGGAAGGAATTTTGATTGGAAAATAGTTGACATGAACTCAGTGGTTGGTGATTCTGTCTCTTCATTCTCTGTCTTCTCTATGAGAGGTCTGAGTAGTGTAACTTTTCAGATGATTCCTGCCATAGTCAGCAGAAGTTGCTGCCTTCTTCACCACATATGATGTCTTTAGCTGCCTTTCTGGTGAACATTTATAGAGCAAACTCAGGTGAATGTTCAAGTTTGAGTATTAGGGATGAGCAGCAAAGGTCTAATAGGCATGGGTTTTAGCACGTGCTACCATAGCGACAATGTACCTCTGATTCCATGCTAGGCTTTGGAAAAGATATGCTCAGACCAGTGTTGCCAATGTCAGTTGAGTTTTTAGTCACAGCAGAACAATTAGAAGGGAGAAAGACATGGCTTTTGTGGCTCTGTAAAAATTGATGTCAGTATTTAGTAATGTCAGAGGAAGACAGCATGTCAGTTTTCTGAGGAGGGGTGTGGTGGGGTTTCTTTCTTTACTTGCTTTCATTAAGACACCTGCTTATTCCAGAGAGGGACCCATTATACTGCTCTCTAGTGCAGTTTGCCTCAGCCTTTTCAGGTGGTGGATTCTCTTTCCCTTTTCCAGAGGGAAAAAGAAAAAAAACCTTACTGTTTTGTGTAACATTAAAATATTTAATAATATTAAATGGTGACATTCATTTGTTCAGCATTATTGAGTGAATTTGTTAATTTGTTTTCATTTTCCCTTGTGCTTTTTGTTTGCTTAAACCTGTTGAATTTGACTGCTGGCAATCACTTTTCTCAAGTTGCTTTTTTTGATACTTCATGGACTTCTTGTGGTTTTTGGATCAAAGCCCATGGGAATGTTTTAGTGGTGTATGCAGTATAGGGAGCTGAGGATTCCTTGGTGTTGTAAACAGTTCCATTAATGTTTGTTTTCTTAAGTTCTAATGATGTTTGTCTGTGAGCTGGTTTAATGTTTGTTTTCATTTCACAAAGATACATAGTTACAGATGTAAGTGGGCAATGAATGTGAATAGAGGGAATTGAGAGTTGTTGTTTTGTGTCCCAGCAAAATGAAGCACGTCTGTCTGGCAATGACTAATTCTTCTGCATACTCTTAGTGATACCAGATATTTAGGAATTCAAGTCAGAGGGAAATTCCTTGCTTTGCCCTATACTCCTGCAATGAACAGCTTGGTGTGGTTGGGATTCTTGGTAGCATGAAGCTCCTTATTTAGGGTTGCCCCTAGAAAAACCCAGTGGAAGGATTTATATGCAGAAAATATAATCAGAAGAATTAAAGCTGAGTTTATTTACTTATGATCAGCTAAGTCACAACCCATTTTAAAGTCTTACTAATGGTTTCCTGTGTTCTGTTTGTAGCACTGTGTTTTTTTGTCAGGTGAAATATGTACATGTTAAAGCACATTAATATGAAATTATTCTTAAAAATAAACAAGCAGAGCTCTTAACCTTTATAGCACTTAAAGTCCTAAGTACATAAAGCATTTTAGATGGGAACCTTTCAACATCCTGAGCACTACCTTGGCCTGTGGCTCTGTTTACACATGGCTGAAGTGAGAGGCCAAGTGATTAGATAGGATTGCACATCAAGCCCTCACTGGAGATGGAGTTAGTTATTAGGAGGCCCTGACATTTAACCTTTTTACCCATGCATTGACATATTGTGGTTTGTAAGACAGCTTGGAGACATTGGGATTGTGCTGTAAATTGTGAGAGTTTCGGACTGCCCATTGAATTCCCTAGCCAGTGATCAGAACTGTTTTGGTGTAGGTTTTTGCAGATTTGAAGGGAGTGTGTTGGATTGTAAATGCTCAGTTTTATAGTGCAGTCATGTTAAATGTTCCAGCTAGGTGGTGAACCCATCTGTTTAATTCTTTGTACTTTCTGGAATATGAAGGACATAGGACTGTTCTTACCTTGGTGCTCTGACAGAATTTTGAATGTTTTGGCTTGTGCTGGTTGGAAATGTACTCCAACTCCAGCAATTGCTTCCAGAACTACATCCAGTCAGGCAACAATCTACACACACTGCACTAGTCACAGTACAGTGGCTTTGGCTTGTCCAGACCTCACCTTGTACCCAGCAGCTCACTCAGGGTGAAGGTGCAGCTGGCTGTGCTGCCCTGTGCCCAGGCAGTGTCCCTTGGCTCATTGCTGCCTCTCTGCTGCTCCTTGCTTCAGTCTGCCTCACACAGAGCCAGAGCCTTTGAAGCTCACTGCCAGTTTTGACTCTGTTTTCTCCTTTTCCTATCAGTGACCCTACCCAACTTAGTCTCTGCCCTTACAGATGGTTACTACTGACACCAGTCCTAAATTTAGCCCTAAATTTTTTCTTCTGAACCCATCCTTAGTCCTAATTTGGTGATTGTAGCCTCTAGCAGATACAAGCCAAGAAAGGAAAATTTCCCTGCGGATTCTAACATCTCTCATCATCTGGCAAACCTCTGCTGAACCCAGCAATGAGTGTTCCTCCTGGCTGCTACCCAGCCCTAAAAGTAATTGACTGAATTTTTGGATCCTTCTTTTACTGTCTGTTGACAGTGGTAACTAGTAACAAACAAAAAATCTGAAAGCCTTGCAAGTGAATCCTAGCTCAAGTCTTCCCCTAACACAAAGCAGGTGGCTCCCACTGAACTGCTAAATAAGGCGTGAACTAAATTTTATTTGGTTTTATTTTGATTACTTATGGATAAATGTCTTAGAGTAATGTGAATCTCTGGAAACCAGGAGTGAAGATTATAGAATGTATGTAAAGCCAGTGTGCCTTTTATTTCCACCAAATGGGAAAGAAGATAACAAATTGAGAATCAGGAAGGATTTGGGGTTTTTAATGGGTAACAGCAAGCCAGCTTAATTGTAACTTGCCAATAGTCACAAACTTTTCAATTTTTAATCTATTTTTGTATTAGTAATTTTACTTGCCTTATAAAGCATTTTTTAAATCTCTGTTACTAATAAGGACAAGAGGATGGTTATGCTTTGAGTTGACATCAGACCAAGAATACAAGAAGACTGTTTATGCAGAGGTTCCCACTTGCAGATGCCTGCTTTGGGAGTGAGACATATCAGGGGAAGATTCCCCTCCTCCTTCCCACAACCATACATGAGAAAGAAAACATGAGTGCTTTTCCTTTCCCTGTGTATCCATATAGCTGATTGTATGTGAACCATCTGTCTCATCTGTTTTGATGGCGCTTTTAATGAAGTTTTAAATACAGGAAGATTAGATAATGATTTTATATATCTTTTGCTGAGAGAAATTAATTTTTATGGTGAAAAATCTCTTCATTTACTAGGCTGTAATTAGGAATCCATTTTCTGCACTCAGTTCTATATAATCTGTGCAACTGTGAGCACCGTTTAGAACTTATTGTACTACCTTTGTCTGGGAATCCTACATTGGTCTTTGGTATGTTTTACTTTGTTTTGCTATAAGTTGCTGCAATGTAGAAATAGGGAGGATCAGCTTGTGATACTCATGTTTGGTTTTATTAAGTGCCTGTTACTGCTAACTCTACACTCTAAATAAATTTGAGACCAAATCATTAGTTTTGAAAGAGTGGGCTGGGCTGGAGAAAAGCCATAATGTTTTGGTGTGGGTTTTGGCCACAGAAACAGAGAGGTCTTCTGAAAGGAGTGAATCTGATCTTGTTTCTGTTTTTCTTTAAAAGTTTTCTTCTCATCAGACTCTGTCTCTTGACATCCTAGGGCATCTCTTCTTTCTATTGCATCACCCCATGATTACACAGTACTTTGGTGAGCATTCTTGTGGTCAGTAACCTATGTTAGTACAAGTAGCACTTCCAGCTTTAAATATGCCTCTAAAGAAGATGAAAAATAAACAAATACTTGACAGTACTGAGGGCCCATGTCCACCTGGGCACAAGCTTGTGCTCAGGGTCTTGCAAACACCCAGTGCAAAGCTGTGATGGTAGAAAATAGAAAGGCCCTGCTGGAGCCTCCAGAGGAAAAGCTAATGATGCTTTGCAGAACTGGGGCTGGTGTTTGATATTATCTCTTGCTGCCAGTGCAACCTCCCTGGTTAATACAACTTCTGTTAAGGGCCAGAAGCTATCCCTAAGAGACTTTGTCCTGTGCTGGAGCTTTTGGTGCAAAGTCTCAGGCATTGCAACTCCTTCCTGTTAGCTCTCCTGTGCCCTTACAGAGCATTTGCTTTCCCTGCCTGCTCTGCTTTTATCCCTGGAAGATATAGCTGTCATTTCTACTTAAACAATTAGTTGTATAATTTCTGTACATAGAAACAAACAAGTTGAAGTATAAATTATTGCAGAACTTTAATTGTAGGGTCTCTGAGGAAAGTGGATATTGTACTTTGCTTTCTTGCTTTCCACTATACTGGACACTTGCTTAATCAGATGTGCTGACATGCTTCCCCTTGAGTAATTTTCCTTATCTTCTTAAGTTAGACATTTCTGCTTGAAACACTGCCTGAGCATTTAATTGCTTTGGATGGGTATTTCTGTAGGAAAATCGTGGTAATATGAGTTATGCTTATGTTGTGTTCCTATGAACTCCAGATACTTGTATGTGTGCTTGTGTGTTGCATCCTGGTATCTGTGTACCATTCACCCATGACAGAAAATGAAGGGAAGAAACACTCACTAACTAGAAAAACTTGTAATTCAGTCCTTACACCTTCTTTGATATACTGTCCCTTGCTAGACAGGGTTGTTATTTGAATTGCAGGATTTGAAGTTGACGGCAGAATAGCCTGAAGCACTCTGTCATACTAACACAGAAGCTTTCATAATTGGTACAATTAATACCAGTATAATTTCTGTTGTAATCATCACGTAGGAAGAAAACCTCATTCATTTAACTGTAAACATTGAGGGCAATATTTCTTACTCGTTGTGGGTCACTAAATTCCTCACAGTACTCACAGAGACTTGCTAAACTGAGATTATTTATGTGATGTGATTTATCGGGCAAAACTGTCAGCAGAACTGCAAGCTGGGTGAGATTTGTTATATACCACAGCCTCTACTAGGGCTCTGGCAAGTGAACTTTTCCTGAATAATGTGAAAGACCTTGTCAAGCTGTCTCTGATAATTGGATTTGACATAGCTAATACCTGAAATACAGGCAGGAGAGTCATGTGGCCAAATCATGGCTTGTCAGCAGTGAATGTGTTTGTTTTGGGTTGCCAGTGTTGTTTTTGGGAAGGGAGCATTGCAGGAAGAACATCTAGAAAAAAAATGTGTAGATACTTCATTCTGTGCTGAAATAAAAGGCTATAGTTTTGCTATGCTAAATGGTTATTTATATATTTAATTAAAGCATAAGAACATCCCTTGTTTGATAAGAGGAGACTGGGAGATGTGCAGATGTTCTGAAATACTTCAAACATTTTAATTCTGAGTATCTGAGAGTCACAGGATGATCTTATGTTGTCAATCCTTCCTAGTCCTGAGGAACAGCAACATTTAACCATCTATCTCTTTAGTTTAATACTGACCTCATGTCTCCTGTCTCCCTTTTTTTTAAATGGATTATAATGTTGGATTAAGTGAGGCTGTCATGCAATGTATTAGGTGCTGCTGTTGCTTTCTTTAATGACTGGGGAGGGATGCAATTTAAAAAAAAGAAAGCAACTAAAACGTGGTTGTGCAGAAGTGTCCCTGTGTTTGATTACTGAAATTACAGACAACATGACCAAGATCATCTAACTGTTGGAAGAATCATTTAAGCAACCTGGGATTTCTGTGGACATCATTTCTGCAGAATAAATACACAATGTGCAAATGCTGGCTCTTGAATTTAAGGAAAAGCAGAAACCATTGTTTTCTGTTCCCTTAATGCTTTTCTGTGTTCTTTAGATCAAAATTTGCTCATTTATATTAAGAAATGAAAATATATTTAGCTTTCTGATAAATGAAAGAGAGCTGCTTTAACATAATTCAGAAATTATTCATATCATAGGCAAATTCCTAAGAGAGACAGGGAAGGTAGGTGCAGCATGAAGTAAAAATTCTTCTCTTTTTCCTTTAAAAGAGCTTTGGATGAGTGTCTTTTGTTGCTTTCTAGCTTTAAGATTTTTTAAATTTTAATTTCCTAGTATCAGAGGAAAAATCTTTCTGGATTACTGTGGCAAACAGGCTAAATGGGTATAGTCAGAAATAGTAGTGGTTGCTTTCAACCAAATGTGGCCAGTTGCTCAATTGCCTTCATAATTCTTTCTTCTGCTTCTTAATTTGGTTGGCTGGACCCTTTTATTTTTTTCTTCTAGCTCCAAAAGCAAGTTCACAATTCAAGGAAAGCTAGTGGCATTTTTCTGAAATGCACATTCCTGCAGGTAGCAGGAGTCACACCAGTTGAGCAAAACAACTTTGCTTATTGATGTTTTCTTTGGAGCTACAGAGTGGATTATTAAATTCCTGGAATCGAATGGAACTTCAAATATACAAAACATAAAAACAATGTGGTGAGCTTGTGGCTTGTGTTATTGGTAGGTTTGGGGGGTATTTTTTGTGTTTCCAATTTTCTCTAACTCTGTCAGGCCTTGGACAAAGGGAGAACTTGTATCTGTGGCTGAAACCCCTTTGAAAATATGAAAAAAAGCCAAAGAAAAGCTGAGTTTGCAGCTGTCTAAAGCAATTTCCAGCTGATAGCCTGACTTTGTCGCACTCTGTTCTTTATTATACAAATCTGGCTGTTGGATTGCTTTGGTGCAGTGCTGTGGAGCAGCCAGAGGTTTCTTTGGTGCAGTCCATGGGAGGTTAGAGTTGAGCTTCCCTTAAGAAGTGATAATTCTGGTTTATAGAGTCATTAGACCCACTGCTTTTTCAAATAAACAGAAGAGAAACTGGAACAAATGTTTGTATCTTATTTGATCTGTTTGGCTGTATCACAGCATATTATTTAAGCTGTGTCACAGGAGTTGGTAGTGTGATGTTATTCCCCTCCCCCCTGCCCCGCAGTGTATTGCTAGCTCTTTTTTTTTTTTTTTTTTCCTTTTGTTTCTCTCTGATTTCTGTGGTGGTCTAAGACTTTTTTTTTTTTAACCAAGAAAAAAGCAGACTTATCAGGGAAAGGGAGTTTCCTACTTTACAAAAGTGAAGATATCAATGAGATAAATAATACTTAAAGTATTATTTATACAGACTTCAACCCTTTTTTTTTTCTGAAGATGCCTAGCTATCCTGAGAAGTGCTATAATGCCTTCTGGTTTTCCCAGTTCATACTTGGCTGAACTGTGTGTGTGCAGAATAGCTGGGGAAACTTACTGCCTGATGCCTGGTGAGATTTCCCTTCCCGTAATTAGCTGGATCCTGTCAGTACTACAAGAGAGAAACTGTGGCAATTTCTGTCTCTAACACTTAGAAAATGCTGGAGGAAGCTCAGGTGTGGCTATAAGCAAATTAAACTGTTTCTAGCTTCCTTGAGTCCTAAGCTCTTAAAATAACCCCTTAATTGCTAACTTGTTAAATATTTTAATAAATTTGAACTGATTTCTCTCACATACTTGGACGGTGTGAATGTGACTTGATGGGCATGTCTTCATAGCATGATGAAGAATTTGGCAGCTAGAGGATTAAACACCATCTAGTTGTTTGTGATCTAGGTCAGATATGAATCTGCTAATCTGGATAATGACCCCCCAACTTGTTGACAATTAGATTGCAGTGGGCCTTCACTATAAATGACAACATTTGTCTAACATTATGCATAAGTGTAAAGTTGCAGCATCATCCCTTTTTCTTCAGTTGTAGTATAATAGAGAACTTAAAAAAATATTGTGAAATGCAGCTAAGAAAGGAAAATTCTACATGAAGACATGACTTACTCTGAGGTTATGTTTGGGTAGTTCAGCTTCTAAAACCAGAAGTGGTGAGGGAAGATGTGGAGACCTGAATAACTGAGTATATTGTTCACTAATAGATTTTATCCTGCTGATAAGAGGCTGAGGTACCTTCCTGTGTAATAGCTGGGGCACAGCATGAGTCAGTGACTTTATCAAAGTCTATTCATGGGCTGGAACGTGAAACAAAGTCTCTTGAGCTGGGTTCTATTGTTTTGTGCATTAAGCCAGTTTTCCTAATTCAATATATGTATTTCTACTTTGAAACAGAATTTATGCCAAGGCACTTGAGTACTGGCAGACATACACTACATTTTTTTATTTGCTTGCTTGTTTGTTTTCACAGGACATTTCACTAGTGTAAAATCACTGCCCCTGCTCTTTCAGAATTCCTGCCTAACTACATCTGTTTTGAGCTTGGGATGCTGGAACAGTGGCAGGTATATGAAGCTAGTCAGGTAGTTTGCAGCTGGAAGTTTGCAAACATGCAGGTGCCACTTTTATTTGGGAAGAAGGTATGTTTCCAGTGCTGTGGCCAGGCTGGTGTGTGCAGAGAATGTGGATGTGTGTGGCATTTGGCAGCTGCTGAGCTGCTGTAAATGATATCATCAGAGCCACATGTTGTCTCTGTCTTGCTCTGCCTTCATTATTTGGCTTCAGCCAGCAGCAGGTCAGACTTGCTTCATCTTTGAATCCAGTTGCGAAAAATGCATATTTTATGATTGGCTTTTTGCCAATATTACGATGAATACTATATGTGTAATGTTAGAAAGTTATGCTATATTAATTCTCTTACGTAGTGTGTTACATGTAGTTTTAGGTTACAACATAATGTTAAAATAGAGACTATGTATGTGGGGGAAATTTTTTTTTTTTTAGGAATGAGAGGCTCGCTTTGAGGAACACCTAAATCTTCCAAAGGAGAGGAATTTATGGCTTCTTACCAGAAGAAGCTAATTTCTTCAGGCCTTGCTCAGACTCAAATACGCCAGGGCATTAAAGGAAACAGTTGACATACAACAGACAGTTTCTTGTTTAGAATAGAGTGTATGCATAACCATAAAGGATGTAGGAATATGCAACAAGTGTATTGGTTTAAGGGTGATTCCTTTGTTCACAAGTTATGTTTTTTGTGACTCTGTCAGAGAGCATCTGGACATCCGTAATTCTTTGCTTTTTATTGTCTTGTAATTGTCCTAACTCTAAACTTTATTACTCTAATTGTATTATTATTTTTATAACCATTTTATTATTATTAAACTTTTAAAATTTTAAAAACCAAGTGATTGGTGTTTTTCACACAGTTTTCCTTGCAATACTGGCCATCAGTTTGCCCTTTTTGTCCTTAAAAGGATGTGTGATGTGTGTTGTGCTTCCTCCATGTGTACTGTGTATCCCTGGTGGTCCTTTTCCCACGGTTGCAGGATTTGCACAAGCCCAGCGATGGGTGTTTTCATCTTAGTCCCATATTTAGTTATGAAATTGTTGTGAAATTTGCACATGGTGGGGTCGCAGAAATAAAGGTAGTGCTGCCATTGATCAGAGATTTCAGTGATGTCTGTTGAATGTTTGATCAGAGATTTCAGTGATGTCTGTTGAATGTGCAGTTTGATCAAATTACCAACTCACTGTTTCTAATACACAGTCATTCTTGGAAAATAAATTCTACTTATACTATGTCCTAAAATAGTGTCGCGGTTAATGTTACAAAAAAAAAAAAAGTTGTTCTTTTGGGCTTATAAAAATCTATTTGCCCCATCATCATGCAACATTACTTGCAGGGTTGGAAGTGATGGATGGAAAGACTTTGAGATGCCTTATAAAAGGTTGACTTTAGTTGTTATCTGCTCTTCTGCATGCATTTCTGCTCCTTGGGAAGTGAATTCTGTGTTTCCAACTGCTTATTTTTCTTTTTGTTTACAATAAATGCATCATCATAATTATTATTATTATTATTATTATTATTATTATTATTATTATTATTAT
>QUSF01000025.1:8356754-8699727 GCA_003676055.1 Chloebia gouldiae
TATTATTATTATTATTATTATTATTATTATTATTATTATTATTATTAGCACTATTATTAATATTTTTTTGTTTGCACTAAATGCACTGATCTGCTTCTGGAAATACTTGGTGAACCAGGGCAGAGTGTTGGCTGTGTGTTGGCCTTTTTCCAGCTCAAACACCCTGCAGTCACATGTGTAGGGGTTATCATCCTGGTTTGAACTTTGTTCTGGCTTTTGGATGTGACAAATGCTCCAGGATCAACATGATAGCAGTTAATGAAACTACGGGTCATCAGTGTTTGTTTCTGAAGTGGAAACTGGCTGTGGGAGGGGAAATGTATTTCCTGTTACTTCATAATGTGGAAGCAAGGGATCTGCCTGGACTTCTGTGTTCTGCTCTGCAGAGCTGCTGGGCTGCTTTCAGCTGAATGGAGTGGAGAAAGGTGGGGAGGAGCTATGTGGTCTGATGTTTAGTGGTGCACGTGTAGTTCAAGATGCTGCTCAGTGCAACACTGTGCAGTAAATTTCTGGATGCCTTGTTAAGTGGTTCTCATGTTTGTATCATGGCTAGGTGGCATCTTCCAGTGGCATGAAAATACGAGGGAAAAACAAAGTTTCATTTCTTTGGGTCACAGGCACTTTGTTAGGCTGTGTGCTTAGTATTGGAGTATCCTGGGCATCCAAAGCATGGTGGACAGCAGGGGAGGGAGGAGATTCTGCCCCTCTGCTCTGGTGAGATCCCATCTGCAGTGCTGCATCCAGCTCTGGGCTCTCAGCACAGGAAGGGCATGGACCTGTTGGAACAAGTCCAGAGGAGGGGGATGCCAAGATCATCAAAGGGGGATCGAGCATCTCTCCTATGAGGAAAGGCTGAGAGAACTGGGATTATTCAGCCTGGAAGAGTGAAGGCTTCAGGGTGACCTAATTGCAGCCTTTCAGTACCTGAAGGGAGCCTATGAGAAAGATGGAGAGTATTTACAAGGGCATGTGGTGACAGGACAAGGGGGAATGGCTTCAAATGGAGAGACAGTAGGTTTAGATTGTATTTTAGAAAAGAATTATTTACTATGAGGGTGGTGCAGAACTGGAACAGGTTGCCCAGAGAAGTTTTAGATGCCCATCCCTGTAAATGTTCAGTGCCAGGCTATATGGAGCTCTGAGCAACCTGGTCTAGTGGAGGGTGTTCCTGCCTGTGGAAGTGGTTTTGAACTAGATGATCTTTATGGTCCCATCCAACCCAAATCATTCTATGACTCTATGAAGTATGTGATAGTGACTAAAATGTGATTTCTTGAAATACTCTAGAGTAAATGATGAAACAAAGATTACAGAATTGGAAAAAAAATGAGTTTACTAATTGATTATTTCAGCTTGGCCCTACAGGTCTGATCTGAGCATGTTTATATTATGAATAGACTACACTGTGTATCCAGCAGTACATTTTTATGTATCATTAAAATTAGCCATCTACATGGGTTGTTGGACCACTACACTCTCAATTTGTACTTGTGTCCTGCCTTCACTTTGCTTTATTTTTCCCTATTCCCCTGGTATTAATTTTGGAATTCTTCAGGTAGTCCAAAAAGACAGGACTGATTTTCTGTTTAGTGAAAGGCTTTTGTCCTGACTCTCTTTGTTGATAACTAGAAAATGCTTGTGGCCATGTAAGCAAAATGTAAACAGTCTTAGCTATGCATCCAACTAACATTTCTGCTGTAGTTGCAAGTATGCTGACATTGATATAAAGAACTTGGTAAAAAACCCAACAAATACAATGATTTACAGTCTTTTTTTCTCAATAGATCTATTACTTATGGAGAGTTGCAGTTGTAATGCTAGCATGGGAAGTTTTACTACTGAGCAGCAAAGATCCTTGATATCTGTTTTCCAGCAGTCGTGGATTTTCTATATTTTCTCATCTGCCTCTCAGTCAACAAAAGTAAGAAGAAAGATAAAAAAAAGTCATTGAGTATGTTGCATTTCTTGTAGTTGGGCATTCCTGCTCTTGAATGAGCATTGCAAAATACCTCTGTCATAAGATAAAGGGGCACTTACAGGTCTGCACATGCTGGATTGTTTTGTTGTCGGCTTTTTAATTTTTTTTTTCTGTGGTGTTTGTACCATATGCAACCACTCAAAACCTCCCCATTTGTTTTGGCTGGTGTCACCCCTCAAAGTTTCTCATGGACTTTGGTCTTTTGGGTAGAAAGGTAGAGGAGTTGCAACTGAACCCCATTTAACAGGTTTTGCAGGTTACTAGAGGTCCAGGGGACTGCAGCAGGGTGACTTCTGACTGAAAGTGCCAATCCAAAAGTACAACTTGTTGAAGCTAATCATCTTTACAGGTTTAATGTTCTTTGTTACGTAGCTTCTGACTGATCCTGTCAGAGATTTCATGCCACTGTGGCCTTTATCTGTTCAGGACAGTAAGAAACAATACTGCCATGATACTATAATGTTTATCACATGCAGGTAGTCCTAAATCATGGTGATAGTAGGAGGAAGTACAAATCTATTGTGGCAGTACCTGTGGTCTGGCCTGAGCTGCTGACCACCACTGAGCTGCTTCATCTGCTTCTCTCTCCCTTCCCTGCATCTGGAAGGTGCTAATTGATTGCTGTGGTCTGTGGCTCTTGATACTGTTCTGTGCTGCACATACTCAGAACAGCAAAGAAACAGCCTGGACCTCGAGCAGGAGCTTTTCACTGAGTTTGTAGTGTGTGTGTTTGCATCTTCCTGTAAAGCACAGCAAAGCACTGGTTTAAGTGGGCAAAGTAGAAAATTACAGCCTGATATTGACTCATCAATGTAGAACCTCATGCTTAAGAAACCAATTAAGTTTAAAATTCCACAGCAAATGTGCTAAAATGGGTTTTCTTTTCACCTGCTTCAGCAATAATTTTATTCTAAACTGGGACATGAGAAGAAATGTTAGTAAATGAAGAAAGAAATGCATTTAGTAACTTTCAGTGTAGGAATTACCTATTGGTGCTAACTGGGACTAGAGAAGGAGATTAAGGAAGACTTTTAAGGCATATGCCTTAGTTGGCTGAGGGATCTTTCACGCCTCTTGCAGAGTTTTGAAACAAGCCTAAAGACATTTTGCTTATGAGGAGCAGAAGAAAAAGCATGAAGATTTGAACTGACACTTTGTCTTCAATCCTTATTCCACTTATCTCAACCTAAAAATGATGTGTTTATATGATGAGATAGGTAGGAGAGTTGCTGGTGCCAGTACAGTACACTGGGTTGTTCACTGTAGTTCTGAGGACCGCTTTTGTCTGTGCAGTCTACTATGGACCGGAATGGTTAGAAACTGTTCTGATTTACATCACTAGACTCATTCAGATTCCCCCATGTCCTACATAATCAGCAAATGTTTTTTCCAACTGTCATTGACAAATGTATTCACTGAACACTTCAGGGTTTCCAGTGTTTTGCTGCCTTATTTTCATATGTGGTAGATTGAATGAGGCTGGTTCCTTTGGTATAGAGAGGTTTTATTGACGTTTGAGATTTGTTTTGTGGATATTTCATTGATAGCACAGTCCTACAATTACAAGCCAGCAGTGCAGCACAAATGAGATACAAGACTGGGATTCCTGACTCCTTCCTTCTGGTCTCTGTGGCAGATGAGCTGTGAATTATCCAAAATAAGGTTTGAGCAAATGAAAGTATACTTGATTTGTCTTGTGACAGGCTCTTCTCTTTAATCAGAAAACTACTGACAGCCTTTCAGAAGCTTACCATGTGATAACTGCTTCACAATACTCCTCTAATTAGGTTTGCTTTTTAAATACCAGTGTGTTGAGTGGCTCTTGAACGTGCTGTTGTTGCAGGATTGAACTTGACATGTTAGAGCATCTGTCACTGCTCTGGAACAACAAAGTATAGCTGTTATTACAGGTGCTTGGAAGTTTTCTCATAAAGGTAGTGCTCTAGATACACAAAGTAAACTGTTCTCAAAGCTAAAAAGATCTTATCCATGGATGCTTCTAGTTATCAGTGAGAAGTAGTAGTGGAATATCAGGAACAGGCTTTGCCAGTAAAGAGCCTGTCATGAGTTGTAGCTGGATCCAAGGATACTGGGATCAGTCATGGTGGTTCTTCAGGGGAAAGAAAAAACTTTTCAAGTATGCCAATAGATGGTTATCTCACATTAAGGAGCCCAGTTGTGAAATGTTTGCTCTCCTAGTGGTGTGGTGGGTTTTGTTTGTTTGTTTGTTTTTGTGTTTTTGTTTGGTTTTTTTTGTTTGCTTGCTGTTCCTTTTGGGCTTTGTTCTTGATGTAGAAAGCATGGCTGAGTGTCCAATGAGAATAACTGTGCTGCTGTACATCAGCTTGTTTGTCTCTTCTGTGTGTATTTAAAACCAAGATGGTTAGATTATAGTGGCACTTGGAAAGGCAGGGGAGATTAAATCCCTGTAGCTGAGCAAGATTGAGCATGGTTGTGGTGAGACCAGAGATCAAAACCTGAGGGGACACTTATGTCTGATGGTGCTGTTGCTGTTTCCCTAGCTATGGAAAGAATTTGTTCAAGTAGTTCTTGTAATGCTTTCTCTTGGATTTTAATCTTTCTGAGGGAGGAAAGGAGGAGAATACAATTATTTCAGTTCTCTAGAACAAGATGCTTTTGACAGTACTTCTCTTTTACTTTAGGTGCTTAAGTGGGGGTAAATACTAAATTGTAAGTAAAACTTGTGCTGTCCTGTGACTGCCTTAACTGAGTAATCACTGCATTGGTGGTCAATCTGTCTTTCCCTCTCTTGCTTTTAGCTTATCACTTTGAATTTATGGAAAGCCTTTATCTCTTTCATGCTAGCCTGAGCTGTAGGTTTTCTTTTTCCCTTGAGTGTGAGAAGAAACAGACTGCTGAAGGAACCAGATGGAAAGGTGTAATTTTAGGAGATATGTATGTTACATTGTCTAAGAACTCTGCCACTCGCATATCTGTTGAAATGTGGGGTTTCATTTTAATACTTAGGTTACTTTCAGGGTGTTCTTCACTGCTTAAGTGACTCTTATCTCATAGTTAATTTGTATGTTTTGATAATTATTTATTAAATGTTTCTGTTTTGCAATTGGAATAAATGTAATGTAAAACTTGTAAGAATGCAAGGGGTATTGCATTAGGAAAGACATGTCTTTGTTTTCTTAAAGGGAAAGATCAAAGAGAAGGGAGAGGAATAATAATAAAAAAATCCTCCCTTCCCCCCTTACCAATCATCAAGATCAGGTTCTTTTAAATTTTTATAATTAACTCTGTGCAATATTGCCCAGCCTTCCTAAAGTACTTTTGCATGTTTGCAGGAATAGATGAATAAATGCCCTTCTTTTTTTTCTGTGACCATTCCTGTCACCTGTAAGAGTGCTTTAAAAAACGAAGAAAGGTTCCAGAGTAATTCCTAGTTTATTTCAAATAAACAAACTGTTTGTTTTTCTAGAGGCCTGTAATTTCCAGAAGAAAGATTTTTAAAAACTAAAATGCATATTTTTCCTTAACAGCCCATGATTTTTTATTTCCTTAGAGATTGGGAGTTTCCATGTAGCAGTCTTGTCATCCTCTGTTTCAAAAGACACAGGCTTGGTCACTTGAGACTGAGTCCCTTGTTTTGCTCTGAACCAAAGATCAGAGAGTATTTAAGCACCACCTCTTTAGTATGATCCACAGACACCTGTTTAAAGCTGGTTATTATTTTAAAGACCATTTACAAAAGAGCTCTTTTCACTGAAATGTCAGCCAAGCAAATTGCTTTCTTGTTGATTTGTATTCTAAATGTATAAATGTAACCACATGGCGGTTGGATAAGTTGAATGATATTTTCAAGTTTTTTTTTTATTTATGGTAATGTGTGTTGTGGCAGAGAGTGGGACAAACAGAGGACAACTACTTAATCTTCCCTATCAGTTTGGTAAAATCTAGACCTAGTCAAGCAATTATACCCTGCAGTTGTTATGATAATTCACTTGTGATACCTTGTTCAAATTTTTGTTTTGTTTGGTATTTGTTATTAGTTAAATACTTTGATTTCTTCCATCATCTCAATTGTTTTCTGCTTGCTTCCAAGCTTGATCTGTGAATAAATAATCAGATATAAAAGCCATGTGCATTTCAAGTTCTGTGAGCAGACAGGACAGTTTGTACCAGTGAGTGCTGAATCTGAGCTGTAGAGCCAGTCCAGCTGGAGCGCAGAACGCAGCGGAGATTGTTCTAGCAGGACAGTTCAGAGTAGGTAGGTGTCCATGTCCCTTCTCTGGATTGTACAGACGCAGTGCTCTCACTGCTGAAAGCTGAGGCTCTTCCTTCAAATTGTTGTGTAATTTATCATCCCATCTTTGTATATATAATTTGATCTATTTATCATTCCCCAAATTTGGAATCTGGGGCTCTTCTATGAGTATAGTACATTTAACAGTGTGCCCAGCTGGCCAAGAAGGCCAATGGCAGCATGGCCTGGATCAACAATAGTGTGGCCAACAGGACCTGGGCAGGGATTGTCCCTTTGTTCTGGGCACTGGTGAGGCTGCACCTCAAAGCCTGTGTTCAGTTTGGGGCCCTTCCTGACAAGAAGGACATTGTGGAACTGGAGCTTGTCCACAGAAGGGCAACAAAGAGGAAGGTCTGGAGCACAAATCCTGTGAGGAGGAGCTGGGATTTTTTAGCCTGGAGAAAAGGAGGCTCAGAGGAAAGCTTATCCCTTGTTGTAACTCCCTGAAGGGAGGCTGTAGCCAGGTAGGGATTGGTCTCTTCTCCCAAGGAACAAACAGGGCAAGAGGAAACTGCCTCAGGTTGAGCCAGGGGAAGGCTAGGTTGAACATTAGAAAAAAAACCTTCACTGAAAGGGTTATCAAGCATTGGAACAGGCTGCCCAGGGAAGTGGTGGAGTGACCATCCCTGGAGGTATTTAAAAGTTGTGTAGATTTGGCACTCAGGAACATGTTGAGGGGTGGATTTGGAAGAGTTAGGTTTTAGTTAAACTCAGTCTAGAAGGGTCTTTTTCAAGCAAAATGATTCTATGACTCTATAACATAGATTGTCACAGTCCAAGCAGCTTCTCATTTCAGCTGTTAGCCTGGCAAAATATTTTGGTTTTTTTTTCTTCATTGTGTCATGTTCTAGAGAAGGGAACCCACATCTATGGTGGTGAAATAGCAAGCCAGAGGCCTTACAAACTGAATCTCAACTTGAGCTGACAGAAGCCATGAGAAAGCTGACAGCTCTTGGTGAGAACAGTCCTGCATTAGTGAAAAACCAAGTTGTTTTCCTTGAGAAGAACTTTAGCACTGTGGAAAACAACCTGCTTTCCCTGAGAAAGAACTCTAGGACTGTGCGAAACACTAGCCACCTGTTTAAACTGTTTTTACACCATTAGGTAGAAAAATGAAAACAGTATGTCACAAACAAATCATTCTGCATGCACACATCGAGGGATTGAGTGACCAATCAATACGGGGTAACAACTTGTTACTGACCAATTTGGGACAGACAGAGGATGTTCTTTGAAAACTCTGTATAAAGAATAAACCAGGATCTTCTTTTTTGCTCCATAAAAAAGTATGTCCTACATCTTTCTTTGATGAGCACCACAGAGCCACATGTCTAGATTTAGTTGACAATGTTTGTTGGCAGTCATGGGTTGCTTTAATCCCTGCTCTCACTTTTGTCTGCTTCTCACTTGTTCTGATGTGCAGTTAAAGCTTCAAGTGTGCTCAGTGCGTCAGGGCTATGAGGACAGGGTTGTGGGTCCTTAGGCGGATGATAAGCTTGGACAGTATTTGAATATAAACTGTTGTTTACAGGACACAGGGAAGAGAGACAAAGGAAAAAACAATTCTTTCTGTTTTATAAACAAGTTACCCAAAGCTTAATAATGCCTCAACTCTAGAAATGGCAATGGAAACACTGAAGAAAACATCTTTCTTTTTGGAAATGCTGGTTTTCTCCTTTTCCCTCAACTTCCACCAAAGAAACTCAAACATGACTGAACCAAGTCCTGAACTTCTGTATTCTTACTCCATGATAGGAAGTCTTCCTCATATCGTCAGAGTGGGGAGAGTAGTCACTTCCACTGCAGGAGATACACACAGGAGTTTCTAAGGGAGGCTGTGAATTCTTTCTTGGTATTGCTTGTCTTGGGCAAGAAACTGCTTTATCTGCTCTCTGATGAGAACATCTTATTGCAAAATGCACAATACCTAATAATGCAGCTGGAACAGTTAAGTAAGGGAAAAATCAAAAAGTTACTTAGGCTTGTGCTTTCACTCAGAAATTTTACATGTTATGCTTATTTAGAAACAAAACCAGCTTGACTTTTCCCCAAAAATGTAGTATATTTAAGCTAATTTTTGTGTGAATGATATAAATTATGTGAATGATATAAATGTGAATGATATGAAGGATATAAAAATAAAAAATATTCTCACTGTGTTATCTATTGTAAATGTTCTTTTTGTTTGAAAACATAATGAAATATGGAATTGCATTAGAAGACTGAAACATTTTTTTGTTTACTACTGTGTAGGATTGCAAGATGTTTCTTTTTCATGCCTCGTGTTTCTCATGAGGATATGGTGTTTGCTCTTGGCTATCTTTAATTGCTTTTGCTCAGTTACTTTGTTTTTTGATCATTTAGTGATCTTTGATTCAGGAACCAAGTGTCACTGATATCTAGGGTTGGAAACTCATTTAGAGAAATGTAATGAAAACCCAAAGCAGTGAGGCTTTCACATGCTTGTGTGCTAGAAGCTTTAAGGTCAAAAGTTTTTTCCCAGTCAGAGTCAGTGAGTTTTACTGTGTGTCACTTTTGAAATACACATTATCAGCCTACATTTGATTCATTGGTCTCTTGTAAAATTTCTAATCTGAAACTGTCAGAAGGATTACAGGATTTCTTTGCACACAGAGTCCAACTCTTGCACAATGCTCCGGACCAAAGATGAGTGAAATTTCTCCTTTGACATGTACCACACTACATTATTGATTATTTAAATCAGTATTTCCTGCTAAGCTCTCTTAGCAGTTATTGGTGGCAGAAACAATAATTTTATTCTTTGCCCAGACAAATAAATTGCAATAATTGGCAAAGCTGGCAGCTGAAATGAGGCTGGAACATCTGGGTTTTCTCTAGCAATTACTTTTTTAAACAAGCAACAGTGAGAGCAGGGAAAGAGAAAGTATAAAGCTTATCCTTGAAAGTAAAGGTTTGTGTATTTGGTGCTTCCTGCAATTTTTGTTTATTTAAAGGAAACTTACATTCAAAATAAAGATGTTGAAATATTCTGTCGTGTTCATGTAAAGCTTTGGTCTGACCTAATTAGAAGCTTCATTTTTAATATGTTTTAGTCAGAAACAGTTCATCTTAGAGCTGTCAGAAGTTTTTTTTTTGACACACAACTGTTGTGTCTCTTTGCACTTAAAGTCCCTATTTAAGTTGATTAATCTATTTAAGTCACCCATTGCTCTGCTGTCTGCTGCTTTTTCTGGAAACTATATATGACAGAAGTACAGGCTGTCCTTTGCCTGTACAGTTGCTGCCAGCTGTTTTCTCTGACAAAACTTGGATTCATTTCACTTCTGTGTCAAGCTGCAGCAAGGTTATTCTTGAACTCTTCCATCTATGAGGATCTGTCCTTCTTGATGCTGAAGATTCATCTTTTAATAAATAAGGAAATAAATAGGTCAAGGATTGGGCACTTGGTCATTATGTGTTGAATTATAGATCTCAGCTGCTTATTTATCTGATTTCTCATTGTGTTTTCCTCTTTCTTCTCCCACTTGAATCCTGTTGCACTTGGGAAAATAAAGCTGTGCTCTTTCAAGTCTTTGCATACTGGAAGAATTTTGCTTCATGTTCATGAGTCATGAGCAGAGGAATTGGTGAAAATAGAACTTTCTTTTTCTGAGCCTTCTCTGAGCTTCCTGATGATGAAGTATTTGGTAGCCGTTATACCAACCATAACACCCTAATTATAGGTGTGAACTTGTGCTGGATGCATGTTTGGACGTGTTTTCTTGTAGAGAAATCACAGTATCATGCAAGTTCGATCTCCTTCTTGGTTTTTCTCTACATATACAAATATTTAGGTAGCAATTCCATACAAGTGACAAAGTTTTGAGACATCTACCATTTTAGAGGGAGAAAACATTGTGAATGATATTTTTTCCTGCAAAGGTATTTAATGTTTAATATTGACATTTCTGCAAAAAGAGATCTTGCTGGAAATATTTCTTGGATGTGAACTCTCTGAGATGGTGTCTGCCCAGTGGCAGCAGAAAAATCTTCAAGCTGGTGTGTTTGTTGTGACCTTCTCATCCCAGGCTGAGCTGGCCTTCCCCTCCAGCTTTCCCAGCCAGATGAAGTTTTGGTCATTTGTGCTTTCCACAAGAGACTTCAAGTAACAAAATCAGTCCTGTTTCTTGGAAGGGGGAATCTCCGTGCCTTGGTGGTGGGTTAGGACCTCTGCTGGTTTGATGTCACAACGTGACCTGACTGCCATGAGCAAATTTTGCCGACTGAAGAAAGTAGATGTGTCCTGTCAGTTATTTGGATTTAGAAAAGTGCTTTGAATTCAGTGATTATTTCACTTAACATGAGTTGTGTAGGGTTAATGCTTTATTGCCCACTTTCACAGTGTTGATTTGATTATGTGGGGTTGTCCCCAGACCACAAACCTCTTTTATAATTTGCAGACTATAATGGCAAAATTTAGCTTCTGACCAACAGTCAATTGCTATTTTTCTTTTGCAATCAAAACAATATTTCAGCACAATATATTATTTTTTATATAAACATTGTCTGGGAACTCAGTCTGGGAATGAAAGCAATGATCCAGAATTTAAACATTCAGAATGCTGATGTTGAATAAGTATCTGTAGAATAAACACATTTTTTTCCTCTAAGTACTTTATTTCTTTCAGAGTTTCCCAGTTGAGAATGTTTTCAGTTAACTAACACAATTTTTCATCCTTAAGCAGTATGGTCTTCTGATTTACTTGCTACTGAACAGCAGTAATGCATGAAGGCCCTCAAATCTGTGGTGTTTGACAAGAATTTTAATTGAAGAATAAAACATCTGGAAATCTATGATCTATGTAGTGATCAGAGTTATCTTATAAATGCTATCAGTTTTAAATTTCCATTTCAAAATTTGTTGCTAGCGGTGTAATCTCACCTTCTGAATTCATGCATCTTCACATTAATAAGTAAAATCTTGGTGGAATGCTCTTACAGTTTTCTGCATTGCAAATTTGTGTTTCCTTATTCTTTGCTTTCTAATTTATTGTTTCTTTCATTCTGTTTCATTGTTACAGGCACAGATTTTGTAGGGATTGGGAAGTTGTTTCTGGTTCCTTTGAAGACAGATTATTTTTTGTGGTGCTTCACAGGACCTTTGCTCAGAGTTGCAAGACTCTTCAGCAGAGACTTTGGGATACAAGTCTTATGTCAGGGTGGTTGCAGGAATATTTCTTCATCTCTGAAGCAGTGAATTAATCTGCAGGATTGTAGGTCCAGGAATGGAGCTTCTCTTTTGCTTTCTTAATGTAATTTATGCTGTTCCTGAAAAGCAGAACTGAAAGATGTAGTCACCATCTGAGCTCACAGAGGGGTGGGAACACTTTTTTGCAAGAGCTTGTTGGAGATGCTTTAGAGAAACCTTAATCATTGTTGAGGTACTAAATGTGCTCTTTTGCCTAATGCTTGTGATGCAAAGAGGAAAATGCCCTTGGCAGGGTGGAGTAGGGCTGCTGGCAGATTTCAAAGATTCAACTAAAAAGCAAATAACCAGAGTCCAAGAAGGTGTGGTGCAGCTGAGGGACAATACCATCAGGACTTGGCACTTTTCCCATAGTAAGATGCTACTTTATTTCATATGTGATAATTAACGTGTTAATTATATGTTTCTTGATGTGGAGGATTATGGAGTTTGTACCCTTGCAGTTGCAAGGATAGAAAGAGGAGAAATTAGTCAAGTCTGTTTTCACTGGTAGAAGTTGTAGAACTAAAGAAGGTAGAAAAACATTTGATAAATAAATTGATACATCTTTTATCTTATTGTGCTGTGTACTTTCTATGGGAGAAAAAATGGTTGGAGGTTGTGATATCTAAACAATTTTGCATATTTATGAAAAAAATTAGTCTACTCTGCTGACATCTGAAAGATTTCTTAACTTGCCTGTTCTGATTGGTATGCGGAATAGTGGCGTTTAGACCATGGGATTACGCATTTGAAAGAATGAAAATCACAAAATTCTTGCAAGAATTGGGTTCTCTCTTTTAAGAAGTAAGGAGGTTAGAATGTGTCTTTTGTGCTCCACAATGTGACTTGTTCAGACTAAATAGCCTGGTTTTGCTTGTCTCAAAATTACACCACAACTAATGACCCCAACATGCAGTAAAACTGGTAATAGGGAATGTCCAGCACTGTGGAAGAAACATTTGGGAGCAGTAGGTTCCTAAAAGAGGCACTGTTTAGAAGAATGGTATTCATTGCCCTGATATTAGTAGTTTTAATTAGATTGAACACTAAAAATATGCTTTAGTTTTTGGCTTCTGGGTTGTTATTAGTTGGGAGAGCCATGGCAAAATCTGGACTTTAGTGTAGTAGAAGAATGACATTATCTATGTCAAGAAGAAAAATTCCATTAGTGATTAGGTTGCTCAAATTCTTATTGATCTCATGTTTTCACATATAAATTACCTTAGAGATGTTTGTTTTTCATTTTACCCTTGCAGTTTCCTATTTTCTGTTTGATGCGAAGTGTTTGGTTGCATGTGTTTTTTTTTTTCCTACTTGCAAAAACCCTTTCCATGTTAAAATTTGGAAGACTTTTCCTAAAACATTGCTGCTGCCATCCCTCTTATTTGTAGTATTTTGAAAATTTAAACTCTCGCTTATGTGCCTGGAAAAATTTCTGACGAATTTTCCAAAATAGTAAAACAATTTGTAACTTTGGTACACTTAATGTGGAGTTGCCTCAGACTTGAGCATATGAATGAGGAGGGTTTGTAGTTGTTGACAGATGGAGAGGAACCTTTGGGTCAGCATGAGCAGGATGCTAGTGGATTTAACTGAAATGGTGAGAGTTTGAGATTTTCCTTATTTTAAAGATGTGGGATGGATCAAATGCACTGTATTATGCAGGGGAGCCAGTGGGAAGTTGAGCCACTTGACAAATCAGTAATATGTTGCTTTGTAATAATTCTCATAGACAAAATTGCTAAGCTTTCAGAAACCTGTGAGCTGCTATGGGTAATGTGACATGATTAAAATGAGACTCCAGAAACCTCTTAGACTTTGAACTTGATTTCCATTCAGGTTTTGGATGGGAATGAGTAACTTTGTGTTTTAGAATTTTCTTGTTTTGATCGCTCTTTCAATATATTTATCAGATAAAGATGAGTAAAAAGTTTATTTGGTTTTAGGGAGTTGAAATGTGTTGCTGCTCTTAGGAATTTTGCCACAAGGCCTGCATCTGCTAAGTTGCTAAATTAATCCCGTTTATCCACCTTGCTAAGGTAGTGACTAAATCTTGTTCATGTTCTCAGTGTCATGGATTATATTAGGTTCATTGTTCACCTTGTGAAAGGGGGCACAGAAGAGGAACACAGAGTTGCTTTTAAAGTGTTGAGATGGTGCACTTTTTGTATGAAATGTCATACGAGTCTGTACTGTAGCTCTTGGACAAACTATTTTAAGTGCTCTGTTCCTCTGAAGCTGCTTTGTTGGCTTTTGTAGGAGACTGGGAAGAAGAGTGAAGAGGCCAACTCTGGCTCAGCTTGTTCTTGCCTGTTTCATGATGGTGTGTGGCTTGGCCCACTGCAATGAAAATACCTTGAAGTTTAATATTAGTCCTTAAAGTAGCTTGAGGATGATCTTGGTAGTTAAATCTAAGTTTTTGTTAACCTTCTAGCTTTTTGGGGAGGATGTTGTTCAATGAAGCCAGAGCCCTTTTAATCCATGTTAAATGAAGCTGCTGGAAATCTGTCATTCCTGGAGTGTATCTGTTAAGAGTCAGTGACATTTGAAGTTAGGATTGAGGAATGGTGATGTAATTCCAGTCCTTCTTAAAATCTTGATGAAGAAATGTATATATTGTTGTAGAAAAATATTAACACATACAAACGGGTGCATGTTGTTCTGCCTTCCAAAAGAGATCCAGAATAGCTTTAGAAAGCAATATTGTGTGGCTTTGTGCAAGACTTCTGGTTTGTGTGGCTAGCACTGAGGTTAGTACTGATCTTAAAGCGAATCATTGGATTCTGGTGCTGTTAAGTGAGTCTTGGCCACCACCCAGCAACTAATGGTGTCGTGTTGGCTCAGCTCGACACAGATAAGGAACAAAAGTATTTTCTTTCAAATCCAAATGGAAAAAAATATTGAGGTTTTGTGTGGGCTACTGGCAGCACATCTGGCACTGTACAAACTCACAGGAGCACCTTGTTACCAAGGTGTTTCAGAGCAAAGTGGGGAAGCAGGCAGCTGCTCCTGTCTCTTTTGCTGTATTTTTAAATAGTTGCATCCAAACATGAAAGAAGTACAGTGTACTGATATGAACAATGTCAAAGAAAAAATTAAAAGCTCTGGTGTCCTTGGGTCTCCTCCCCTCTCTCCTTGGAAATCTGTCTTCAGCCTTTTGGTCAGAACATTTAGCAGATGCTTAGTTCCTTTTAGTGTTTTAGAAGGTGAATCTTTGAAATGACTCTGCCTTATGGGTTTGCCGGTATTCCATTGTATTCAGCAGTGTTAGTGTTTGGTTGATATTTAAAGCATTCTTTGATCTTTAATGCCCTGTTCCTCCCTTTCAGTGATAACCACAGCTTGTAATGAGCAACAACCCTATTGCTGCTTCCTTTATCTTTCAGTTTGGTGTTACTTTGTAAAATGTGGAGATGAAAAGTAATAAAATAGTTACTCTGCAGTACTCCGCAGCATTATTCACATAACCAGCGTAACTGCTCATGCTGTTTGATACCTAATTGTACTCAAGTGCTGTCTTATTCTAGTGTTTATAGCTGGAATCCGTTTGGGTTTCCAGTCTGCTTTATAACACATAGTGGACTTGCAGGCTCTGATGCTGCTGTGGAACAATGCTGGGATGTATCTGTTAGTGCCAGACAAACAATTTTGCTCTTGTAAAGGTCTCCTGGCACATCGTGGTGAAAGACAAATTATTTTTATGAAATTTCTAATTCAAACAACAATGCTCAGCATTTAAATTGTAGCACAATAGTCAGACACTATAGTACTTACAATGATATCAGCATCTAGTTTGCTTTTATAAATGCTTATAGTTGGGTGAACTTCTGTGTATGCGCTGAAGGGCATTTGGAATTTATCAGAATAGTTTGATGTTGTTTGTTCCACAGTGGAAGGTTTGACTGCAGGTGGTCTCAGTATCTCACTCTGGCTGTGGTTTGTCATGTGGCAAGAAAATCTACAAAGCTGTTATTTATTTGTTTATTTGTTTGTTTCCAGCCACCATCCTTGTAATGTGCCTTAAGAAAAAAAATCAGTATTCTTGCTCTGACCTTCTGAGAAAGTTTTCCTCAACTGCTACTTGATAATCGGCTTTGATTTTGCTCCAGTGACTTCTTGCTTTTATTGAAAGTGCCTAGTTCTTAAAATCCAGAAAATCTCTTCTTGTTTTCTTCCAGATGTTGATCCAATAGTCAGGTATCTTGACCCATCAGGTTGTTATTCTGTGACCCAAATCCCCAAGTCCCTCCCACTCACTGATGGTTTCCAAAATTTTCTGTAATGCTTCTTAAACATTTAATAAACTATTTATGGAAATATGTTGCAAAAACTTAATGTGTCTTCATGGTTTTAATGAGGAACTCTGCAAATATAGCTTTGTGTGAAAAGATTATTGCTTCCAACAACATAGTCTGTCCTTGGGTCAGTAATTTCCAATCCCTGAGCAGGTTCAGTAATGAGAAATGCATGAATGTGGGTTTCTGATCCTGTGAGAAGTTGAGTGTTTTGATTCAGCCCATTCTCAAGCTGATTGTGGATGTTGGACTTTGCCCTGAAAAAGCCTGGATGTGGCCATAGGTTTTGTTTGCTGTAACTGTCACAAGAGAGTGACAGTGGAGCCTCTAGAAAGGCTCATAAACTCACTAATATTGTACCTGTTCAGTCCATGAAATGGGGGTGTTGTGTACGTGTGGTGCTGCATGAGTCTCTTAGCATGTACCTTGATCAACATGATTTGAATGCTTCACCTCTACAAGTAGGAGAAAACATTATAAACAATTCCTTCCTCTAGCGTGGGGCTGACTCTCATATGACAGGGCTTTGGGAGGGGATTATTGGATTCAAGAAAATTTAGTAAGTTTGGGAGAGTGAGAGTTGTTGGAACCATTCTCCCATAAATAAATTGTTTTCAGCCTTGTGCTGTGACCTGGCTCACAAATACGTGTAACATTAGATGGTTAATGTTATTGTCTATATTTAAGCCATTCACAGCCAACAGAACTTGTTTCTTTCGCTGTTTGCTTTATGTACAGCTGTTCAGCCCACAAGGCATTTGAATTAAAACACCCGTGTTTCCTTTCACATGGGAGTTACATTACTGCTTCCTCACCCTCCTTATCCTTGTTATTTCAACCCTGTGCAGCATCCTACTACATCATGTGTTGGAGAGTATATGCACAGGTTTAGGGGGGAACAGCTTTGTTACACAATGGGTGAGGAGAGGGCTAATGAGATGGGTGAAAAGAGAGGAAAAGGAACACAAAGCATATATTTTTTCATTTTAGAATGTGTTTCGCTGTTTGTAGAGTATTTGACTTAACTTTTAAGTAGTTGACCTGAACTTCCAGTATGAGGGGTTGTACTAGGACATATGATAAAATATGTGATGTGTTGGATGCAGGACTGGTAATAAAATTAGGTGATTTTTTTTTTGTTTGTTGTTGATTAAAAAAAAAAAAAAAAGAAAAAAAACCCAAAATAAATTGCCTCCCTCCTAAAGCTAGATCAAAAATGACCAAGCTGGTAATCTTTTAATGCCTGTTAATATTAAAGAGCAAAATGCTTAGCTGGCCTTCTTAACCCTTCAGAACTGCATGTGATAAGAAAAAGATTATAGATTAACTAAGTACTTTAAGTTGTCCTTAACTTTGGCTGACAGCAAAAATACAAGTAAAACCTTCACTACTGGTTAGAGGTGTACCAGGACATGCATCCTTTTTTTTCCCTACTGAATTGTATCCTCCAGAACTTGTGACATTCCCAACCTGCACATGTCAGCACAACATAAAAGTGTGTGCACACTGTTTATTTACAACTTTATGAATTTAAAGATTTATCATGAGGATTTTTCATTATGATATTGTGACTGAATATGCAGTCTGATTACTTCCTGAGTGCCTCTGACCTCAAATTGCCAAACGTTAGTGGGTTAAATTTGGGTTGCTGGAAATGTTTTATAGCTATTACAAAACAGTTATTATATAAAATTAATTTTAATGCTGTGCATTTAACTTAGCTTTTGGCAGAATTTAACTCCATGGAATTTCTAGTTCAAGTGCAACAATTCTATTGTATTTGGTTTATGTATATTTATGTATAAAGGTTTCACTAGCAGAGTTATCTGTGTATAGTGTCAAGAAAATTCCAAGATGTATATTTGTGCTGATGAATATATGAGTGAATTTAGGTTAGTAGAGCAAGACAACTGGTACAATTTACAGTGTTGTGCCCTTAACTTCTGTAATTACATATTTGTTTTCATGGCCTGTGCCCTAAATTTAAGTGCACTGTAAGGATAGATGTAATACTATACACATGATCACATATGCTTTCTACTGTATAGCTTTGCATAAAGAAATCTGTGTGACAAATTCCTTGCCAGAAGAGGGTTAGGCAACACTGGATGTCCTGTAATGTCCTTAGGCAGACCTGTGTTAAGAGTTTCTTGTAAAATTTGGTTATTCTAGGCATAGAAAGATCTTCTGGCCTACATAAAATGACTGCTTACCCTTCAACCTGTGCCTTTTTTTTTTCTTGCAGACCTTTCAGCAGCCCAGAGAAAATTTGCCCATTCTCTGAGAGACTTCAAATTTGAATTCATTGGTGATGCAGAGACTGATGATGAAAGATACATAGGTAGGTACGAAGTGACTGGGAATGGCTATATTTTGTCAATGCCATCCTGCAACATGATTAAATTTTGTATTATTTTATATTACAGATGCATCACTTCATGAGTTTTCAAACTTTTTAAAAAATCTTGAAGAACAAAGAGAAATTTTGGTGAGTTGCAATAAATGATTTAAAAAGCTGTGCGCATAGCAAAGAGATCAAGGTGAAATTGCTTTTATTGCTTTGTTAACCACCAAGGTATTGCTATCATTGACTTAACAGTGGGGGCTCTCATTGTGCAGCCTCTGGTTCTGTAGTCTAGAGTACAAACAACTAGTTCTCATTAAAGAAGAAATCTGTATGGTAGGGATGGATTAATAGGAGTTGGTTTAAAATAATTATGCCCAGATTAGTTATGGCTGAGGTGAATGGGAAAACCACCGTAAGTTTGTTTTCCATTTCCAGTAAAAATCAAGATGAAAGAGTTAATGCTGAAGCAGGGGACACTCAAGTTTTGGCAATTGGCCAGCTTTGAATCCAGGATCTCTGTAGCTCTGGCTTCAAGGCTTAAGTGGATCTGGGATATAATCTCTTGTATTTATGAAGCAGCATACTTAGAAACGTTTACCTTGTATTTGAGCTTTGTGGTGAGAGGTTGGAGCTGCAGACAGCTGTTCTTTTGTGTAAAAGTTCTCTGTTCTTTGTTCTGTTGCCTGTGATTGCTTGGGGTGTAATTAGTGAAATATGGCTCATGTTGGCTGCACACAGAGCAGGGGCTGAGAGCTCTGCAAGACACCTTGCTACCTGGGTTTCCTAACTTTTCAGAAGATTGGGGGTTTCCTTCTGGGTGGTTTCTTTCTGGCTCTTCTCAGCAGCCGTGTGCCCAGCTTTTGTTTCAGAGCAGTGATTCATAGAGCAGCTGCTGTATACCCAGTTTTCTTCTGAGTCGGGCCAGATTCTCCATCTGGGACATGTGCTTAGATAGGACTTGATAGCAATTGCATTTCTTGGTATTTGACATGTGATTATATCTTTACCTTCCTGGAAATCAGTGACCCCTTGGCATTACTGAGAGGAAGCTGAGACTAATCTGCTTTCTTCCTTGTTTCTTTCTGTCAGAAGCTATGCCTGCAGTATAGGAATACATAGATAAGTGATAAAAGAACTTCTGAAAATTTTTTTTTTCCAAGTTTCTCTTTCCAGTCCTGATCTCAGTAGTAGTCATGATTTCTTTTAAGTGTTGTGCTCTGTTCTGATATGCTGTTCAGATCTGGAACCACATTTGGGTCTGAATTAGGGTCAGTGTGGGTCTTCACACTTTCCTAAAAACTGTCTTTGCATAAGAAAGACAATTTTTCAGTGTTTTGAGCTGTTTTGCGAAATTGTAGAGATTGGCTCAAGTATGTTTCACTACTTCTTTTGTTTTTCATAATTCTACAGTGTAGTCCTTACTCTGCTTTTTCCTGCCATCCATAACTATTTTATTTTAATGAATTGCACAAATCTAATTAATGAAAATATTTATGATGTTTTATAATGAAAAATACTTAATGAACTGCCACATTATTTTGATGCCAGGCTTTTGAGGGATGACTTAACAATTACAATCCACATTTCAGTGACTATATAGATAGCTCTTCAGCAGGGATAGATCACCACAGCAGGCTGTGCAGAATCCAGCGCTGTCTGCCTGGATCGTAAAACGCTTCCGTTGTTCAAACTGAATGCCATGAAACTGTATTAACTTACTTTTTTGGTATGGTGCCCACACTACACAGAAGGTGTTATCATACTGAAAGCTAGCTAGTATCAATTTCATGATAGGAAAAGGATGAAAAGCAGTTTTTGTTAGAACCATGACTGATGAAAAACAGAGAGTATAAACTGTAATAGGGAAAATATTTAATGCCAAATGGAAACAGAATATATTCTCTGAGTTACCAGATGCATGGCCTTTTTATTGCATTTGTAGTCTAGCAAATGTTCTGTATCATTTCTGGAGTGAGCTTATGTACAAATGGCCATAAGTCTCTGAGAAAATGATTGTGTGGTGACTGGAAAAGATAATTTTCAGCATCTGCTCCTCTGAGTTGGTTTTTTTTTTTATTTCTCAGTGGATGTTTTAACAGTGGCATGAGCTCTAGAGATACTCCCATGGAGAATATTAGGGCATGTTGGATTCACATATGTTTGGAATGAAGTCAGGCATCCAAAGACTTTCCATTAAGATGCAAAGTATATAGCAGGATTTTTTTTCAAAAGCATTCAGTCTTTTTTAAGATTGTTCATTATTGGGCATTTCCCCCCTTATTATTTTGAAGATGACCAGAGGACTTTGGACTGCTGTCTTCAGTGTCAGTTTATAGTTAAATTAATAGATAAATTTCAGGCCCATAAATTTATACTAAAGAAATCAATGAATAATTACAGAACTAAGGATGTTTCACTGCTTTGCATTTTGGTTTCTTTGATACTTGAGAAAAGGATTATTTTTTTTCAGAACCACTTTGTAAATGAAACAAATCTGCACCTAAAATACATTCTAGACTCAAAGTAAATGCTAATAATCTACACTTCCCATGGTTTTATGAAATTGTAGTGAATCCAGAGTTCATAAAACTTGCTGTCAGTATTTACAATGAATAATGACCAAAAAGGTAAATTAGTCTTGTGAATATTTCTTTGGTGGATATCATTTCATTCAGATGGCGTCTTGCACTTCATGATTTTACCATTTTTCCCATCTCCTTCAAAGGTTGCTGAAATTATATCCCAGGTGTCAAAGGATTTAGATGCATATGAAAAGGGAAGTTGGCAATAATCCAAACATTTCACTGAAATTATTACAGAGTGGTCAATACAAAATCAAATTGCACTGTAGCTTGGTGATGCTCCCCAGATCAATTTGTCCCTGAGAATATTCTGGAAATTATTTTTAGATGTTGAGGGTGAATGGAATTGTAGGACTGAGATTCTGCTCCTTTGGCACTGCAGGGATGACAGAGAACTTGGCAAGGTGGTAGGAAAAGGTGGGGTTGAGCAAGGCTCATCATGGTGATGCTCAGATGCTCTGTCACAGTACCCAGCTGTTCCCCTGCTTGCCAGGAAGAGCACCAATCCCTCCCTCCCTCTCAGCCGCTGTTTTCCTGGCAGCAGAAAAGAGCTTGGATTCTTGTGAGGGACTGAGAACAACAGGTTTCACTCAATTTGAGCTGTGGTGGCAAGCAGAGAAGCCTTACCTGGTTAGCCTGTGGTTGCTGGTCTTTTCCTTCACACCTCCCTTTCTTCATCCCAGGCTTCTCCTAAATGACCAGCTTGTCCCTTAGTTCATTTTCTCTGTTGATTCCAGTCTTGCTAAGTCATAACCAAATTTGATAGCTCTTGTATTGTTCCCTTAGTTAGCTTGGCAGTGCTTGGCACTCCTGTTGTGGTCACCTTGGTGTGATGGCGTTGAGGGTTTTTCCTCCTTGGAGTTCCTCTGTCCTCCTTGGAGTTTATCTACTTCTGGAGTTCACATGGTCCTTGTCAAAGCTGGTCTAATCAGCAGGAACATGGATTTCTCTAGTTCTGATATTTAGTCTTTATTTGTTTCACTGTTGTTCACACTGAGTCTTATTTACTACAAGTTAAGCTGGGAAATTTTTGAGAATTTTTCTATAGTAGTCATGGAATAAAATGGATCACTTTTCCTTCACAGTAGTATTTTCATGGTTACCCTTTCGAAGTGGTATATTATATCTGTATTTTTCCTTTCAATTTAATTACACTTCCTGTTCAATTTAATTAGACTCTGTTCAGACCTTCTCTCTTTTATATTAGAATTACTGCTTTCTCCTCATCTTGCTTTTAAGTTGACACTTATTTGCTCTTCTACCATTCTCTGGGACCTTGCTTCCCTCTCCCTTTAGTTTGCTTTGCTGACTTCCTAAACTATTCTGAAGGAAAGCCCCTTCTGACTTGAATGCAATTAATAATTCTGTTGTGTAATATAGGAATACATCTAATGGCTCTTAAGGAGTGCTTACTCCCCTTAAGACCTGTTTTAACCCCCCTTTGTTAGATAGTTTGCTAGAAAACAAGGGTTTTTTCCTTTGTGAAGGTAATTAATTTCCTTTGTGTTGTCTTATACACAATCATTGATTTAACACTCATTTCAGTTCTATAATGGTTTTATAACTTCCTTTATCTCTCTTTTCAGATACATATGAAGAATCTCTTTTCCTTAGGTTTTTTTTTTTTTTGCTGTTGCCAAATAAAATGTTTTTTACCTTCTTTCTAACTTTGCCCCTAAGCACTCATCTATTTCCTTTTTCTCCATCACATTTCTCTTTGTACAGGATTTCTGATACCATTATATCCACCTTATTATATTCCCTGTGATTTCCCAAGGCAATATAAACAAGCTGTTTTACTTTGATAAGTTTTCTTCTATTTCCTGCTATGTTTTCCTCACACTTCTATCCCTTCCAATGTCTTAAGAGGAAAGGTACTACTACGCAGTTATATTTTAAAGTATTTTTCCTCCTTTTTTTTTTTTAGCAAAAGAAAGGCTTGTTCTTGTGCTGTGGGTATCTTTGCAATTTTGGCCTCTGAAAAAAATTCTTTTGCATTCTTTGTCAGTTTTGCCAGATAGGCAGAATCAAATCCAGATTAGCATCTCTGATAAGAGAGCTATTCCTGGCATATATCAGAAGCACAGGAAGTTGTTTCTCTATGGATTTTTTAAGAAATATCCCCGCAAAGTCACTCTTTTAGTATTTTTTAAATTTCTTCTTAAAAAAAACCATGGGAGAGGGTTTCTCAGTTGTGCTTTCACAAGTTAAAAGACGTTGCTAACATTTAAAGGTATACACCCAAAAGTTTAAAGATAGACTTTAAGTAATCTGTACACATATGTACATTTACTTATTTTTTCTTACTTAAACTACCTCTTATGATTAGATATGGAAGTGCATGAGTATTTATTTCATAGGTGAAGTGCTCACTTAACACACAGTGTTCCTGAATAGCTAACTCTGTTACTTTTTATCCAGTGACTTTTGTATCTAGATTCGATTCAGCAGTTGACGCTGCAGTGAAGATAGTGGGATTAATTTTTCTAAGCTTTTCTTTGGCACTCTTCGTGTGGTATTTAGGGGTTTGTAAATCTTAATCTCTTTTGACAGTAATCTGAAGAAATCTGTGTGAAGGAGCACTGATGTAGAGTAAAAAAGTACCCAATAGTCTTAGATGTGTGATGCATTCAAGATCTGTTCCATAGGAGTTCATGGCATTATGTAGTGCTCCATATGTTCAGATGCTAAGTCTGCTGACAGTGCAAACTTCTAAATATATCTGCCAAGACAGTGGAAAGGACATAATTGTTGACCACTTCTCAAAAATTAGGCTGCCAACAGTACACTGAATATTTCAGATGCAGAGATAGAGGCACAGATGAAACAGCATGTCTCAGGAACAGAATTTGAGTACCTTAATTGCAGCATCTACCTTCTTTTTTCCTGTGCAAATTTTCCAATTTAATAAAACATTTTCCAGTTTTATAAACAAACAGAACAACTGCTGTCATATCTCATTGCCCAGCCTTCCCTTTTCCTCTGCTGAGCATGAGATCAGATGACAATCATGTAATTTTCAGAATATGGAGCATGAAGGTTGAACTATGAGTATTTCTGCCACATCTTACTCTGATTTGGTGGTTCCTGACATTGAATGTTTCATTTATTTGTTGAGTTTGGAATGTCATATACAGTCTTCTGAAATAGTTTTGTGAGTTACATCAATCTATAAACCAAAGATTACTTGTCTGTACAATAGAAAAAAAAGTGCAAAACCAGATCTGGGCATGTTCCTCCCACCTCTGAGTGAACATAGCTGACAAGTCCTGTTACCACCGGCTTCCTCTTCCAGATAACTCTGTGGTCTCATATGCATCAACATCATTCGCCAGAGAATTTTCATTCTGTTAGTTCATAATTGGGAAATGTTTGGAATTTGCATTGTAAAACTGTCACCAGTTTGGATTTTGCTGGTTGTTAATAACACCAGTGTTTCTTCTGGAGGAAAGCACTGACAATTGAGCAATTCAGTCTTGACTGAATACTGATGCCGTTGTTCCCTGCTAGATTCCTTGACTTTCAGAGGCATCTTTTTGCTTGGTGATGAGCTTTGCCATGTACCAAGAAAATGGACATTATGTAGTTTTCTTTTCTAAGCAGCCCTTTTGCTTGCTCAGGATCATGGTATGATCACATACAATGTCTATGGTATGAAAACAAGACCATGTTCTGGTGTGTTGTAGTTTGCTAAGGCAAGGTCTTTCTTAGAGGAGTTATCCCCAGCTTTCCTTCACTGCAGATGGGGAAAGCTGATTTGTTGCAGTGTGTGAAAGTGTTTCTCTTTATTTTTTCTTGCTTGTTATGATTATGGTTTTGTAGTATTTTTCTCTGTATAGTAGCATGTATTGCACAAGAATAAGCTTACTCAGAAGTCAGGACTATTAAATAACTTTCAGTAAATAATCTTTACTAAAACCCACTGTCTATTCTGGTTTTTTTTAAAGGAAATTATTTGATTTTTCCTTGTGATACCATTCTGGTTTTGGAGGCCAGTAGTTTCATGACAAGAAAATCAATGAGGGCAGCATTTCAGAGTAGGGCACAGCATAGCAGATGGATCCTTTTAGCTGTCTGTCCTTAAGGTGAGTCATGAACTTCCAGGAGATGGAGAGGAAACAACTTTTCGGTAGAAGGGTGAACTCAGGAGTCCAGCATGTTGTATTTCCTGTAAGCCAGGGCTGCTGCTTGTGAAAGAATTAGGAAGTGCACAGGATTCTGCCTGTATTGAGGCTTGTGAGGCAGTGGCTCAATGGCCTAGGAAATTCCCCCTGGAACAGTTTGAGAAATTTCTTGTCTTCTTACCAAGCCCTGAGGGGTAGTTCTCTGGAATACCTAAAAGGGAGGTGATGTGTTTTGTTACAGATGCCTCCTGGTGCTTCAACAAAATATGTTTTCTGCAGGTGAGGTGTACCCATCCCCCTGGCTTTTTTGTTACCAGATGGCTTCCTACACAGCAAATAAATCCACAGCAATGGATGTCACTTCTTTTTTATAGCCTCTGCACACATGCAAAGACATGCAAGTATTAATGTGCTGTGAGACATCCTTAAAAATTCTTTAGTCTATATACTGCAGGCCTTCTAAAACCCAAAAAAACTCTGTCTGTATTCCCAATGTGTACCTGAGGCCCTTTCATTAAGATTGTAAAGCTACAGAGAAAGCTCTAGAGCAGGAAGAAAATCCAGACATGATTACTGGAAGAAAACTTGATTTGAAAACAAAATAATGAGCCTTGGGGATGGGTTGCACTGTCTGCAGTCATCAGTACTCCAGATAAATACAAAACCAGTGCTGAGGAGTGGTTATGGAGACACTTCTGTCTGTAGGGCTGGCAGAGGGATTGGCTGTGCAGCTAACTGAGGGATGTGTAACTATAAGAGCTAATCATATTCTCATAGGAAAAGAAAGAACAGAGATTCAGGGTTTGCAAGTAACATCTGACGTTTTCAGTACTGGAATTTTATCTGCAGATTTTAATAATACAGGGTTTCAGGCATAGGTCTTAATGCTTTGAGAAATTTCAGTAGCAAATCACCATGTGAAGTAGGAAAGCTTTTTGGAGAAAATAATATTTTTTATGTATTTCTCTCTCCCTCAACATTGGAGGTATCAGAATTTGATTTTTTTTTTTTTTAATTAGGCTGAATGGTGCATTTTCTTAGGGAAAACACAACTATATCCTCTGTAAGTAGAAGAGTAGCTGTAGTGGTAAATATCTTTATTGGAAAGTAAACTTCTTTATCTTGCAGCATTGTCAACTATTTTGTTATTGAATCACTGCTAGGTATGCCTTCCTTTCTGCCTTCTCTGTTGCACTCACTAAGGCAAAGCTTCCTTCCCAGATCTGGTTTCATTGACACTTGCTCAGTTTCATGAACTTTGCCTTACTGACTTGTTGGCCTCCCTCACAGCATTGTTGAAGAGAGAAACAATCCTGCCCCTGACTGCAAATAAATCTCTCCAGTTGGTATGCTCAGAAACTAAACCCCTTCCTTTATGCAAGGCATCCAATCTGCATTCCAGTTCCTGAGATGGAACTGAGAGCTTGGCACTCCTCTGTTGCAGTGCAGTCTGCAGGAAGGTGTATGTTTATGGCTTAGTTTTCTTCTTTCTCGGGTAAACCTGTTTTTTGATTGTGAGAATACTTCAATTTGGAATGGAGGAGAGTCAGGATATGTATTTACCACCAGAGTTGTTGATAAGCAGTGTGCAATTTCCAGTGCTTCCAGTAAAGGCTGAGCTCTAAGGACATTTTCAGGATGAAAGCTAGGAGGCCAGTGCTGCATTTGTCTAATAACAAACTTTGATTAACTTAGGTTGGTTTAACCTTTTTAGCTGCTGAACTTTGAGGAGAGCTCTTGTGGGTTGCTACTCCTTTACAGGCCATGCAAGCAGCCTTCCTCCTCTGCAATATAAGCTTGGTTGTGCCTGGAAAGGGAGTGGGAACTTAGAGAATCTACTCCTGCCTACTGTAGGAGAAAGCAAGAGGAGCATTGAATGCTGGTGCCTGGTCTTCTCTGGCAGGTTACAGTGCATAGGATGAGGTGTTGGTAGAATCAGTTTCTCCTTAAACGTCTCTACTCCCACCTTTTCTGGGAAGGGAAGAAGTGACAGTGTAAATGGAGTCATCTTGTGGACAGCCACTGACTGCTCAGTGACCTGTTGGGTCTTGTAGACATGACAGAGGAAGTATCCAGCAGCTGTGAATGAGCTTGCTAATGGATTTGGCCTGTGCCTTTGAGGGCTGCAGTTGGAAAGAATGGTTGGGGCCCCTTAATCTACAGTCTGTACAATTTCTCTGCCGGAGCAAGTGGATTTTCATAAAGGCATATGAAATAGATATACACAAAGCTGACAGCATGCTTCAGGATGCTGGAAATGTTGGCTAGAGTGATCTTCTGAGGTGGTGATGGCAATGATGACTTTATTGTTGCTGTTGCCAGGTTTATGTTCAAGTGAAGTTAATTCTTTGACCTTTCTGTAGGTGCTGCAAACAGAGCAGGACTAATGTAAGCATTTTGGGACTGTCTGCCCGAGACACGTGCACACATCGGGTTAAATATTTCTCAGAGCATTCCTGAGACTCTGACATTCACAAAGCTGGTTAAAATTCTGTTACCTGAAACATGACCTTGTTAGATTGGTTCACTTATGACTTGCATGCCACAGTTTGCCTTCCAGATATAATTGAATATATATTTGTTTTATTTAGGTTTGGATAGATAAGAGATGTAAAGAAAGGCATTTTTAAATGTCATTTTATATAGTACATTTCTGTCATAATCTGTCAGGATTAGAGAAGAAAAGGGATGAAAATGAATGTTAGAGTCAAGACAGGTTGGAAAAGGAAGGAACATCTAGTTTCATATTAATCAATTTAAATGCCTAGTTTAACTTTTGCTGGAAATTTTCCATTTTTACATGATTCTAGTTCTTAAGAAAGATACAAGTGATAATTACAAATATATTTAGCTAATCCCTCACTTATTTCCTATTTGCTAATTTGTTATCTGTAGTTTTAAAAAAAAGTGTTTTAAGTTTATGAGTTATAAATAAGCTAAGAATGAATAGCAGTGTAAATAATTTCTTTTTCTACAAATAATAATACATCTTTTTGTAATTTTCTGTGACAAGCACTGGACTCTACGTACTGGGAAACAGCAGGAATGCCTCTCTATTTAATCTTGTATTGGGTGTATTTTAATTATGAATTTTGTCAGTCAGAAGAGCAATGTGATCAATAGTTCAACAATTACAGATCTCTGTAATTCACTGTTGGATTTACCAGTCTTGCATTTTAATATATGGCCTGGTATGAATGACCAAGGATCTGCAAAATCTTACTCCACCCAAAAGTAATCAAGAGTCCTATTATTTAACCCAGGCACAGAAAGCAAAGGGGGTGACAAATCATAAATACCTTCATGGCAGGCACCTGGGGATACATCTGTTAACAAAAGTTCAAGTTGTGCAAAGTGAGAAATGTCTTTTTTTTGAAGGAGAGGAAGTTTGTTTTTCTTTTAATGAAAGAATTACTGGCATATCATCCCACTGTCAGCAGTGGAATCTGCTTGTTGGCAGTCATTGAAGAGAACATCCCATTTTGATTTAAAGATTATTTTCTGCTTCAAACAAATTCCTGTAGTGGTTCCCATGGTTAATACTGCACAGGAGTAGCAGGATAAATTATTTCCAGCCCTGCTGTTTTATAAAGCACAGCTTATTGTGCATATATTTTCTTTCTTTTTTTTTGTATTTTTACTTTGTTACATCAGGGTGCTATGGTTTTCTTTGACTTGGACTTTGTGTTCAGCATACATTCAGTGTGTGTTAACCTTACACTTTTTTGTGTAAATGTTACAACAACTAATAAGCAACTTGTAATTTGTTAATTATTTTTAACCCTCTAACCATTTGAGTGCTCAGTTGTTACCTTTAAATGCTTTGAAGTGATTCCAGTTAGTGTGCTGCTCTACCTCGGAAGCTTGTGCCATGCTCTCCAAGTTTTCCCCCCCCGAGAAGTTTTCTCCTTCACTTTGTTAGAACAGAGAACAGTTTAAAGTTTTCCAGTATAGAAGGACTGATTGTGAGGTTTCCATGCTCTCCACTCTGACTTGAGAGTTCTTCCTTTTCCTGTTGCTCCCAAGGGCACACCGAAGGGTGCTTTAAAATGTTTTTGGCAAAATCAGGAAATGGATGCAGAAGGAAGTTTTGTGCTCTGAAGTTAGGCTGTAGCTGGTATGTGGATGACTGTGCAGCACCCAGTTTGGCCCAGACTTGCCAGCTCTTTGGGTTTCCAGTTAGCTGCAGGTTAGTGTGCTGTGCTGGCCCTGTAGAAATGTGGGTTGCTGTGGTTACAGTGAACTGGCAGGATGACTCCCACAGTAATCCCTCATGGCTGCAGGGATGGGTGGGAGCAGACAGTGCTGTTGAGATTTGTGTTGTGCCAGATCTCCAGTACATCCCGTGTGTGTTTTATGATAAGAATTTTCAGAAGTGTTCCAGAAGGCCAGTTTAAGCCTGTGATGTTTTATCTGAAGATTTTCACTATAAAGGGAGGGAAAAGGGGAGGAGAGAGAGAGCAAGGCTTCTGTTGTATGTTAGGGGGATACCAGGGAGCTCTGCCTTAACTCTTGGCATGCCAGCCCAGTGGCTGTGCTAAGCCCAGTCCTAGGCATGATTTGTTCTGTGGGTCTGCCTTAGGACAGACCAAAAGGTCTGCTCCCCCTGCTCCCACTCACTTGCAATACTCTTTCCATCTTCTCCATGCTGCTGTTGTGTTCAAGAAATACCAGCCTTTCCTGAAATTTTAAATATTTTTAAAATTTCAAGTCTTGCTTACACTAAATGGAACCCTGCTCCATCTTCAGGGAAATTTCATGTGAATTAGTAGCTGTGCAGATTTAATAAGCTACAGTTTTCTGTCTTATGATGGAATATTGTGTCCTCCTTTTTTCTTTTTACAATGGCTATGAGACTTTATATCATAAGTGCACTGGTGGATGCTCACTCAGTCATCTGAACCTCTTGTTTCTTGACTTTGCACCTCTTTGATTTTATAATTTAGCTTAAGGTCTTATTAATGTACTTAAGTGTGTTAATATTTGGAGACTTATATGAATGCCTAGTGGCTTTAACTGTCTTAAAATATTATTATTTGCTACTCACTGGCCCATTCCACAGTTGGCTGTAGTGCTTCTCGTTGCAAAAATTTTTGTATCCCCTAATGAAGTTTATTTGTCCTCAGTCTCATTCTGGTGTTCAGTCATTGAGGCTTTCAACCTGATCTGCAAGACTGGCACAAATGAAGCAGTTGCAATTTTGGGTGCAACCTGGAAATTTTTGAAATTTTTGCATTTGTTTTAATTTCATTTTCTTCGTAGTAGATTGAATTAAGAAATTTTGTAAGCTTGAATGAACTCATATATGATTTTTTTTTTGAGTTAGAAGTTCTAACTTGCATGCTTCTATTATTTTACCCCTATTATTTTGCTTGCTTTTTTCTTTTTATTGCTGATGCTGATGTGACTCGTCAATCTGGCTACAGAAACCTAACCTGTGCTTTTTTTTTTTTTAGGCACTCAGTGTTACTGAAACTCTGATCAAACCTTTGGAAAGATTTAGGAAAGAGCAGCTAGGAGCTGTAAAGGTTTGTCCCTCCTTGCCTTTATAAGTTTGTTTAATTTATCTACTTGGATTGCACTGTAGTAATGACGTGTAATTGGCAGAAACATATTATTGATTATGTTTCATGTGTTCACACTTTTTTTGTTTCTACTGTGAGAACTTTCTTCAGAAACAAATGGAATGCTTCAAGAAGAGAAGAATGTGTCCTTTCCCTTCCTTCTTCCCATTTCCCTTATCTCCTCTGTCTGGAATAGGAAGAATTCTGTTAACAGCCTGCCCCCCTCCCCCTTCCTAGTGGGTAACCCTGTTCTGCTTTGTATTTGCCTGCAGTTGCACAATCAAAGGCTGAAAAATATTAACTACCTAAAGGAGCTTGCTCATCCATATGCTTTTAACTGAATTTTTGGCACCTGCAAGTGAGAATTGCCTATATTTTTTTTTGTTTTGAATAAATAACTCACTGGCTCTGTATGCATGGGAATAATAGGGATGAAGAGGCTGAGGACTAGATCTCATAGAAAGTATTTTTGATAAAAGCATTTGGTAATTTTTTTAAGATTGTCACTAAGATGTGAATATTTAAAGAAAAGCAAATAAATTGAATGTATTAAGTACAGACTAGATTTGGATAAAAGTAACAAGGACATATTTGTGTCTGTCCACCTTCCTTGCAGTGAGAAATTTAAGTGCTTATTAAAAAAAAGTAGAAAATAAAGAAAACAGCATTTTAAAAAAGTTTTCTGTTGTAAAAACTCAATACATTTTCAAAATACATGCATATGGTTTATTTTACAATTTCATGACTTCATCACCAGTGTTATTTAGTAGATAAGACAATGTTTCACTTATAAGAGCACTATGCATTTTGACTTTGGCAGGAATGATTAGCATGTTCTGCATATGATTTCAGTGTTAGTGAACTGAAAATGCTCTGTTGATCATAAATCCTTTCAGTTCAATGGTACAATGAGCTCTGTGTAATTCTGTGGACTAGGGAGAAGTATATTAGGTGACCTAACCAACACACATAAAAACTTGGTCTGTAATACAGCCATTCTCCCAAGGAAAGAGAGGATTTGTTCTGAATGTAACTGATTGTCGTAGAAGCAGCTGTATAATTAATACATTATTTCAGCAGTATTTTTGCTGTTAAAGAATATTGCTGGATTTGGGGTGAGATCTCCCAATGCTTTAAGTTATCTTGTATCTTCACTCATTTCCTAGTCAGAATTCTCTCCCTGATGCTTCTAACACAAATTACAGTCACACAGCCTACTTGTTTGGATGGATGTTTCTTTCCTTGTGTCCCTGCATATGGTTTCTGTGAAGCTGTAACTTTTATTTCTGATCTAAACTTTTTTTTTTACCAGAATTCACTGTTGAAAAAGGTAATTTAAACTTTAAACAGAAGTCTTACATAACTGTATAATGTTTATATAAAAACATAAAAATACTCAGCTCTTGCAATATTCTTAACTGAATATTTATTCAATATAATCAAAACACTGACATTAGAAATATAACTCTGCTTAGCTCTGAAAACCAAGCTGTGGCATCTAGTGGTGAAATACATCTGCAACATTGTGTAGCATATGCTTTAGGAAAGATTTATACTCTCATAACAAAATAAAAGTTGAATCTGCTGCCTAAGATTTTTTTCTGCATCTTACACTCTGATGAAATGGTCTAAGTTAAGGTTAAGAAAAGGAAGGGGAGGAAAGTTTAGCTTCATAGAGCTGGAAGCTGAGACACTTATTGAATTACCTCTTATTGAAAGGTGTTGCTGTGCTAATCCCGAGCTATGTGTCTGAAGTTTCTGGCTTTGCCTGTTCAGAGAACTCTTTTTCTGGGAGCGTTCAAACGTTCACCACATCAATGTAAATTTTGCTAATATAAGCACAAAGATTCACCTATTTACCTGCGCTTTGTTCCTAATTCCCCATTAATATGTTATTTCTAATCACTCTGATACTGTATGCACATCTTCATGTTTCTCAGTTGATAACAAATATTTTTACAGGAAATTTTGAGTCTCAGAGTGGGGAAAAAAATTCTGTTAGAAGTCCTTGCTGAGAAGCAATCCTAAACTCTTTAATGCCATCTTCAGAATCTAATGGTTCAGAGAACAAAAACGTGTGTTTCTTCTAATATAGTATATATAGTATTATTCAAAATGAAAGGTTAAGAGGAGAAAAAAAGAGCAATTATGTCTGTAGAGTTTAACCAGGGTTTTGTTTAGAATACATTTAAATGTGATTTCAAATCTACAGATGAGGAAAAATATTTTAATTGAACTAGTGCCTTTCTGATAAATAAATCTGCCAGTTCTTGAATATTTAGTTAAATACTTGATTTTACTTATTTGAGGTTATTTTCAACTGCAATTAGATATACGTAAAATAGCTTCAAATCTGGTTGGTTGAATTAATGAATACTGATTTTTGCCTTAATACACTGGAACTGAGGAATCAATTTGTTTTACAATATCTTCTACTAAATTAGACTCAGAAACCCAGATTTCAAAAAAAAAAAAAAATTAAGGACTGTCCCTCTTCCAATACATTGCTTTTGGTGGCCAGAGAAATGGTTTTGTATCGTGCAAATGTAATTCATACATGTCTGTGAGAGTTTTTCTTTTGATACTATGATATTAAGTTTATGGATATTTTTTGGTTTTATTGGGTTTTTGTCATGGGCACAATAACACTATGGTAGAAATAGGAATTCAGCACTGAGGTTGTTGTATAGCTTTAAAATGAAGAAATCGTATGGAATATAGAGGTGTATTTTCTTTGGGTTTCGAGCTCTTGGAACTTTTGTCAATTTTAGAAAGTTATTTTTTCAATGAAACTGGTATTTCCATGTAATGCCTTTTATTCAAAAGGAAGATGGTGTGGATGATGCATGAAAATAATGAAAAATGCAATAAATCAAGAAGAGGTCAGGATTTTTTGCTTTTTTAACTTCAGAGATGTAAGCATTTGTGTGATTAGCTACACCATAATGATGCAATGGGATTTCATTTCAAGTTAGGCTTTTAATTAATTTTTAAAATGAGATGGAGCATATTTTTCTCTAATTACCAGAGCTGTGATATTGTTTTCCCTTTGTTCCTGATGAACTAGAATTTTAAAAGAAGAAAAATAGTACGCTTTTATATTGACATGGTTGTTACTTTGTTTCTGATTCTAGGAGGAAAAGAAGAAATTTGATAAAGAGACAGAGAAGAACTACAGTTTGTTAGAAAAACACTTGAATTTATCAGCTAAGAAGAAAGAACTACAATTACAAGAGGTATTGTTGCCTCTCTTTTTTTATGCAGACTGAAGGCTTTGGAATAGGTAAATATACTTATGCAAATGCAGAAACAGCATTCTCAGTGGTAAAACAAACCAATTTTCTCATCTGGAAAGGCTGGTGAAAAAAATCAATATTTGCTGAACTTAGTACCTCCACCATTTTCTAAATCAAGGGTTTTGTTCGTATGAAGCACTGAGTCTCATGTCATTTTTTATATATAATTGAGACAATAGGGAAGTGCAAACATACTGTGAAAAACTCTTTAATTTCTTACAAGGCTTTACCATTGCATTGCTGTGTGAGTATTGACTGAATGTCCTGTGATAGCACTTAAAGCAGAGGACAGCAGGACTTTTATTCCCAATTAAAGTGTGTTTGTGCCTTTGCTTTTTCTCATGTTTTGAAGATTTGTTTTGGGATTTTTTTGAGTAGTGCTATAAAAAAGTTTGTTGACAATTTATAACTGATAGATTTGTTTTGCCTGGCATTCCTTCTGTCCCTCTGGGTTTATTATTATCATCAACTTATTTGTAATAGTTTTGATTTCTGGAGCAACGGCAAATAGTATGTGAAAAGACTGCCAGGAAATCATGTAGAGACTTGCTGTAGCCAGAAGGACTTTTTTTTCCCAGATAAATGTAATTATGCCAGAATTATTAATGCTTAGACTATAAAAAACCTTAATGTTTTCCTCAGCGATAACTCCTGTCGCTGCCCTCTACCCCATCCTAAATATTCTATGCCATTTTTCATACAAATGGTTAATATTACTGGCAAAGTTACCCTGGAATTTCTCTACTGAGTTTCACTAAGATGTCGCTTCACTATGCTGCACTTGCAACATTGACCCTCAAATGTGTAAAGAACTGTCTTTTGGGGAGTTGAGTTGTCCCAGTGAAGTTATTGAGCATGGTTCAACTGTCAGGACCTGTATTTTGTCAAATTGATCAGCTGCCAAAGAACTTGACGCAGAGAAAATGATAAAGGGCTGATTATGATTGCTTCATGAAATATAGGTTCTCGATATCAAATCTGAAATGAGACCTAATCTCAGTGGAAAAATACATAATGCCTCTAATAGGCTGTATCAAATATAGCCTGAAGCTTTAGAACATGTGTGAAATCTAGAATGAGCAAATAGATTTGTTTTAAATGTCCTTCAAAGTTTCATGAGCAAAAATTCTGAAATTCTTCAGTCAGGCTCTCACATTTGTATGTTTCATTTTGAAGTATAAATGTATAAGCAATTTTAAAAAAAGACCCTTGGAGCATGTTGTCAGATTAAATAGGAAACCATTTCTGTCACAATCTTAGAGAACAGGTGTATATAGTTGCACAATGTATATAATTTAGTTTTATTCACGTCTAGTTTAGTCAGTTATTGACTGGAGTAAATAGTGCAGGGATAAATTTGACAAAAATTTGATGAAAAACATGCAGTGTTGTGGAGTGTGTCTTAACATGAACAAAACTTTTCACTCTCCTGGTGGCAGGATATTCCTTTACTTTTACTGAGGCATGTTGTGTTTCTTATTTCTCTCTTTCTTCAGCAGTACACAAACTACAATGAGACTTGCTGGGTGCATGGGGAGGCTTATGCCTCAAAAAACTGAGAGATGTGATAATGTATTCTGGATTGTGTGGTGAGCCAGATGTCCTCAAAGATCCACTTCAGGGTCTCTTTCTAGGGTGTTGTGGTGCCCTTCATGTATATATGATTAGAAGCTTAGCTGACGACTCAAACAATCCTGTGTTTATAGGCTGACAACTCAAACAATTCCACAATTTATGAGATGCATCAAAATGCCATGGCTTGTTGAAACACATTTGCTTACTTGAAACACTTATCAGGGCTTTATTTGTTTAATGGTATTTGTGGTTATGCCCCTTTAACTGCTGAGAGTTCTCTAGCACAGAGCAGTAAAGCCAAACATGTCTTAAAGCTAATTTGGTTTATCCTCTTAAAGCACAGCAGTCAGTGTTCTGCCTGAAGGATGTAGTCTCAGTATTTAAGAGAGAGTCTGATAGTAAGTCTTGTCCTTTCCCCTAACCCTTTCTCCACTTCCTCTGGTAATTTACTGTAGATGCATTTTGTATTATCTTTGTGGGCAAAGACTAAGTTACTAGTTACTTAGAGTAACCTTTTCTTTAATGTATTTTAATAACAGTTTCTATTACCAAGTTTTAAGATTAATTTAAACAAATCTTACATGTACCTTAAATAATAACTTCATAAAATAATGGGTAGATGCTAGAAAGTGAAATATTTATATGCAGATGGATGGCAGCTGAAATGTAACTGTTCAGCATCATTTTGGTGCTGGCATTTCTGCAAAGCTGTGCTAAATATCAGCTTGCAGGTAGAAAGGCTGCATTTTCAGACACTGGATGCTCTGGGGAAACTTGTGGAGTTCTGTACCAATAAGTGAACTTTTTTTCTATTACATTTCTTGCCAGGGAGAGTGAGCACAGCTGTGGGATAGGTACAAGAGCATTCTGCCTATTTTAAGCAGTTATTTGGGTTATAGAGTAAAATTTACAGCACCAGTGCTGTAGTTTTCAAAAATAACATTTTCTTCCTTAATTTGATTGGAGAGATGATTTCCCCCTTTTTAATGGACTATGCTCTTAGCTCCCACTCTCTGTTTGGGCAGGTACCTTTGCAATGCTGTTAAAAGTTGGATTCTCTAGAAAAGAAGCTTGAAGGGGTGTTGCTGGAATTTTTCTAAAGTCTATCCTCATGATTCAAAACAACATATGTTACCTAGTGGAAGGGAATTGCTGCTCCCATTTAAAAGTAAATGAATGATCTGTATTGTAACAAATCCCTCAAATATGCTGAAAATTACCTGCTTGCTACTTCTGTGTGTGTGTTATCCTGAAGCTGCCTGCAAAATGTTTGTAAAACTTCATGAGGTGTGTGCTTTGTGCAGGCAGATAACCAAGTGGAGCAGAACAGGAAGCACTTCTATGAGCTGTCCCTCGAGTACGTGTGCAAGCTGCAGGAGATACAGGAGCGGAAGAAATTTGAGTGTGTGGAGCCTGTAAGTATCAGGGAATTCAACCTACTCTGCCTTTCATAAGGGAGAGAGAAGGAATGCATTTGGACAAAAGCCGAGCTTTGCTTTCTGGAAAACACAACCAAATTGAGTGACTTAACAGAACTGAACCTGACTTGTTACATCTGTACAGATTCCTAGTGCAGATAAGTCTAACCAGGCATGTCAAACCTTACCTCAGTAATAAGAACTGATTTGGACCCTCTGACGTTGATTTTCAGAAAATGTGTGAAACTTTTTGTTGTACTGCAAAAACGCTAATTCTCATTGTGAGATAGAATAGAGGATTCAAGAAGATGTTGGTGTCAGGATTCTTGCCTTGAGTTTTCTAACCAATGAAATGTTATTGCTGACTAATGAAAGGAATCTAATTTTAATTATGAAGGTTTAGAGGCCTGCTAGTAAAGAATTGCAGATATAAATCAGTTAGGAGGGGGCTGCTGGGTAAGAAGCCTGTTCCTGGTAGCCTGATATGTTTAATTTCACTTGAAGTTGAATCTGTGCAGAAATCAAGGGGTTTAATTTAATTTTGGTGGAGGTGGTGCATGCACTGATGCGACTTTCTTAATCTGTGAGAAGAATTTATTGTAAAATTTTTCTGAAATGTACATTAGGTTGGTATTTTAAATACAAATTTATCAAACAAGAGACCAGTAACTGTAATACTGAGAATAAAGGGAGGATAGATTGTAGGAGTGACTTCCGTTCTCTCTTGCTCTGAGGTATGTGCTTTTGGGCCAAGTTTGTCTATTCTAATGTAGATAATTCTTGTATGAAAAAAAAAAAAAAGCTAAAATGCTTAAGGGGGAATAAATCACTGCAATTATATTAGCATTGTTTAAAGAAAGGCAAAATGCTGTGAAAAGAGTGGTTGCGTGGGGTTTTTCTGCTGTAGATATGTTGACTTTTTACTTTAAAAAAAATTTAAAAATATTTTTCTAATCCTAAATAGCTTTGCATTTGGTTATTGTGTTTCTAACTGTTTGAAGTTTCCTCAGAGCCAGACTAGAGAAATGAATCTTCAAATTTTGTTTTTGCAACATGTCCCTTTCTCATTTCTGAAAGCTCTTTCTGGATGGGGCTGTACTTTATGTTGCCTAATTTGTAGTTGAAGTTTGCACTAGACTAGAAAGCTTTGTACCAAATTCTTATTTCCTTTTCCCTTAATACTTAAAATTTATGGTTTTTTTTTTTGTATTTGTTGAAAATGCTTTATTTGCTATATGACTTCAGACTTTTTAAAAATACATTCTTCAGCTTGCTCTCTTTAGAGAGTTGTTCTTTTATGTGTCACTTGCTTTGTTGCAGCAACCTGAACTAAACAGGAGAGTTAGACAGGACTACAGCTCATGATGCTTCCAGTGTAGTGCAACTTGTTTGTTCTTTTAAATTGAAATACTAAAGTCAGCATATGCTATGTGGGTTACTTGCTGGTTCTGACAGAAGGTCAGATCTGTGTACAAAAAGCAGCAATGGGCAAAGCTTCCTTCTTCCAGCAAACCAGATGACTGATGTGACAGTCATCCCCACGTGGTCATTAGCAGAGAGAGGAATGACCAGGGAAATGCTGACGAAAGGACAGAATGATCATTACCTCCTTGTGCACAAATCTGTGTTCCAGACATCATTGGTATCAGAGCAGTTGTAGGAAAATATTACATAGGAAAGTTTGGGAACATGGTGTATATATTTCCTTTGGTCAAATGGAAAGTAGAGATCAGCTGTGAAATTCCAGAGACAGGACCATCCGAAATGTCTGTATACGTGGATCATCATTTTAATTTAAATATTACTCATAAAGTGTAAGCATTAGTGGAAAGAAATTATTTTTAAATAATAATTTTGTAATCTAGATTTCCAGAAAAGCCTATATGCAGCAATTGTATTGAAGAAAATGGAGTTTCTTTATTCTAACAAGTCTTTTTTTTTCTATTTCAGGTGCTATCATTTTTTCAGGGTTTGTTCACTTTCTATCACCAGGGATATGAACTTGCTAAAGACTTCAATCATTACAAAATGGCCTTGCAGATAAATATACAAAATGTAAGTTGAGTGTACTTTTGTGAGTAAAATCACTCGCTGAAGTTGCTGCATGTGCAGTATCTGTATTGCCAACATTTAAGAGTTCATGTGAATTTTGGGGATATGGTGCCATCTCCTGGATAACCAACCACATCACTGAACAAATCATCATTAACTCCAGCGAGTTCTTTGTAATTTCTAATAATACTGTAAAAAACAATCATGAAGTAAAAGGCCTCCACTCCTTTTTTTTTTCTTGTTCTTGGAGACAGAAATAATGCAAGGATTATTTAAAATTAATGAAGTCTATTAAAAATGCATAAAACACTGGAGTATGGGTACACTCCAGAGTATAGGTAATGAAATACGAAGTTTTCAGAGTTTTGGGTGTGTTTTGAATTTGAGTATGTGGTGGTCATGTCTGAGGGTCATTGCACTATAGGGTTACATTATCCATAACTAGGAAAAGGGAAGAAAACCAACTGTTCACAGCAGTGTGGAGTTTGTCTTGCAGCAGCTCTTTCAAAGAGGAACGTCCCTGTTGGTTTGGGATGCAGAACTGTGTAAGGAGACTTGGTGTTGGCACCCATGGTGTGTTTGACAAAATGATCTGTTCCTTCAAGGACAGCCAGATGGGGCCACCACTAGTTTAGTGTGCCCTCATCCCTAATCTCCCAGTGTGATTCTGGACTGGGAGAACACGAGACAAGGTGAAGGCTGAAGCAGTGGGACTGACAGAGTTACTAGTCAGGTGGTCTGTTTGCTTCCTTGAGATTTAGGAAGAATAAAGCTTGCTCAGTGGAGCTTGGGTGTGCCAGAGGCCTCTTAGTAGGAAGCACACCACACACCTAAATGCAAACAATAAATTCCTGGTGGTACATTGTTTTTGTTGACCTCTGAGGGCATGTGGAATTAAGACACAAACTGTTTCTTGGAGAGGACAGTCTGTTTTTAGAAATGGCTTAACTAGCAGGGAGGCGGAAGGGAGGATTACAGTTGTTGTAATGCATAGTGATGTGATTCACATGTCATGATACCATTCCTTTCATTTTCTTCCTGTATGTTCAAGTGTCAAGTTTCATTTTGAGGTGGTGTTTGGTTTGAGAAAGGGAACTGGTTAGTGATAACTTTGTAAGCAGACTTTTGTGTCAGAAGTCAGTGCTTGTGGGGGAGATGTCAGGCCAGACTTGCTTCTTCTGTGTGCTTAACAGAGTGAGGAGCAGCTTAGAGGGGAACTGATGCCAGATGAAATATGAGAGGGAAACTCTGATACAGTTTTGAAGAGCTGGGTTTCAGGATACAGATGGAAAAGAGCCAGTGGAGTGATTTGAAGAAGTGATGATCAGTAATAAAGTAAGCTAATCTCAGCAGCTGTATTTTCAATTGACTGAATGGTATCACAGTGTGCCCCAGCAGATTCTGAAGAGCTTGAGTTTTGCAGTTCAAGTTTTACTAATAGATAGAGGCTGTAGAGAGAAGGCAGAACAAGGCTCAACAACTATCCAACATAAAAGGAGAACAGAAGGAAGTATTTGAAAAGACTGTGAGAGTACATTACACATTCTCCTGTTGCTGAAGATCAGCAAGACGTCCCAAATGCAAAATGAACTGGTGTTTGCCTGTGGTACAGCTGAGCTTCTGGCAGAACACTGGATTGATGTGTTAGAAATTGAAGGGTACAAGATCCACTACAGACAGCCTAGCTGGATAAGGAGAGTGATTTAAGAGTTGCCAGTATAGCTGTAGTAGTTGCCTTTCCTTTCATTCAGGTTGTCTTTTCTGTGAGAATTATCCTATGGATTTCTTCTCCACACCCTACGACAAACCCCGCCTTCCTCTCACTGCCCATCTCCTCCCCTCAAATGAAAGAAAGAAAAAAGACCCACCCCAGCATTGTAGCCCAAGCTCTAGAAAGCTGATTCTCCTAAGAGTGGTGCTATCTTGTATGCTTCTCCTGGGGAGAAGATAAAAGAGGTGAGGCTGCATTTTCAGAAAAGTAAAGGTGCTTTCAGAAAGCAAAAAGACACATAAGCATGCATCTGGAACTAAGTGCTTTCCTTAGAACACATATTCCAACTTGGATTTTAAAGTGTTTTTCAGTGTTTTAGCTTGGACAGGTGCATATGTAGAGAAAACCAGTTATTACCATGATTGTTGTGGTTTTATTTGCTCATTTAACAATTACCAGTGTTTTTCAGACCAAACCAAAGAGTTTCTTGTGTCAGGTGTGAGCTACTCTGTTGCTTTGTGTCATATAATTTGTGGGTGGCATGGTTACTTTCTGTTTGTTTTTGCTAATATTCTGATAAATATTTCTCTTTCTGCTGCTTGCAAACTTTGGAATAAGTGACATTCAGGAATAATAATCAACTGGACTTCCAAGTTTTTTAGGTTGTTTTTGCATGCTTCTGCTTGTGTGTGGTCAAAGCATCTGGCACATATATAGTCTCAGTCTGTATACACTGTCCATGACCTTCCTGATACTTTTTTCTTCAATTACCACAGAAAATCCTTTACTTCCTGATGCCAAGTAAGAGTCTCATGAATGAGGCCAATATATATAGTAATATTTTTCTAAGGAAATTTCAATATTCAAATTTGTTTTGCACTCAGTATTTCACTTCTCCCTGAACAGGTCAGTGCATTGTTTCAAAACTGGCTCTAGCAGTTGTTGTGTGCTTTCCACAGTCACAGCAGCTGATATCTAAACCTCACATTGATTTTGAAGAATATCAGAAAACTCAGAGAGTAAACACATATAGTGCTTTAGGACTACATGTCCTAAAATGGCCTGGATAATTTTCTCTTTTTGTAGGTGTTTGTGGTGGGTTGTGCTTGGCTGGGTGCCAGAGGCCTGCTGCTCTGTCACTGCCCTCCTTATCTCTAGAATTTGTGGATCAAGAACAGGACACAAAGACCAACTGCAGACCAATTAGAGGCAAAACAGACTTGACTGGGAGAATTCAGTTTAATTTATTACCAGATTAGGGCAGGATAATGAGAAATAAAACCCAAATATTAAAAGCACACTTTTCCATCAGCCCTCCCTTCTTCCCTCAGTGGTGCAGGACAATGAGGGTTATGGTCAGTTCTTCACATGATACCTCTACTGCTACTTACTCCTCAGGGGGAAGACTCCTGACACTCTTTTCCTGGTCCAGCATGGGGTCTCTCCCACTTGAGACAGTCCTCCATGGACTTATCCAGTGTCCACGGGCACTTCAGGGGAATCTCAGCTCTGGCACCTGGAGCATCTCCTGCCTCTCCTTCTGCACTGACCTTGGTGTCTGCAGAGCTGTTCCTCTCACATATTCTCGCTCCATTCTCTGGCTGCATTTGGCATTGTGTGGTTTTTCCCTCTTAAATACATTATCCCAGAGGCTCTGCCATGGTCACTGATGGGCTCATCCTTGGCCAGTGGCTGATCTGCCTTTGAACTGTCTGGCACTGTCTCTATGGGATGTGGAGGAAGCTTCTGTCACCTTCCCACAGTGGCCCCCTCTGTAGGCTCCCACCAGAAAAACCTTGCTGTGCAAAACCCAGTGCATGATTCCTATCAGTCAGGAAAAGTAAGTCTTTCTTCCACTCCCATTACCAAAGGGTTTTTTGCTGTCTTGTTTTAGACACGAAATCGTTTTGAAGGAACAAGGTCAGAGGTAGAGGAGCTCATGAACAAGATCAGAAGAAATCCTCAGGAACACAAAAGAGCAAATCACTTCACGATGGAAGGCTACCTCTATGTACAGGAAAAAAGTAAGGTGTATTTTGTATTCCACAGTGCCCATGTTAGGCATACAGGCAAGTCTCGTCTCTAAAGGGAAAACTGATGATGCAAAGAATTTACTGTTGATTAAAGGGTCATCTAAGTATATTTTCAGTTTTTAGCAGCATTGTTACTGTGGCTCATAAAAAATATATTGAGCTGAAAATGTGATAATTTTTAGTAAAAGTAGACTGAATTCAGGAAGTTTTGTTTGACCAAAGAATGGATTTCATCTTATTTTTAATCCCTTACTAATGACCTCCCCTAGATCTGTCAAATGTTCGTTGTCAGCTAGCAACATGAGTTGTCAAGTTAGCCTCTGAAAATTTGGCTTGTTGAATATGATGAAATGGAGTGTCATTTTCTTGATTCATTGATACAGTTTCATTACCTAATTGTGATGATAGGGTCAAATAAAGCAGACTATATGTTAGGTAGCTGGTGTTAAAATTCTTGCTGTGAAGGTGCACGTTGCATAAATCATATCCTGTCAACACTTTGAACAATTATAAATCTTTCTCACACTAGTAAAAAAGCCAAACAAGATGCAGAGCTCTTGTTGCTCAAGGAATGACAATTTATTGTAATTTATTATTTATTTTTAAACATTTTGCATAAATCGTGTTTTTGAGATGTTTGCCCTTATAGAATGAGAAGATTCATTTACAGACATGTTTTTTTAGGAAAAGTTAAGTAATAGAAGTGTGGAAATACAAAGGGTCAGAATCCAAGTTTGAACAGGCAGCATTGTGGTACAAATCTCAGCAATATTATTTGCAGTAAGCTGGGTTCTAAAAGAAATGTCTTCTGTCTAGGGTATGCACTGATTAATAGGTGTCAGAAGTTGTGATCAGGCCTTAATAATGAGATTGTTTAGAACTTGTAACAGAGTAATCTGTGTTGTTTTTGCTACCAGGTGTAAATCTAGCTTTCTGTGTTCTTTTAAATAAAGTCTCAAGAGAGTGTTTACTATAGGGAAAAAAATTGTCTGTAGTAGTGAGAGAAAGATACATGAATAATTCTTTCCATTTGTCATTAAACATAAAAGTACACCATGCATCATATTTTAGAATAATAAGCAGTGGTTAATATTTGTATGATGTCTCAATTTGTACCTTTGCTTTAAATACTGCATTATTAGGAATTAATTAGGGCTCTAAGTATCATTTTAGAAAGCAGGAGAGGAGAATGCAGAAACTGGAAAAATTATATCCTATTTGTTGTTTTGTATTATGTAGGGCCTGCTCCCTTTGGTTCCAGCTGGGTGAAACACTATTGCATGTACAGGAAAGAGACCAAGAAGTTCTCCATGATTCCATTTGAACACAGATCAGGAGGGAAAGTTGTATGTATATTTATGTATTCTACTCTTATAGCTGTCCTGTATTAAGATCAGAGAATGTGTCATTTAAAGTGTGTCAAGTACTTTCCCCTTCTACCCTCCTTGCCCCTTTTTTTTACCTTTCCTCATACAATTCAGTCCGCCATTGAAGGACATTAACCTGAAGTAGTGGATGGATTAATAGATAAAAATTCTCTAAACTTTCCAGTTACTTCATTTTAGAAGGCCAGAGGACCTGGCACAGATAACATGCCATGTTTCACCATTTAGAATTTTGTTTATCCATGAGGCCTTTAATTTTCTAAAGTATAAATCAGGAAAATATAACACACCTAGAAATTTCTTTATTAAATGATTCAATTGGAGTTTTCTTTTGGAGATGTAAATACTAGAAGTGGGACTAGAAAAGTGGATAGGAATGTAGCTTGTACTGATAATTGAATGTAATTTCAGATGTCTTTAAAAGCATCTGAAATATTCAAGACCCAAGACTTTGTTTATCTTAAATGGCTTTAATTCCTACTGAAATAGTTGGGAATTGATTACCTTTAAAGATGACACATTAAATGAATGTATTGATAGGGATAAAATGCATTTTGTTGCAAGGGAATAGGATCTCTGAATCTGGAAACTAAGGCTAAAGTCAATATGCCTCTAAGTGCAGCACCCTGCCCTGTCTTCAGATTTGGTTAGGAAATCATATTGTTGGAATTTTATCAAGTTATTATGTCCTATTAGTTTCAGCCGAGGGGAGATGGCTTTCATAATTTTGAAATTATGTGCATTTACAAATCTATTGAATTTGGAAGAATCTTTTTAAAAAGCTTTGGAAAACCTGATGTACTGAAAATTAGTGATATTTGATTTCCTTAATCACTTCAGTACTTCTATGAATTTTTTATCCTAGTTTGTTCTAGTTCTAATAAGCCATTTTAGTTAGAGTAGTATATAGTGTGTGTGGCTGAGCATTCACCATTCTAAAATACCTATTTCTGCTGTATTAAAATATCTCCCGTTTAGAAACCCCTGCAATTACTCCTTCAGTGACAGCCTTTTATGTCTGGAGATGCTGAATAAGACAAGAAATAATTGAAATTTGAAGTTAATCCTGATTTAATCTGGTACAACTCAGTCAGCATTCAGAGATGAGTTTGTGATTCCTGTGTAAAATAAGATCCTGGTGTTGGTCTCGAAAAAAGAGAGAGTTGGTTCTGTGAGACATGTTACATATAGTAAAGAACACTTCCTTTGTTCTGGTTAGTGTAGCCTTTACTATGGAAATCACTGTGGCTGACATAAAATGGGAAAATCTTTTTGTGTGTTTATATTGTAACCAGTGCAAAATATTTTTATTAGTTTAACTTACTGTATTACTGAGTAATTCTGTAAAGTACCAGCTAAAATGGACTCACTATTTTTAGATTTATGTCCCAGAAAAACATAGAATTTATGTTATTGTATAGAAAAGTGAACTGCAAACATGGGCAAATTCTTTTGCAAGTGTCAATTTTCAGTATAGCTTTTGCCATTTAATATAAATTTACCTTACTTGCCTTGTACAGCTGGCTTACTGGAGCTTATAAAAACTTACAAGAACTGGGTCAAGCTTATAAAAACTTTCTTTTCACAGGGTGATGCGGAACTCTTTGTCCTTACGTATTGTACCAAAAGAAATATAGATACAATAGACAGGAGATTCTGTTTTGACTTAGAAGCTTCAGACAGGTAAGCTTGTGAAGCACCCTGGGAAGAGCTCTTCTGAAGTAATAATTAAAACTACTGCAAAATTACTGCTGCCTTTTCTTCTGATTTCTTCAATCCTCAGTCAGAGTTCCGATGGGAATGATCACTGGAGGAGTGGACAAGCACTGTCATGGCAGACTGAGTTTTACCTCGGCTGTGTGTAGCAGAAGCAGGGAGGAACTAAACTGAAATGTAGACATTACCTGAGCTCACATTAAAGAAAACCACAGAGTTAAGAGTAACTATTAAGAATTATCATAGTGAAGAAGCATGGCTTAAATTGAAGTACTTACAGCTATAGTGAAAGACTGATTACAGGAATAACTTACATAGTCATGACCACATTGTATCACAGTCCTGTGTTCCAAAATGATGGGTTGCTGAGGAGATGTGTGTCACCCTGTTCTTTTAAAAGTTTTAAATTTCTTCTGAAAGTTTTCTATGCCTTCTAATGTTTACATATTTCTCCTAGAGTTTCTCATGCACTGTCATGTAAATAATGATTGTTTTGTGTTCTTCTTTGTGGGAGGAGAGAATTGATAGACTTAGTTTGACCAGTGTGGTTGGAGAGGTGGCAATTTCACCCTCCAATCCACTGTCACTTTTAGAATTCTATATATTGCGAGGTCAGAAATAAAACTTTCTCTTTTGCTTCCTTTTGCATTTTTGATCTTAGTGTGTGTGCATGAGTTATTTCATGTCATAGTGCGACAGATATGCTGGATTTTCAGATTGAAATAAGGTTATTGGGATTTTGAGGCTTCTTGTGCCTGATATAATCTTCCACTGCATCTTGAATGTTGTTGCCACTGTCTTTTTGAAGTGCCACTTGTTGCTCTATTTCTAAACAAAAGACTTGCTAATCTTTTTCCCTAAAGGACCTCAAAATTTGATAAACATTGTCTATCTAGTCTTCATTTATGAAGGTGAGGGTATCCAACTTCATAAGGTACTCCAAATAAATTAGGCCGTGGTAATGCTACATTCTTTGGATGCAGAAATGGAATTAAATGCTAGATATAAATGAGTGGATTGCTGCTGAGTTTTTGCATCCACCCCCTCTGAGCTACTTTTAAACTATGTTTGCTCCTTACACCAATTAACCACATGCAAACTTATAATATAGTAGGTCTTCAAGTTTTATGGACTTTTGGGTTTTTTTTTTCCATCAGATTCTTAGTTTTTTCACTTCAAAAGCAGTAGGGCCAGTGCTTTCAGGCCCCCTGTCCTGTGATTGCTCATGGTCTGCAGATATTTTTGTGATTATGTGCTCAAATTTTAATCAGAGTCTATGCTGACCAGTTAGGCTGGCCTGAAGCATGTTCATTTCTACAACAAGCAAAAGGTAAAGGGATGTAAAACTCCCTGTGCATCAGAAAACTTCTAGCCCACATGGCAGATAAGAAGATGCTCGTTTACATCTCAAGTGATGTTTGTCATTACTCTACAGTGTGGTTTGAACTTGCATTTTTGAGTTGAGGAGGATGTGGTTTAGCTATTCTAATGCTATGTTCCAAAAGTATGAAAGGGAATAAAGATTTATACTCCAGGCATCAGCTCCTCTTGGGTCAGTGTATTGATTGGTCAGTAGGGATAACAGATTTCAAACTGAGTCTGATAAAGTTGCTAAAAGGGTAGCATGAGAAATGTCAGCCCGTTCCCCTCTGTGTGTCATCTGTTTGGTGGGGTACCTAGAGTTTATACAGAGATGGATGGACAGCAGGGTTTCCTTGATCCTGCAAAACACTTTTTCATTCTCTTTTCTGGTAAAAGGGAGAAAAATCTAGTTCCTCTTTCTGTCTCGATATAATAGATACAATTTTATCTGCTGTGACCTTGATATCGGACATTTTTCTTTTAATATGTGTGTAGTACTGAGATGTTCCCATGGAGATTAGTTCTGTGCTGCAGGCCATTAGCTTGTTTCCTTGGTATCAGTTCAGGGCACATTTATCCCTCAGCTTGTCCAAGTTAAAAAATAACACAGGGATTGACACCTGGGCATGGGGTTTTCTTCAGTACTGTGCTTTGGAAGGAAGCAAGGTCGTAAAATTTTAGGGAAGATTTTAAAGTAGCAAATATTCAGCCTTTTGTGTGGCTTTGAGCTAGCTGAAAATTTGCATATTTTTCTTTCAAAATGAATGGTTGTATTTTCTTTAAATTCAGATATTTATGGCTCTCGGGGTGCTAAGATTCTGGTTAAATCTCTGGGAAGTGATACTTTTTTTTGTGTCTAGTACTCCATCATGTTTACTTGAAGGTGACTAGTGGTAAATGTAAAGAAATTTAAATCTTAAGGAGAGAGCAGAGGACTTCTAGGATATGAAAAAGTTATTTTATTGATAAAGAGCATTATCCTTCTGAAATACTACCTCGATTTAAACTTTTTCTAATACAGGACAATGAAGAAAGATTTTGTTTCTTTTGAGTTTGTTTTGAAGACAAATAAATGATATTTCATTCAGCATATACTGAGTTTGATGTATTGCTTCTAGGTTGATACTCTGATACCTTAATAACTGTAATTTAGTGAAAAGAACTAAATGGTTGCAAGCTATGATCATTGTTGCTGCTTTAAATATGAAGATTATATATTGACTTAACAAATTCCATTTTCATCTAACAAAAATGCAAGTCCAAGTTTATTTACAAGTCACAAAATTCAGTAACTCCAGCAAGTGTTGGAATCAGCAGGTGATCAACAATGAGCTATTTCAAATAGTTTGCAGATTGCATTAATTTTCCTTTTTCCTCCCTGTTCTGCCTATTTCTTACTGCATGTATCACTTCAATACCTTTTATTTTCAAAATCAGCAGTGTTCAGTTATTGAGCAAAAAAAAAAAAATGAACCCTGACTTTTACTACAATGGGCTTTTGCTTGTAGTAAGTAAAATTTGCCAAGCATTTTGAGTTGTTGATGAATGCAGTTAACTTATGTTGGTACCTTTGCAGACCTGGAGTTCCTGTGACCATGCAGGCATTTTCTGAGGAAGACAGAAAGCTGTGGATGGAAGCCTTGGATGGAAAAGAAGCTGTAAGCATAATTTTTAAAATATTCTTTTATAGTGTAATGGGGAATTCTCTCATCCTCTGCTTTCTGATCCCATTTATACTTAATAAACTGGCATTATGTAGTTTGCAAGATGATAGATTCAATGAATAAAGGATAAAAGTGAAATAAAACTCAGGAGAGATGAGTAACTTGGTAAAGTTCAATGTAGATAACTGCTGATGCTGATATGATAATTTTTTATTGTAATGACAGCATCAATTTTTATAAATGGTTTCCCATCCCAATGATAATATTGGTGTTGTAGAAAATGTCTAGTATAAGCATGTTCACTTAGTCTTATGCTGACATTCTGCATTCCCATGGAAAACTTACATGAGTGAGTTACGTGGTGTTATTATTATATTTTTTAAAACCAGATCAAAAATTCTTTTCAATGGGACTGAGGTTGTACATGAATTTGCTTAATTTCTGCCTCTCCTCAGGAAACGGGTCTGAAATGTTGAATTGAAACACACTATTTATTCTTATAATGATAAATATATTGGTCTTGTGGGCCAGAAATAATGGGGTTCTCTAGACAATGACAAGGTCATGTGTCTGCCCCAGTGGTTTGATTGACTCATTGTTGCACTAATCTGGTTTCATTTGCATAGCTGTTTATTACCATGACATGTTAGCTGAGCTGGATTCCCCAATAAGTTTAAAACTTCTGGGAAACCAAAACTGGAATATAAGTCCCAGGAATCATCACATTCTTAATAATTTAAATGACCTCGAAACTGTGTGAATTTAACCTGCAGAGAAACAGGAACTTGGAGCACACAAATCCCAGTTCACTGGCTATAGCCAGTTCAGTGACTGTAGCAGACCTCTGGTCCTGCTGTTAGAGCTGCTGGTGGTGCTATGTTCTGGCTGTAATCAGCTGTATTTGTGCCTACTGAGCATTAATATTGAGAGTATCTTCTTTTTCTGGTTTCATGAAAGTCCTTAAAATAATTTGTCTTTTTTGCTCTTTTTGTGGTAGCTGCTCATCAACTTGAATAGAACGAATGCAAAACGGGAGGGAAGTAAGTATTTGAATTAGCATGAAGGCTGATTTTGTTAATATTTTAAAATTAAGAAAGATAAAGGTAATTTGGTTTTTTTTCCCCTCTCTGGAACTTTTTTCCCTTAATTATTTTGCTTTTAAATCTTGCGTTTTGAATATTACTTGTAATTTTTATAATTACAAGTAATCAGTTAATTGTGTAATGAATGGGTTTTCATACTAACTCATACGTTGTATAGGACTGGACATAAGCTGGAGAAACAGTCTGATTGTTTTTGCCAATTTACTTCACGCCTGAAATTGATTCAAGGTTGTATTTATATGTAAATGCATCATAATTTCTTAATCCAGATTGCATGTAGATTTCTGTTAGAATGTGAATGTATGGTTTTAAAACCAGTTGCAGCTGAAGATCAGGATCAGCAAAAAAGCTGAATTTTACATTTGAAATATAAAAATAATGTAAATCCAAAATATGGAAGTAGAAGAGATGGCTTTCTTTACACAACATTAGCTTTCTTCTGTTGGCAAAGTGTAAGAGTGAGAGCAGGTATCCTTTTTTGATTATGTGGCAATTTATGCTTGCTTTTTTTAAAAATTTGAAATTGCTGATTCAAGCTGGATCCTGGTGTTATTAATAGAAATTTTTGCTCAGATTTGTCTTTTCATGATGCAAGACCAGGTCCCCAGGAGCAAGAAGGCCAGATGTTTTGGGGAAGGGCAGTTTTGCAACATAAGCTTTTAAATGAAGTTTTGATGTGAAGAAAAAGAGTAAGATAGGAACAACAAAGGAATGCTGGAGCTCAGCTGTTGTCCTGTTCATGCATCTGCTTTCATGTAGTCAGATCATTAACTGCTGTGAAATGATATACATGTGTCCTGTATCTTTAGTGTGGGAATTTCTTTGGCTGAGGGTAGGACTCAGTAAAAACCCTGCTGTTGATAATTATGTTTTTTCATCATAAGTACTTCCTTGTCCCATTTGGTGAACTCTCTCAGATGTTGTCGATGTTGCAGTAAGTACTGTTAAATTCCATCTTGCATCTGCCAACATGTGTAACTAATCAGAGATCCCATTCTTCAAAGGATGCTGCTGTGAACAGATTCACTGGAGCCACTATCACCAGAACAAGCCTTTACTTCATCTAGGCAGGCTCCTGAAGGAGAAAAGCAGAATTTCTCTATAAAACGTGATGTATTCTTCCAGTTTCAGAATATTTATAGTTTTGCCTCTAAAGTACTAGCTTCATGATTAAGTCCAGCCTTATTTTCAGTAAAAGACATAATTGTAATGGTGCTTTAAAACTGTTCAACCCTTTTTATTTTTTTTATAGGTGCACAGTTGGATAAGATAGGGTTCACCATCATCAAAAAGTGCATCAGTGCTGTTGAAACACGAGGTAATGATCAACCCAACCTGTTTGTGAAGAGGGTGAAGCAGCTTATCTGCTGAAGAAGGTGGTAAAGTCTGCTGTAGATCTCTGAAAAAGACTTTACCATGGAAGACATTTCACTGATTACACTGACCAAGACAGGAGTCTGTCCAGTCTGTCCTTTTATGCATGGCTTTCTTTCAAGAAATATGTTTGCCAGAAGCGCTCACAAGTGGGGAATAACACCTCTCTTGACAAAGGGAGTCAAATTTTGTGCACAGAAGCTAAGAGAAACCTGTTGTGTTTTGTAGGCATTGCTTGCACCTTTGGTTTGCTGTTTGAACAGAGTAATTTATTTCAGTGTTTCATTTCTGTTCAGGCTCTTAAGGCAGAAGAACAGGAGCTGAGCAGGCACGTGATTAACAGAAAGTGTTAAAGTACTTTTTATGGACTTAGTTTCACCCCAGGGACAAAGATGCTATCAGGATTTATTGTTGCATATATTCATTGTTGTACTTCCAGAATTGGAGATGGAGGAGAGGTCAGTGTGCAGACAGTATTCAAGAGGTATTTGGGATTGATTTTGGAGAGGATCTGCTGAAGTGTGTGCTGACCAGCCACTCTGAGGCTCACTGCATTGTACATGGCATTGTGTGGAGAATCAGCTTGTTTGGCTGTGGTTTTTAAAAAAAGAGGTGAAGCCATGAAAGTAGGTGAGGTTACAGTTTATTTCTCAGTTTGTTAAGAGATGTTGTAATTTCTCTGTGTGCATTTTTGTTTTTTCCTAAATTGTTGACTTTCTTTCCTACTCTCAAAGGGGACACTTAGAATTTTTCACTAACTGGATCTTTTTTTTCTGTAAATCTGTCATTGCACAGGGCAGAATACTTTTATCTTTCTGTGTATCACAGTCCAGCTGAACTAAGATGAACAGAAGAGCAGGTTCATGCTTGCTGTCAGTGCAGCATCTGACTGAAAAACCATGTCTTCCATGTATGCGCTTACTATACAATGCTATTAGGAACACAAGCAGCCTTTGTGAGACTTAAAGTTTTGCATTTAAACAGCAAGAAGTATCTGAAGTCCTTTTTCTCTTAGACCTTTTTGTATCAGTCCTGTCTGATACATTAAAGATGTTATTTCTGATTAGGCTATATTCTATCTGGTGTTATTTTTGTACATTCTGTTCTTTTGAATATTTTTTCAGATAAGTTTGCCTGTCTCATTACTTTAAAATTTCAGTTACTGGCATTTACAATCTGAATATTTGAGCTGAGAAACATTGCAGATAAAGCTGGTGTCCTACAGATAAGTTGTATTCACTGCAAAACCCTGTCTGAATATAGTCTGGATCTTATCTTTACAGTGAATGAAGCAGATTTAATAAAAAGGGTGGCATGTGCTCATGTAATGAAGGCTAGTTTTGGCCTATAGTACAGTTACAGGCTACCTCACAATACCTCATGAATTCTCCTTACTATAAGCAGTGTGGAGTATACTATATTTTGGTTTATTATTTATAAATGTGTTCAAATAGTTTTCTTTAAGTTGTGTGTTGATTTTCTGGTACCTTATAAGAAAAGTGAAACAAGGACACAACTGTGGAAAAAATGTGAACACTTTCTTCATGAAATGACTATTTGGAAAAATGGTTTTTCTTGCCTTTTTTTTTCCTCAGGGCTGTGGGTGGATAGGTTAAACTGAATGGAGATTTAAGTTCACTCTGTCCTTTATGCCTTGATTTAGGGGTGTGTAAGAAGGTGCAAAGTACTTGTGTAACCCTCTCATTCAAGACAAATGATGAACTTTCATGAGTTAGCAGCATTTCTCCCCATTGTGGGGTCTGGCTGAAACATACTCCGGAAAGAATTAAAGTTCCTAAAGTCTATGCAGACTTTGCACCTTTGCTGTTGTATGTACACAGTCTCTGTAAGATATGCAGTCAGTAGAATGCTTTGTGGTAGTTACTACCAATGAAAAATACTTGTGTCTATTAATTTTGTTTCAGAGAGTACTCAAAAAAGAAAATAAATCAGTTTTCAATTAGTATTTATCATTCTGGAGTTCCAAGAATATATTTAGGTGAGGTACTACCTTCCAGGAACTCAGCAATCTGCTTAGTTTGGTTACAATCCACTTGATTTTTTCCATTACATTTCAAGCAGTCATTGATGGTTTTCTGTTTACTGATTCTGAACTTAACATCAACTGCATTTAAAAAACAAAACAAGTAAACGACTCCAAAACAAAACAAAAAACCTCTGAAGGACCTTCTGCTGAGCTAAACAAATGGAAGGCCAGGAGATCATTCAGTTGTTTGTCTCAAAAGAGTTTGGACAAATAGTTGCAGATGAAGAAAATCCATCTCTCAAGTGGCAGAATTTTCTACCTGTACTTTTCCTTGAAAACCGTTTTCACTTGGTTATTTTTCTTTAATGATAACACATCAAAAGCAAGTTATATTCAGCAGGAGAAAACAGGACAGATGCTTCTTCAGAGACGGTGCTTGTGTGCCATGTTTTTATCTCTTTTAATCATAATGGGTGTGAGGTTGGCGTGGGTGGGAAGAGAGGACAGTCTAGTGTGGGAGGAAACTGAGAATAGTCTTGTCATGTCACAGCAGAAGTAGTCTGGTTTTCAGAGAGAGAAGAGCATAAGAGAGATATTGAACATAAACTTGTCAATGGTTGGATAATTTTTTTTCTCAGTTATGTTCCCTTTTATAAAGCCAAGAAGGGAATTATTTGCTCTGAATGAATAGAAGCACAAAAATTAGTGTCTTTGTTTAAATGCATGTGAGCTTCTGATTCAGCTGTGCCTTGTAAGAGATTGGCTGTGTTTCACTGGTAGGCCATGCTGAGGCATCAGGATATGCATCCCAACTCTCACATACTAAGCACCATGCTGGTTGGATGTGCATCTGTGTTTTGTCTTGGAGAGAGCATTTTGGGATTCTCTTTGGAGTATTTCATTTATTATTCTCTACTGAGAATAATAGAACGGAGTAGATGTTTATAGAAACATCAAAGAGCTGTGTGCTCCACTAGGAAAGGCTCCATGCATGTTTTTGTGTGCAAGTAGCTGGTTGTACCTTCTGAGGGGATGTGATGGGTAAAGTTTGCTGGAGCAGTATTTGTCTTGAGTTTAGTACTAGCGGAGCTGCCAATCTGAGCTTTAGAGAGAGATGGCAGCATTGAGCTTTATGACCAGCCTGGCTGCTCCTCAGGCAGAAAGTACATGGTGAAGAGGGAGTACAAAACCTTTGCAAGTGACATAAAACCCTCTGTCATTATTGAATTCAGAGTGTCACTTGTATGGCTGTTTCTGTGCCATGGATTTTGGTATAAAAATTTGTATTTGCAGCTATATTGCAAGTCTGTGTCAGCCTCATGTACAACGCCAGTTGCAAAGTAAACTTCCCTACTCCATACCTTGCTTACAATAGTATAAATTACTATCTTGCTTTCAATACCTTATATTTCTAAGCATGCTTCACAAGCTGTGTCCCTGTGCCAAATTCTGTATCAAGCAGCCAAACATCTTGAGATAATGTAAATATGAAGGAAGTTGTGCTGTGGGGCTTTACCATTCCACGTTGCCAGTAGTGGTTGAGCTGGCAGACTCAGCATCTGAACCCTTCAGCTTTTCAGGCAGTGGTGAGCTATTCCTTGCAACGAGTCATCCTGTCTATTGTGTTCTGTAAATGCCAAGCATTATCAGTGTTGGATGTGCTGAAGATCTGAAATGTGCAGATTAAATGAGAAGTAGGACTGTTTCAAACCAGGTTTGTATATTTTAAATACAACATCATTTGAAAGTATGGTTAAAGGTATAATCTCAAACCATGTTGAAATTCATGCCTCTTTGCACTCCTTGATGTCTGCTAGGAATTAGCTATGCTTTTTTCAGGTTGATGAATTTGAAACTGATCAATTATCTGATAATCTCTATCACAGACTCATGATTATTGCTGGAATATTGTCATAGTTTCAATACTGCCATTTTTCCAGAGACTTTTGCATTATCATGTCTGTTTTAATACTGAGGAATAAGTTTGACCTTGATTATTTCTAAGCCTGTAAAGGTGTGTTTGGGGGTCAGCACAGTTGGTTCCCCCCAGTTTTAATATTAGAAACACAGGAAATCACAAATCTACTTCTGAGATAAGCAAAAGCTGAGTGGGACAGTATTTCTTCTGCCTTTTTTATTGCATATGATGCAGAAGGCTTGTTCTGTGGTACTGATAGTAGTAGAAGACATTGTATAAAAAAAGTGTGATGCATTTTGGCAAAGCTTGAAGTTTGGTACCAGAATTTTCCTGGACACCTCTGAGAAGTTTGAAGCAAAACTATTTGCTGCTCTCAGGACAGATTTGTAGTATTTGTAGCATTCTTGAGTGTATCAAGGACTATATTTTTGAGTTTTTTAGTGTCTTCAAGTGGTGCATAGCATGCTGTCTTACTTGTTCTAGGGATCACTGGAAGACTTACTTGGTTGTGTTGATAATTTCCTATTTTGAGAAGAACAGTGCTGTGTCCCCATAGCCGTTTTGGTTTTATTCAGTTCATTCTTTTGTGCACAGCTGAACTGTGAGCATACTCCTCAGTTGTGCATTTTGATGAGTGCAGATAAAATAAAGGAGATCTGGTTTATTCTGTTAACTTGAGCCAGCTCCAAACCTTGCATCTAGCTTAAGGCTCAGCTCCATTGCAGCAGTGCCTGCATCCTGGGGAGGAAAAAGGGCCAATTTTACCCAGGTGGAGCAAGCAAGGCAAGGAGCAGCTGCAGCCCTGGGACAGGGGAAGGATCAGTGCTGGTAGGGAGGAGTTCAGCAGGCTCAAGAATCTGGGATGGCTGAGGAGGCTGTGTGAGGAAGAGTAAGGCATCAGAGAAGAGAGAAAAGTTGCAGCAAGGCTAGGCAGGAAGAGGAGAAATGCCAAGTTCTCTCTACCGTATTGAGAATGATTGCTGTGTATTATGGCTCTGTCTGACAGTAATTCATTAAAAGGCTAATGATTTTTACATACTTCATCTAATATTTATTTGGGAAGAAACTTTTTCTCATATGACTGGTTTTAATTTTCGTTCTCTGTGTTGGAACAGTTTGGTTTTGAAGCTGGGAATTCTCCACAACTCTTCCTTTGTTGAAGGATATTTTGAATAAGAATACCGCATAATCTGTTATTTGAAAAGATTTCCTTGGAGTAGAAACACAGCTATTTTGTGGCATGTCTACTCTTCCAGGCCAGTGTGATTATGAAGGTAGATTGTGTTTGTAGATGGCTGCTTATTATGAGGCCTCTCAAACACCTGTGTACTGTTGTATTTCACCTCCCACTATCTAGGCTCTGAAACAATGCAGCAGACAAAGACTACCTTATTTTGCCCTTTTTCTTCCCTGCCCCTTCTGTCCCTCCCATTTTTTTTTCAATTTATATTCACAGTTTTACTACCCTGGGGATAGAGCTGGGTAATGTAATGGTAAGAAAAATCAGGGGGAGAAAAGGGGTAGAGAAGTCAATGTATGTGAGATGATGGAAGGGCACAGAGGAATGCCAGGAAAGTGGTCCAGTGCCCATATAGAATTGAGAGTAGAGGACTGAAAATACTGTACTGGTTATGGCTCCTCTGTTCATCCCAAGAAAAACTGTTCAGTAGCTTTTGGTGGTGCCTCTGGATGTAACTCCTATGTGGACCACAGTGGGTTGGAATGAGGCCTTGTATCTTAAATAGAAAGCATTTATAAACTTGAAAAAGTACTGATTTTGAGGACTGGGAATAGGCTTAGGTTTTTCTTCATCCAAAATGTTTCAGTCACTGCATATTTGGGGGGGGGGGGGAAGAAATGTTAAAGTTATTGAAGAAATCTTAATTTAGCATTTGTTTGTTCAGTTCCTGCATTATTAGAATGTGGCTGTTGATGTACCCAAAATGGAATTTAAAAGATTTGAAATTAGACAGTTGTTTATTTATTTATTTTCAAGTAAAGCTTTGTCTCTGTTTGCTTCTCCTCTCAATTTCAGAAGTGGAATTGAGGTACATGAAATCTTTATCAAAATATAACATGAACATACCTTAAAAACAGTAACAAAAGGATTCTTCATTTATAATGTTGTTCTCAGAACTGTTAATATGATGTAGTTTCCTTGTCTTTGAAGATAATTTGTTGTCTGGGGCAAAAATTCTAATGCTAAATTTGACTGTGGTTGATCTCATGCTCATGATTTTTTTTTTTTTTTTTTTACATAATAGGTATAAATGACCAAGGATTGTACAGAGTTGTGGGGGTGAGTTCAAAGGTCCAGAGACTTCTGAGTTTGTTGATGGGTATGCCTCTATTTTACAAATATTTTTTCAATATTTTATTTCATGTTGTTTTACTGTCAATATTTAGTTTGTAAAGCACCTTCCAGTAGTTTGCTCTAGTCCATGCAAATAATCACCATGTCATTGTAAGTTTCCCTACTTTAGAAAGACCTGGATTACTTGGTATGGATAAATGAATGAATAAAAGAACTGCTATGAGACATGTGTAGTAGCAAAGATTGTGGTTTGTGCAAGGTTGATGGAAGTGGGATTAAAGCAGCCTAGGTTGAAGGATCTGATCAGAAAATTCAAAATATCAAAGTCAGGAAAGTTTGAAGCTTGTTGCTTCATTGTTTTAAGTTGCCACCTTCCTTCTCCCATGTCTGGAATGTACAAGTGTACATGCCCATGTGTCTCTAGTTAGTCACTGTGCAAAATAAAACAGTTTAAGCCTATTGTTAAAGAGCTATTTGGTTTAAGAGGAGGGATATGATATGTGTTTTAATAATAACTGTGTGTCGAGGCAGGAGACAGATGGAGAAAGGATTTGGTTTTGTAAACTTAAACATCTTAGGCTCTTTTATACCTAGTTAGCTAAAATGATTTGCAGAAATTTTTTTCTCCCGTTTCTTTTTGGAAATTTTGATGCATCTTTAGTTTCAATGACTGGAGTTCTCTTGCCACTCTGCTGTCCCTAGGGGAGGAAAAAAGAGAGAAATATTGGCACCTGGATGAAATCCATCATATCTCACCAAAGTAGTAGCCATGACTGCAGAATGTGCCGTGTTCCCCCATTTCTTGTCCTGAGCACTGACAGTACATGCAGTCAGACAAGACCGCTGGGATTAGTTCATTTTTATAGAGCTTCCAAACCTGTCACTTGACAGCAAAGGTCTGATTCTCAGGGATTCATTGGTATGCAAAGAAGCTTGTTTGCAGTTTGCACCAGGCTCTTCTCCAGAACCATGCATGCTCCATCTGTGCTGATAACACAGTGTTCTTTGGCACTGCAAACTGAAGGAAGCCAGAAAGTGAATTCATTTCATTACCCCAGACATTATGTGAATGACAAAGCGCTTTTATATTATATGCTGCTGTCAGTTCAGTGCCACCTGTAAGACTTTTTCTTTTCCTTCCTTTATTTTTTCAAACAGCCTGTCTCCTCAGAAATGATAAGACATCTTGAGACTTGAGGACCTGCATGTCATATCAATCTGTCATAATGACCTTGCTAAATATTAATTTATGATGTCTTACTTTAATCAATATTAACAGCACCCTGAAGTACTCCATTAGTAAACCTTTAAAATATTACAGAAAAAAGGCTCTTTTTGGAAATACAAACTGGGATTAATAAAAATGACTGATCTATAACAGATTTTCATAGTTGTTTATCTGTGTTGGGGTTAGCCTTAGTAAACAAAAACCATCTTTAGCCATTGACCGTGGGAAGAATGATGTGCTGTCACTCAGAGAACCTTTATTAAATATGTTTGATATCAGAAGATGCTTTTCAGTTTTGTTCTTGCTGGCTTAGCTTGGGTGTACAGGTCTGGCAGGCAGATTTTTCTTGCTGCCATTATTGGTATCCAAATTAAATAGACTTAGGTTGCCAGTGGTTCAGTAGCAGCTGGAAGAGTTTACTGGGGATTCCAGCATCTGCTTTTAGTTACTTTTTAAAATCAGGAACATTTTTTGTCATTCCCAAGTTTCATATATTTATTTGACAAAGGAAGAATACAGTGGTATCAAGATGAGGCAAAATACTGAACAGTAAAAAGTTAGGGTGCAAGCAGGTGCTCTTTTCTGATGATTTGTTGAAAGTGATCCTATCTCTGCTCTTTATGTCTCTGTCCTCAGAGGAGAACAAAGAGGGTTCCTTTTTGATATACACTGGTACAGAGAATTGAAAATGACTGATTAATCTTTAATCCTTTGTCTCTGGACATACTCTTAGATACCCTTTTATATGAAAGATTTTTCAGAATCCTAAGAAACTCATATTAGCTTTCTGTATTTTAAAATGTTTGATAAGATTTCAAAGTATTTTAAGCTACCTATCACTGGCCATGAAGTTCACAGTTGGAAAGGCCTTGTGTGAAAAAAGTCTTCCAAATGGTAACCAGGGACATGATTTTTTTTGTAGTTTTGTCTCTTTTTCAGATTATTTTCTGTAGAATTTTAGAAAGTAGACTGAGAGTTAAGAGAGTATGAGAAGGCCAACATATGCTTTTCTAGTACTATGAATGCATAGATTTTCAGCTGTAACACAAGAATCTAGTGGAGCTAAGTCTCTGCAAAATAAGGCTTAGCAATCAAATACATAATTCTACTTAGAAAAAAAAGTTAATTTTACAATTAACTTAGTCCATGAAATTACCTGTAACTGGTATTATGCTATTTGCAGCGGTGATCCTGTTTAAATTTAAAGGGAGGCATCTGGTGAGGAAAACACTTTCTACCTTTGAAGGCAAAATTAACCAAATCCCTCATTGTAAATAGGAATAGAAAGTCAGAACTTCCAATATTATGGCAATGTGTTACAAGCACTGCAGTGTGAGTTGTCAGGAGTCTCAGTTCTGGAAGTGCATCAGGGCCCAGCTGCTGTTTCATCGATGATCTGCATTATAGAGCTGACGTGGCTTATTCCCTACACGCTGTTAGATAGATTTTGTACAAGCCACTGCATGGATCAGCTTTCAGATGGACCATTGCCTGTGCAAAGGGCCTGCTGAGGACTTGCAGTTTCTGCTGATGAGTTCAGGTTTGATTTCTGATGCTGTCTGGTGTTAAAAATACCAGATATTAAGTGTAGCAGGAAGCTTTCAGGTACTCCTGCCTTCCCAAAACTAGCAGGTTTCAAAACAATGACATGGAATTCCGTGTTATTTTCTTTACAGTAGATGACAGTATACATGCACATCTACGGTGGGCATATTGCATATGAAAGCAGAGAGTCTCCTCCTAACCAACTTAGTGAACTGGACAGTTTTTATGAACTCTGGCTCCCTTATTGTCAGAAAGATTTGCATAAAATTTAGAGCTGATCTGTCAAAAGCTGTTCCTTAAACATGCACAGTTAGTTTTACAGGCATAAAGTTGCCCTTGAGTGCACAGTGGCTGTTACATGAACAAGTACCATGAAAAAAGCTAGAGTAATATTTCTTAAAATCTGGTTAAAGTTCCAGTTCTTACTGAAAAGGGATGTTTGAAGTAGAAGGAGAGAACAGAGCAGGAATAGCAAAATATATTGGGTGGTAGGGCACAGAGCAGTGTAAAGCAAATGCCAAACCAAAAATGAAGAAAATGTCTTTAAAACTTGATGGCTTCTACAATCAAACCAGGGGTTTGTAGCAGGGCTGTTTCATTTTTTTTCCTCCAAGAGATAATGAAATGTTTCAACAATACTTTCTATTTTTTATTTTAAGAGGGTCGCTTTGGAATTCAGATGCCTGTTGTTTTCCTCCCATCATTCCCAAAATTCATCAACAAATTTCAATGAACAGAGTGCATACTTTGAATGTAAAGGAGATTGATGATTATGAAGCAGCTATTTAAAAACTGAATATTACATAGTGATTTAGTAACAAAACCCCCACAGATTTTGTAGCTTCTGATGTGATGGCAATTTTTTATTTAATTAGTTCAGGAGACAAATTTACTTCTCGAAAAGGAGAATTTGAACATGGAAACAGCTAGCATGCTAAAAAGAAAAAAAAAGAACCTTATATTTGAGACAATCCTGAGTATTTTGGGCGGTGGTTGGCTAGTAACAGTTTGCTAGAAAATGTTATCTGACCTGTATTTTAAAATGAGGTTTAAATAATTCATATAATAAGAGAGAATATTCAGTTACAGAAATAATTGCTTGGCACAGCTTTTAGAACAAAATTATTTAGTCCCGGTAAAAGGACTGCACCTTTAATCAGGGATCCTAATTTGATTTTTTAAATGTGTCTGTCGTTTGTCTGACAAGCCAAGTTAGAAATGAATTCTGAATTGTATGAACGGGTCTATACGTAATCTGCATCAGCCACTGCAGTGACTGATGGAAACATGTAGCAGTAAACAGTAACAGGAAAGTCAGCAAACACATAGGGCTAGGCTGGCCATATACATTGTGCTCTCTTCTTGTGTCAGCTAGCTATGGCTTCCTGTTTTGAGGCCAAAAGGGTTTTTATTTTTTGATTGCAAAATGTTCCAGTATGCTGTGTTGTTTTTGATGTGTCAGAAAGTCTTCAACCTGATGGGTCAATCAGACAAACCTTTTGGTTTGGTTTGTCTTGTTCCAAGGCTCTACCAGCTAACCTGGGAGAAGGTGGGAGTTCTGTGGTCCTGACAAATGGTCAAGCAAACAAGTATTTCTGGTCCAGTGGCTAAAACTGATCAAGTAAGACAAACATTCAGCAAAGACTCCTTTCCTACATTGGAAACACCTCTTAAGTGTTCTCACACAATGCAGAGGGTCATGCTGCACTTTAACTGTTCTTATCAACAGTTTAAAAGAAGAACTATGGAAAGAATTTATCACTTCTAATAAGAAAGAAAAGAGTAAAAGATAAATTCTTCATAGACAGTCTTTTTTCCCTAAACTGTTTTTGTACATCTTTCTGTGTTTGTGAAAATCTCTCTGTTTAATTAGAGGTGTGAAAATTTCAATTGCTATAGAGCTCTTTTTACATGAGGGTAGTTTTTAATCCTTCATTAAAGAAAAAAAACAACAGTAAATAATTTTAGAAACAAAATACGAAAATGGAATTTATAAACAGATTTGGATATTTGGTCTTCATATCACTGAATAATAATAAAAAAGGACATTGCTTCTGTGCTCATGTGAGCAAACACATAGTGTTGAAGGTCAATGTGTTGCTGTTCATGTAACTCATACTGATTTAGAATTCCCTTTTTCATGTCTCTTTTCTCTTTCTGGTTATTTTCTAGATTCAAAAACCTGCAATGAAGTTGACCTGGAAAACTCTGTAGATTGGGAAGTGAAGACAATTACTAGTGCTATGAAGCAGTATCTGCGGTAAGGCTGTCTCTTGTTTATTTGGTTTTTTAGACTATAAATTCTTATTTTAGTTTTCCTATGCAGTATGTTAAACTGCACTAGTTAGTTTTGCTATGTTTTGGATTAGGGGCTCATTTTGTACAAATACCGTGTTTGCTATTTGTTTTGGGGGAAGCAAAATCCTTTAGCAGCACTAATACTCATGTTCATGAGACAAGCCACCAAACACTTTGGTGTTAGACACAGAAGCATTTCACCCATGGTTCAGAAACCTGAAATCTTACTAAATTTGCTGTGAATCATTACTGAAAATTAGTGAAGATTGTTAAAATTAGTTTCCTTTTTGTGTTTGTGTGGTGGAATGAAAAGGGAGAAGGCTGTAAAATTTTTAGTATTTTCCTCTTTTCCTTCTGACCCTTGTTCTGTGTGCAGTAGTAATAATATTTTGAGTGTTAAAATTTATAAATAATAATTTAAAATATGTTTGCTATTCAAATGGCTTTGCCAATTCCTAATAAAGCTATTTTGCTAAATTGCCTAAAAACATAAAATGTCACACTTGTGCATCTCTTGTAGTGTAACAGAAACACTGTACTTTTAATCTCCTATTTTTATTAAATAAATTATTATTATAACAACTATCAATGAATGCTGCAGAAATATCTTAAGGATACAAGTCTTACATAGTATAGAAAAATATAAAAAAAGGGGCATAATTGTACATGATAAAGTATTTCTCCCCTACAGTATTTCCCATCTGAGTGTTTACTCAGATATGCAGTATTTCATGAGCATCAGTAAAGTCAATATAAAAAATGGTTTTAACTCTGGTGGTGGTGGTTGTTGTTAGGACCTGAGTGTCTTTCCAGTAAGGCATTGACTTCTCATTCTTAGCATTTAAAAAGTGCTAATAAAGATTGAATTTCCCAGTAGTTGTGTACAATCTTGGTGTTGAAACTGGAAAGGTATCTTATGATAGGGGCATCACTTCAGCACATGGAAGGTGAATGGATGCATTTAGTCTTATTTTCCTGATAATACCAAGTTTTCCTTTTGTTCTAGAAATCACTGAATTCAAGGGCCTTTGTAACAATGGTTGCTCCCAGTCTGAGAATTATGTTACTGAATGTTATAAAGGCTTCCTAATTAGAGTAAATGCAGCTAGAAGAAAATACAGTTAAATTTATTATATCATCCTTGTTTTACAGAAGCCTTCCAGAGCCACTGATGACATACGAGTTGCATGGAGAATTCATCGTTCCTGCCAGTAAATACATGACTGTAGTTCAAATAGAAATTTTTTGTTGCTGTGCTGTTGTGGCCTCAGGAGCATTCTGCAAATGCAATTCCATAAAAATGCTTCATCCCAGTAAAGATACAGGAACAAGAAATAATAAATGATTTAAGAATATATTTTAATCAGTATTTAGTTCCAGTGTGTGTCACATGTAATGTGACTGCCTAGCACAGTTTTTACTTTTATGGAAAAACTTTTGGATAGCCAGTGTAAACATTTATTCTTATTATCGTAATTGCATAATGATAGGCATCTACTTAATCTGTGATTTCTTTTTTTTTTTTTTGCCTTCCATTTATAAAGAGTATGAAGCTTAGCAAAAGAAAGTACATTAATTTGAGCTCATTTTAGTCCATAAAGCACAGCTGTCTGACCCTTGTTTTCAGTGCCTTGCTAGCTCTCTGTATAGGCTGGCTTGAATGTTCCTTATGTATTAGAAGAAAGGAAAGAGCAGGCCAGATTACACTGTGGCAGTTCAAACACAGAGTTGGAAAAGACACAACAGCATTTGTAGCTCAGTTGTATGGTATCTAGTGTACATGGAATTTTTTTGGAAGAGGATAGAGGGAAACTGTGTAAGAAAATTTTTGGCAAAGTATCAGACAGATATTTAGCTGATTTTCTTTCCAGCCTGTAGCTTGTCTGGCAAACTGTGGAAAGCAAAATTAAAATAAACTTTGAGACAATTGCTTTATCATCTTCAGATTGCTATAATGACTTTCCAGGACTGCAGAATGTGTTTTCTTCTGGTCCTTAATTCAAAATGAGAATTAGCTCAGGAAATTCGTTGCCAAAGCACATGCTAGCAGGCAAGTGCTTAAACAAAATTTGACATCCTTATCTATGTGGTGAGTCTTCACATTTGTATTGGAAAGTGTTAAAATAATTTCTCTACTTCTGAAGTCTTGCCAGCAGTTTCCTCACTTTATTTTTCTTTATATTATATTATTACTTACTATATATTACTTATATATATTACTTACTATATACTATATTGTATTATTTATATTTTCTTTATATTATATTTAAATAAAGGAATTCAGTTTAAGTTACATGTTTGAGACAGTACAGTGTTTGTCAATAGTGAACAGCTCAATAAAGGAGTTGGTTCTGGGGAGGGAAATTCAATCAGCATTGCAGATCTGATTTACAATATGCTCAAAAATAGGTAATCAGGGTTGTTTGCTATGTTGGCTATAAAAAACCAACACTGGAAATAGCATGGAGTATCCTTTTCCCTGAAACTGTTGGACGAGGAGCCTAAATAAAAAGGTTTTCCTTCAGTTCTGTACCCTTTATGCATATCAGTATAGACTGAAACTACATGAGCTTTGACTGCATCTTATAATTAAATTGTTTAGTCATTCTTTAATTAAAATTTGTAATCTCACATATACACAAAATAATCTCACTTTAAAGAAGGCCTCTTTTTTTCTATGAGAATTTTGAGTAGCTCCCTAGAAATTAAACATTTTGCTTTTTGGTAGCTTTCTTTCTTGCAATCTGTGCAGGGCTATTCACTGCAAAATAATTAAATACAGCCCTAAAATCTACAGCAATATGCAAGGAAAAAAATCTGAAGCAATATGCACTGAAGAGTTTGAAGAAATTGTGGTATTTTTTAGAAAATACACTTAGTAATCAAAGTTGCCTTAGAGAAAAATGGGACCTGATCAGTCCCTCATGCCAAAACTTTTTGCATTCAGAATAAAGTCTAAATTTTTCTCATTCTGCACTTTCTAGTAAGTATTATTATAGGCAATAGAAATTCTTCCATTCCTCTCATTATAACCACTACAGAGATGCAATTTTGTGATTTAATGCAATTTGAATTAGGAAGATGGTTTATTTTCATTTTTTACAGGTTCTTGTTTCCATCTGTGTACCGTGAAACATGTAGGGGCCAAATTTATTCGATTTGACAATCAACATACAAAAATAAAAGCTCTTTGCTTATCTATATTTCTGTACTGTACTAGAGATGCCATTGTTATTCAGAACCTTTGTCATACTAGTCTCTGTAGGATTTTTTGCATGTTTATTCTTTTGTCTTCAGAGGTCATTAGGTTTTCTAAGCATTTTGGATCTGCATGCAGTTTCCAATGCAAGGTAGCCTAAATGCAGTATCATTAGGTGCACAGTACCAACAAAACTGAATTATAATCGTGAGGACCATCAGTTAATGATGCTGAGGTGGAAAGCATCACTGCTCACTTTGCAGTGTATTTCTAAGCAGATGAGTCCAATGCAGCAAAACAATAACTGCATCTATCAGTCTTTAAAAATAGATGAACAAAGGCATCCTTTTGCAGGTGGATTGAAAGATAAGTTCTCAAAATAAGTAAATAAGTTGATAATTCTAGAACAATATTACTTGTGAAAACAAGCACATATGTTCAGTGTTGCTATGTTTGGAGAAGCATAAGTGGTGAAGTGTGTGCAGTGTGTTTCCAAGCAGGGGTGGGAGAACATTTGTGTCTCTGTGGATCTCATTTTATTTTAATTTTATTTTGAGATATTTATTTCTATATCCCATAGAAAGTGGGAGTCCGGAATCTCGAGTCAATGCTGTTCACTTCTTGGTCCACAAACTCCCAGAAAAGAACAAAGAGATGCTGGAAATTTTGGTGAAACATTTAGCAAAGTGAGTGCTATGACCTGCTTTCCTACCTTTTCAGAATTCTTGTCTTTACCTTTCTTTTACTACAAAGGGCTTTAGTGAAGTGTGGCTGGAGCTAAAGCCCATTTTGATGCTCTCATCCTCAACCCCAAGAACCAAACGTGCAAAAGCATACAAGACATTTGACTCACGCTGTGCATATTTTGGCGGGAAAGGCAGAAATCTAAGACATTAATGAAGCCATAGAAGTATTTACTTTAGCAGTCCTGCCAGCAGCTGAGGGTTTGATTGAAGTGAGAAAGGGAACATTATACTTTCTTTTCACAAATTCTGGCAGAGGGAATAGTGGAGATCTGTTAGCAAATTTAAGTTGGTTTCACACTTGCCCTGGTCCAAGGCTAAGTGCATTTTATATATTTAAGTTCAGTAAGAGGCTGGTTTTCTTTTTAAGATGCCAGTGGAAGAATGGCTTTTTAGTAAGACTTTATTTGGAGAAACTTAGCACAAAACAAACTTCTAAAACATAGATTAAGGAAATGTAATGTTTTCATTCGTAGACTGCAGTTTCCAATAGTAATGGAAATTTTTCATAACCCATTTCCTGTTTTTTCCTTCAATTCTTTTCAAAAAGTGTTTCAAAGCATGCCAAGATGAATCTAATGACTGTGGCAAACCTAGGGGTAGTATTTGGACCAACCTTAATGAGGCCACAGGAAGAAACTGTAGCAGCCATCATGGACTTGAAGTTTCAGAATATTGTCGTTGAAATCCTGATAGAAAATCATGAGAAGGTAAGTTTTGCTACGTTTTCACATTTCTGAGCATTATCTGAAACAATCTGCTAGCCTTAATGGGGTTAAGCAACGAGTTAAGCATGGCATTAAACTAATAGTTTAATTCTAAAGAATATTTTCTATACACTGTATGCTTTTGGTTATTTATCCTTGATAATCATTCCTGTTCATGGATGAACTGACATTTCAGAATCCATATTTTGTGGCAGTAGTAGTGCTTTTGTGTGCATAGTACACCAGTAGATTTGCATTATGATATTTGCATTTGCTTTTTTTTCAGAGCAAAAGTGTTACAAAACTAGAAGAGAGAAAGGCTCAGTTTCTAGCTCTTCCATCAATGCTTTTTCATCTCTTTGACCAGGCTCTGAATTAATGGTTTTGTGTCTTCATTTTATCTCAGAGTTCCCAGAGTAAAAAAGATGACTTTACCGTACTCTGAATTTTATGTATAAAAAGCATTATGAGAGAGCCAGGTATTAACACTTCCTTTGTTTTCAGCTGAATGTGTGTTATTTTAAGCCTTTGTATTTGAGGTAGTACTGAAAATAGAAATTGTTGCTGCTTTACTAAAGTTGCCAGTTACTAAAGTGCCTCACATGTACAAGGTACTGTCCAGGATATCACTGACTGTAATCTGGGATCTGAAATAAAAAATAAAAATAGTAGGAAAGTAATTTACTTGTCTCCTTATTTGGGTACACATTTGGGAGTCCCTTGTGTCTAATTGACTTTTGTGACTGGATGTTTAAGGTACTTTGTACTGAGAGATGGACGGCATCTCCCTAATTCTTACTCTCAAAAAAAAAAAAAAAAAGTGCTTTGGAAAAATCCCAAGATATGCTTTTTCCTCTCTCCTTTCTTAAGCACTCAGAGCATTACAATTGTTATTTCCTTTAAAGGTTAGCAGTGTTGAAATTGGCTATTTAAGTCAAGTGTTATCTACTCTAAATAATGTATGTCTCGGGCTTTTCTGACAATGTAACTATGCTCCCTCCCTGATTGATACAGGCTGGGCAAAGCTGCTTTTGGGATAGCTGTGTCCACGCAGTGGGTTTTGTTGGCTTAGTTGACTTAGGGTGTAATGCTGCCCTCACACGCACACTGGGCAGATATGGTGTTGTTCTGTTGGAAAAATACTGGGCTGCACATGTGGCTCAAGTTCTAAGCAATAAATATTCCAAGAGCTGTAAGCCATGGTATTAATTTTGGATCTCAGAAATGAAAGTAAACCTTGCAGCTGAGCTCATGATTTTAAAGCTATTGAGGTGACCACACAAATTAAAGGAAGTTGAGAGAGAACAAGCAGAGCCAGGGTGTTTTAATAACATGTGGAGGTAGAGTTGTGTTTATTCAAATCACCACAGATTAGCACCGTCCTATTATTATGCCAGCTCAGTCACATGTCTCTTAAAACTGGACATCAATTTTACATTTAAAACATTAGTGGCCTTTCTTGCTCCTCTGAAAATGTGGAGAAGCGAGGAATGGAAAGTACATCAGTATAATAGTACATCATTTTCCATAATTTCTTGGTTTTATGCCTTCTTTAGAACTAGAAGGGTATAATTTTTTAAGGGGATTCTGTCATTTCACTGCCAGTTCTAACAGTGAACTTGTCATCAGTGGTCTGCCTGCAGCAGCCTCTCCCATTCTAGACCTGCTTCCAAAATGGAAGGCAGCCCCAAGTGTGACCTCTGTGTGTTTATAACAAAGGCAATGGAGAGGTGTGTTGAGTTACTGCAAAAATTTTATAGTCAAACTGAGTATGCTGCTTTTACAAGTGACATTTCTTCATTTAGAGCAGACCAAGGACCTACTTTTAAAGGCAAGTAAGGTCATTGCTAGTTTAATGTTTGTTTTATGTTGTTATTTTAAATTTCTATGCATTTCAGACTTTCTGAGAGTCTTGCATTAGATATTTTTATTTATAGCCCTGGTGAAGTCCTAGGAAATGTCACCGGCTGTGGGTTAAAATATTTTAAAATATTTCATTCATCCACTACTCTGACTCTGCTAATTTTTAGCAGCTTCTGCTGATAGGAACAAAGTTTGGAATTGTAGGAGAGTGATGAACTCAAGATGGAGATGCACTGTCTTTCACAGTCGGTGCATATGTAATTTCCAGCTTTGGTACTCTGCAGAGAGGCATTTCTTTTCCCTTGTAGCAAAGGAAATGATCAACAAACTTTCAAATTCTAGAAGCAGGAGCCGTCAGCATTTCTGGTATAAATACAGAAACCTGGCAGGCAGAATGGTAAAAAATGGTTAGTATTCCTCAAATATTTTTAAATTCCATCAGTGCCCATGTATTTTGTGGATAGTTTTATTGTTTTATTGAATGAGAATTATTGAATGAGTTTTATTGAATGAGAATCACTGTTCATTTTTAGAAGGAGGCATAATTGGGTTACTGGGGTTTGAAATCATGGTGCAGTCATTCCAATATCACCGCTTTTTCTTCTAATTAGAGAATTTCTGTGCAATGAATGTGTGGAAACCTGAACACAGTGATTTGCCCTAAGATAAGCGTATCATCCTTAGTAAATAAGCTGGTTTTGTTTGTTTTTGTTTTAAAATTTATTTTTAACCTTAGTTGATATGTACATTTATTTCCTGCTGGCTAGAAACCAGTCAGTACCATTTCCACCTTGTTTATGGGCTGCATATGTGCCTCCAGTCCATGTCTATGAACCAATTGCAGTGTGTTGAGGAAGGGATGTTTTGCAAAATGTTGATATTGGAGCACTGAAGCTAGACCATACAGCCTGATATGTTGCACACTGATTAAAAGTAGGAAGGGATAGAAGAGCATCAGGTAGGGAATTGTTTAGCTTCTGTCAGTTCTAGGCAGGACTCTGTCAGGCAGAGTATTTCACAGTGCCCACTTAGAAGGTGAGCTGCAGATCTCTGCTTTGAAAGAAAAAGACAAAAAATAGACCCAAGCTGAGATATTTTACTTAGGACTGTCAGAACTACCTGCTGTGGAAGCAAGGACAGTCCAGAGGATATTTGGACCTGTAAATTGTCTTGCTTTGCTTCTGTCCTATGGCTATAGGGGAAGGATAGCCAGATTTTTTGTCCTGTATCTTTCTTTCCCTTCACTAAAGAAGAAAATTAATGGTTGTGTCTCATCATTATGTTTATTTTGCATTGAGGTAGCAAGCTCAGGAGCTGACTGCAGCTGTGCTTGTACAGTGCTTTGTGCAGTCTTGGCCTTTAGGTAATCTTCTAATGAAATCTTAGTCAATTTGGCCCCGAAAAAACGATTTTGATTTCTCTTCTTTGCCTTCTCCAAATGAGTTTTAAGGGTTTCAATTAGTTTTTCATCCCATGGACTTAACAGATTGGAAATCTTGGACATTTCAGCACTTCTGGTCTTTTCTCTGACTTACGGTGGGGAAGAAGGGTCCACGCCATGGCAGGATGAAGAGCATGCACGTATTTATCTTGCTGTTTGTTATAGTGTTTGGTATCCTGTTGGAGTGAATGTCACTATTCAAATGGCTTGTTTATTTGCCATTTAGAGATGCCTCGGTGGTAATGTGAGCCATTTTTTCCTGAACATTATTTTAAGAAGAAAAAAAAGGCACCAGGATAAAAAAAAGTCTAAGAAATGAAAGAAGATGAGGGAGGAGGTTGGAATAAAAATCTCAGTGGGACTGAAATATTTAAACCAGCATATGGGGGAGGAAAGAATAGTGAGTACAAATAACAAGATTATAAAAACAGAAAGAAGATGAAAATTACATTGAAAGAAAATTAGAAGGAAAAAAAGCAAAGGGCTAGACCTAGAAGTTCCTTCTGGAGATTGGAAGACCAGAATCTGAGGAAAGGGAATAGGCTTTGTAAAATATATCTTTTTCTCAAATTCAAACAACCTATGGGCAAAATTATCTCAAAGACACTCAAATTGAAAAGGTCAGTATTTCCTATATGTATATTTCCTATATATAGGGCAGATACCTTTTCTCTATCAGACTTTCTATAAAGGGGAAGGATTTTACATATTTTAGACAAAAGGTCTTTGATATGTTCAAAACATTTTAAGGGGAATTTTTTAATGAAATACTTTTTTTTTTTGTACTTTGGGCACTTTCATGATTTATTTTTTAAACTAAAAAAGGAAGAGAAGAATTTAAGACTACTGAGCTCTTAAGCCAAGATCAACTTCATGTAGTAATCCTTGAAAAATCTTGTCTTGAAATGTATTAGAGTGCATAATACATGCAACATTCATGAGACAGAAGAAATGGAAGTGGATGAAGTCAGTTTGTTTCAGAGCATGAAGCAGCACAGACTCCTTGTGGCAATCCAGCAGTTCTGTTGTAGGTAAATGCTTTAGGGTGGAATGCCATGCCACCACATAAACTTAAGACCATTTTTTGGCAACAGAGCAGATCTTCTGAAGGAACACATGAGAGTTACTAAAAAGGGTTTGTTTCAACCTTCCTGTTGCTTTGCCTTTGGCTGCAAAGGGTGACCAAGAAGCAGCGCAGTGTTATTATGGTGGTTTGCTGTGGTTCAGCAATTTGAAATCCCCACAAGCTGAATGTTTCTCAAGTCAACAAACATTGGACTTGGAGGGGGGAAAAATGACATTAAAATATCTCCATTAGCACAGAGTTTGTGGTAAAAACACGTGAGGGTATTCAGGGGGGTATTCAGCACATGCTGAACTTGAAGCATGTAAGTAATCAGAAGTGTCATTGAAATGTTCCTGAACTTAATTCTAATTTCATGCCTTAATATTCGCTGAGTCTCAAGCAGACACAACAGACACAACAAAGAAGTTCTAGTAGGAGTCAGAGCAGCTCTTTTGTTCCACTGTAGTGCGAGCAAACTCTTTAAATCCTTTTTCTGCTCTGTAGATAGCATAAAGCCCTTCCATATGAGACACACACATGTGGTGCTAAATTGACTGAAGTTTTTTTTGTTTGTTTGTTTAAAAGACTCCAGTTTTCTAAATGTGGTCTATGCGTGGTAAGAAGACTGAATATCAAATCTCTACTCACGTTTGTGACTGCAGTTGATGGTATTAGAAGCAGTCTGGATCAATACCTGGATTGGTATGCTGCTAAAGTGATCCAAAAGAAACAAAACATGCACTGTGAGAAATCATATTATGTTAATTAAGAAAATCAAAACAAAAGTAATGATCTTAGGGGTGGAAGAGACCTGCTGACATGCTGTACTACAAATACATGGCACATAGAAATAGTGTACAGATTTCTGACTTCTTAATTTGCCTACTGTATATACAATTAATTTGGGGGAACCTCCCTCTTCTTCATAAAAAATTTCAAAGTGATAGAGATCTCATCTTATGCTGCCCACAAGCAAAGTTCCTAAGCTAGTAAAGAGAAAGGATAAAGGAGTGGCATTCAAGTGACTAATATTTGCATCAGTCTTGATGGTCAGGGTGCTGTGCTTGCATATGTGGAGGAGGAGGCAAAGGAGAAGTCCTTATGGAGACTGCCAAAATGGATATTCTTAAATAAAATCTTGTTAGTAAAAGAAAATATTCTGTAAGATATTGCAAGAGGCATGAAGAGGGGAAAAGTTGTTGTGGTTCTGAAAAGTTTAAAAAGTAAATTCTTATGTAGAAACTGTGTGACATAATGTGTTTTGCATGTACGCTTTGGAATTCTAGTAAGCTTTTGCCTTTCCAGAAGGGCTAGTGTATTTCAAACCGTTAAACATTTTTGTATTAAAAATACATGGCAGTCAGCTGATAATACATTTATTTCCAATATTTTCAAGTGCATGATTCTTGCACTAATAAAGCATCAATAATTCATTTAGACATACAATAGAACAGCGTGTTCTTTATCTCCAAAGAGCCTATAGTCATAATGCAAGGTAAAAAATGTATTTTGACAAAAACAATGAGCAGAAAATACTTGAAAAAGCAATGATGGTATAAATCCTTAATGGCATATCTGTGAACATGCTTGTGAGATTGCAGGGTTGGTTGCAGTTGGAACTGTGTCATTTGCAATAATCTTCAAGATCCTGTCATTTCATTCTTATGCTTTGCTTGCTGACGGTGTGGTGGGGGTAAAATGTGGGTTATTATTCATAAAATCTGCAGTAAAATAGATGTATGTATATATATATATATATGGTGGTTTTGTGTGTATATACACATATAAATTTTATGTTTTTACATAAATATATGTTTATTACAAACTAAGAGGAGATACCTGTGCTGTGTTTGTCCATAGTTGTTATTTTTGCTTGGTCTTGCCTTTGGTTTCCAATGCCATCTTTCATCTTCTTAGGACTTCTCACATTCTTTGTAAAAGAAAATACATGCAAACATTCTTCTTCTACATTATTTTCCTTTGAGAAGTGTGTCATGTTTTAGAAATCAAGGTAATTCTATTGACTATTCAATCTTTTAATTTTAATTATTTTAATTTTTTAATCTTTTAATTCTTTTATTTTTTTTAATCTTTTAATTTTAATTCTCTGCTATTTTAAATAGTTCCTGTAACTAAACAAGATACACATAGCTATTATGTGTAACAGGGGAAGATAACCTTTTTAGAATACTCTCTTTAGTGTGAGTTAAGAGTAGGTGAGCACAGACGAGAAGGTGAACCTGCTGCTCCTGCTGGTGCAGTGGACAAATGTGGAGGTATTCCCAGCCTGGTATGTGGTTAACTCTCTCATTTCCCTTGGTGGCTAAAATGGATTGGTTGATAGCAGAGAATGGGCTGCCATCAGGAGCATTCTTCTCATGAATTGTTAAAAGGTGGAGCGCCATGTGATACGGTGGAAGCTGCAGTCTTTGTATCAGGAGTGCTACTTTTAGAAAGGCTGACTGAACGAACTCATCATTCGCGAGTGATCAAAGGACACGCGTTTTTAACCTTGGTATGGTTTTCTTTTTGTTCTTCCCCCTCCTTTGCAGCTGTCCTCTAGACTGTAGTGTTGTGTCTTGCAGGCTTTTTAGTTCCTTCATTGCATCTCAAAACTTGAACTACACAGTTAAACGTGATCAGGGCAAATGAGTGGCTGTTAGAGTCTGTCTGAAACTTCCCTGGGTTCTTTTGTCACTCTTGTAGTTTGCAGATTGTCAAGATCTGTAGTAGTTCTTGTATAGGAAGAGCAGATAGCAGATACTCCAGTCAGAAGTAGATCACAAATCCCTATAAGCAATGTTTCATTTAGTTAGGGGTGATCCAGCTGCCAGGCAGATGGGCTCAGCAAATGATATCTTTACAATGAAGAAAAGGTTGTCTTGGATGGATTCAATTTTAAGGTATTTATTCAGACAGCTTTGTAGTTTGGCTCACAGCCAAGGATGATTCCTGTTTCTTGTTTTGACTTAGACCTGGTTACTTTCCAGGCTGCATCCTCTGTTGCACTGTAATTCAGCAGTGTGTGCCAGGCAGCATCCAAGAGCATTATTGATGCTGTCTGGTTGGTGGCCCTCTAGAGACAGAGCCACAGGTAGTTTTCAGCTCTGGATCTGATTTTACCTCCCATCCCCAATACAATGATTGTGAATAATGTAGAAAGGTATTATGTGGTTTGTAGTAGAATTCAAGTCTCCAAATCCAAAGCCTCAGAAAACCTACATCTTGTGCAATCTCACAGAAAGCAGTGCACAGCAAATCATATTCTACAGTATATAAGTATTGAAGTGCAAAAGACAGCTAATTTGAGGCAAGCACACCTGTATTGGAGTGGACACCATGGTAACATTTGGGAAGTAAGTTATTTAAGAATTCTGATGAAGTTGTTCATAATTTTTCTTGGAGAATTTTGTAAACATTTAAAAAATATTGAATATTAATTTTAGAAGTAATCAACTTTAATCACATTTTGCACACTGAGCACACATTCTGTTTAGATATCAATAATTCCTAGTGCACGTAGTTTTTATTTATTGAATTGTGTTTGTGAACAAGAAAAAGAAAGAGATACTTTGACTAAAACCAGGAATATAACATGTTGATCTAACATTGTCCATAGTAAAGTAAAAATATGAACCAGTAAGAAACTACAGTAACAAAGGATAGTTTTTAAAAAGATTTCAGTACTCTGGAAGTTTTATAAAACTGTTAGAATTGGTGCAAAAATCAGTTTTGAAATAAAACTTGTCCTAGCGCTCTTGGAGTTGATATTTCGTAACTTCTATTATGATTAAACTTTTAATAACTCCAATTAGCTTCTGTAATCCCTTCAAATAGGGAATAAAAACCCTAGAACTTTTCATGTTATTGAATGTGGTTTTTACTGTTAAAAAATGGATTACAATTAGTGTGCAATTAGTGGCTAGTGGTTATAATTAGTGGCTGAACTATTGTAGTAGTGTTTTAGGATGCTTATTTTCACCTTGCAATTTCTGAAATGCTTATGTCTACACTAAAATTGTAATCTGACATAAAAGACATCATTGCTTTGGTTTCAGAAAATGGCAAAAAGCAGGGTAAGACCATTGCCTTCATTATGCTAAGAGGAAAAAAATGTTAAAAATTAATCTGAATAAGAGCACACTGTGTACCACAAAGACAGTTGGCATTTTTTTTAGTGTTTTTTTTCTCTAATATAAATATATGAGTTTTGGTTTTGTGCAGATTGCTGGGTTTAACTTGAATTGGGCTTGCATTACATTGAAAAGAAGCTAAGTCAAGGAAAGACCATGATGATAAGCTCCTCTTGCACTATGCCATTAACTGCTAATGTACAAAGTATTCTTTGATCAGCATATATTATATCCAGTTGTCATGGAAATTCAAGGAGTACCATAGGGATAAAATGTGTAAGGGGACAGCAGTACATGTGCTGTAGGTGGATGGTGTTTTATATTTTTCAATGAAGATTAGTGGAAGGCTCTGTGTTTGTATCTTTTATTTAACAATGGCAAATCAAGTTGGTATTAAAGGGAAATTGCCCAGATAGAAGATTATGTTGTTCTTGTCATAGGAAATACTCTTCTATACAACATATGAATGTAGTAGTGGAGCCTATCCCACTAGTGGAATTCCAAAAAAATTGGAATAACCTTGCATGTTCTAGCTTCCTTTGCATTACACAGTGTCTTCTGGTGCTCTGGTTTTTTTTTGTATTCCAAGGATATAGATGCATGTTCTGGGTGCCTGGTGTTATGAGAGTGGTAGGGGTTTTGTCTTGAAATAGAACCATGGCACTACTTTAAGCTGATTTCTTATAAGTTTATCTTCATTAGCTCTATTACTAAGCCTCCAGTTTTTTCTCCCCTCTTTTTCATCTCACTCTGTCCTTGCTGTTCGCTTCCCACTGATTTTTAGAGGAAATTTTAATTACCCCAGTGAAACAAAGCAGACAGAGATGACCTGATGTCTGGGTCTTTTCCTAAAGTAATTCCTGGCAAACATACTGAAATTCATTAATTAGTTCTTCTTGAGACGAGAACTAACAGATCGGTATTCTCTTGTAGCAGCAGAATCTAATCTACATTTCCATGTACAGCTATACATCTAGTTATAAACTTGTGGAATAAGCCAAGGTAAATCCTCCCAGCCATGGGTTTTTTCAGTATCTAAAATCAGCTCTTGTAAGAGCTCAGGATCTAGAGTCCAACACTGTTGCTGCAAATTAAGGGGAGTCTGGCAAAATTGCTTGGGCTGCTGCCATGTGGATTTGCTGGTAGAATACAGTACGATAATATGTTGAATTTGGCTCATTACTCTGAAGAAATGCTGCCACAGACACTGTGGGACACATTTCGGAATTGGAATGGTTCTATGTAGGGATGATCTTGTGCTCACTGCTCTAGACAGAGCTGTTATTAGTGCTGTATGCCCAAGATGGTTTGTGGTTTGTTTAGCCTTGTAAAGCATCCATTTTATACTCCTACATAGAGAAAGATAATAGGTCAGACTTAGCAGAGTTTTAAATTGCTCCACCAGAGTTTCATCTTTTTTGTTGTAACTTTTACACTGCAGGTTTGGAGATTCATCCTCTGGTTCATTCAGAGTGCACTTTGAAATTTTGCTTTCATATAAGATCAGACATAAAGAACCATTTCTAATACTGGACTAACTGGGATTGACTAACAGAGGGATTTGTTGCTGGATTAAAATTTTGAGTGCTTCATATATTAGTCTTCTCCCAAGGGTAAATTGTTACACTTAGCTTCAGAGTTTACTCCCAGGTAGGTCAATAGCAAGATGCCAGTGTTTTTGAGAACTAAATTGTAGAGCTGATGGTCGATAAGTCTCATGCAGTTTGACCACAGTGTTAAAAACTGTGTTAACACTGGACGTGAGTGTGAGATCTTTAAACTCTGAGGTTGGCTTAGTATATTTTATCGCTTCTACAATGACGTAAGTCAATAAGCATACCTCACTCTTGTCTTTATTACAGGAATTAGGCTAAGCTCTGGTGACTTCTGTAGTCCAGATGAGTGGTAGTGGTAGATCTGGCGTCAGGGAGTGTGGTTTTTTGAGTAGCAAAACAATAATCTCTTAAATAGCACATTCCAACCTGCTTTTCCTTGGGAGAGTTTCCCTCCAACTGGATATGTGTGATTGCCTTGCCATGCATCTGATAGTAGCTACTTGTAGTGCAGGACAGTACTCCTAAACTTGCTCACCTGTGGTCCCATGCTGACTTGCTTTTGTGCACAAAATGGCCCCACACAGCACTGCTGGGACCATTTCAGGTGCTTGTATTGTGTGTGTGTGATGTTGAATTCCGTCCTCTGTGTGCATGCACTGGGCTTCTGACAACAGGTCGCTCACAGCTGGCATCTTTCATTAGCCATGAAACATTTATCTTCAGTGATGTTTAAATAGTTAATAAAGGTAGAAGCAAATTTGAATAAAACCAAAACCAACTTCTCTCCCCACAGATTAAATGAAGTAGCTCTTCATCCCCTCATTCTCAGGCAGACCTAACAGTGCTTCTGTCAGTGCAACAGACAAATATCCAAACTATGATGAAACACATTTGTCTATTTAAATGAAAATAAAGCAAGAAAGATAAGCTGTATGTGCACTTCTGAAGGCAGAGGTTGATGGTCTGCTTGCTTTTCAGATGCTCTCCTTTGCAAAGCTGTAATAGAAGCTGAGGCTTTGGCCTACAACAGAAAGATTGCTGCTGCTCAAAAATGTTTTGTTAGGGCTGGGTTGGATTTTATTTTCCTACTAAAAAGATACCCAAGTATGGATGAACACAAGTATGAACTGCTTGAAAGAGCAAAAAGTCTTCTTGTCTTTTGCCTTTGTGACTCTAATTTCTCATGCTAATAGTTTTGGAAGAGTATATTACAATATTTGTGAGAGACAAATAAAAAACACTGAAGAAATTGCAAGTCACCTCGAAGCATATAAGAAAGCTCATCTCTAATGAAGTACTCCAGGGAAATACTTGTTCTTCTCACCATCACTAATTTCAGCAGAGATCCATGGATAAGGCTGTAGAAATAAACACAGCTGTGGAATATGGCATAGTAAACAACATGCTGAAATATCTTGGCAGAGAGTTGTTTGCCAGGGAGCCCAAATGCAATGCTTAGTCCATGGAAAAGATGGCATTTCAAGTTTTGGTACCTTTGAATTTTTCAGAAGCAAATATTTATGCCCAAACCTGCTAAATCTAGCCTTATATTTACACATAAGGGGGCAGTGTGGTACTGTTAGCCAAGTGCCATGGAGGTGCACATTAGATTTCACTATTATATATTGCATCATGTTTTAAGAAATGGCTTTAGAACTCTGAGCACAACTAGAGCCTTGTCACTGCCTGAGAGTGCTGCTGTGTCTGTACTGGGGAGAACCAGGTTGGACAGCTTCCTCTCTTCTTTGTAAACATTTTGTTTTTAGAGAGTTGCTATTTTGGCACTCTCTCGTAGTCCCTTGTTCGTAGGCATGTGAAGGAGGAGGAGACACTTTTCCTAACGCTGGGATGGGGAACTTCAAATTAGAGCATTTTTACCTCCCCCATGCAACATTTACTTACTGGAAAGGAAGGTAATGTTTCCACTTGAAGCTTTTCTGTGCATACCATACATGGGCTTCTGGCCCACTGCTGCCCAGTTTTGAGAATATGATAATTTCTCCACTGTTTTCATGGAATATGTCCTTTCTTGATTATTTTGTACCAGCACAGTCTTTTACCTGCCAATAGAAAAGTGATGATTAAGTGGCTGTAAGTCAATGCATACATGGATCTTGGGTCATCTTCTTCCTACACGTTAATATTCAGGGTTAGCAGGCAAGGATATGATGGCATTCAGGATCTCTAGTACTTTTAACATGGTGTTTCAAGTGTCTTACTACAGGATGCTTATGGCATTGTTTCTCACCTGTCTGGCTTTTAGTGTCATACTGCACCTGATACATGCTGTTGTTATCCAAAAATGTGTTATCTCTGTTGTCCCTTTATAGTTTCTGCATGAATTTCTACTTTATCTAAAGCTTCCCCTTCAAATATTGATTACAGCTCTCCTCTGCCATTTGTCCTTATAGTAAATATCATAATGTTGCAGAGTAAAAGAACATCATACACTGTTTCATTATATCTTGCTATATTGCTGTGTTGCATTGCTGTGAGGTGCTGTACAGACAGAGGAGTTTTCTTACACAGCTCTTATTTTTATCTGCTGCTTTGTCTTTGCTGAAATACATATGAAGCCAATTTGTTCATGCCATGATCAGTTGTAGAAAGAAGGCTGCAGGTAAATTGCATGCCAGCACACTGATAATTTCTAGTAGTAATTCAGCACTGTTAGACTGTCCCCTTTGTGTGACATTTAAAGTGCTGTCAGGTACAGTGAATCTATGTTGTTGGTTAATTCAGAGAGATACAACGTGGGGTGGTGATATGCTGATGGCTGTGACTCGAAAGATAAAATGATGATAGCAAATGCAATCCTTTTTATATGCATCTTTGTGAATGTCAGTATTTAATATAAAATTGTCTCGATATGTAATAGTTAGCAGAATAAATTCTTATGTGGTTTGTTACTATGGTATTTCTCACTAAAAACCCCTGCCCACAAAATTTTCCTCTTCTTTCTTCAAGAGTGTGGTGTTTGTTTAATTAAAATGGCTGTTATAATGATATCACACGCTTTGAAAATTAAAATGGGTATTCTAGAAAAATTATGAGTTCTAGCTAAAGCTATAAAGCATTTGGGTTGCTGGTTCCTAAATTAGTATCTTTCATTTTCTCCTTCCCCTCCGTCCTAGCTGGTAAGTGTGGCTGCAGATGTTTTGTGTTTGAATTAACTGATTGGCAGCTTGGGTAATGTGTAGACAGTGCTATTGGTTATTTCCATATTATATCTATCTATCTATCTATCTATCTATTTATTTATTTATTTTTAAAGCACTCATTAAAAGCCCATGACATACTCCCAAACTTGAAGGAATGGATTTTTTGGCTCCTGTCTACTTTGAATGAAATCCAAAACAAATGTTGTTTGATAATGGTTTACCAGTTGCATTGCACAGGTTGCTCTTCATGATAAATAATTAACACCCTTTGTGTTCTTGATTGCAGATTTTCAAAACGCTGCCTGATGCTTCTCTCTCTGAGCCAATCTCTATGTCAGTATCTCCTCCAAATGCCCCACCAAGGCAGTCAAGAAGACAAGGGCAGCGTATTAAGAGGCCTCTGGCTGTTTACAATCTCTGCCTGGAGTTGGACGATGGTAAGATGTTAGTGATAATTTCAGTCCTTGCATCAGATGGGCTGTGTTTCCTATCTCCAGGAGGTGTTTTCATTTCATGTTTCATTTGTATACGTGTGTGGATGCACATGCTCGCTGGTTTAATTGCTTTGGAACATGCAAAGAAGCAAGGAGAGCTACAGAGAGAGGACAGTGGGGAGTACTGTGACTTATGTTTAAAAGTAGGATGGACTGTCTTAAATATGCTTTTCTCCTCTAAAAAAAAGCAGCTCCTGTTTCTTTGGGGAAATCTCTTTGACCTCTACTGAAGATTACACAGCCATAAGATAAATGGAGAGAGAACTAAAATTAAAGCAAATCTTTTATGAGAAGAGCTAATGCACTTTACAGTTAAACTCATCTGGATTAAAGGCTCAGGTCACCACTGCACTGGAGAATACCACTGCTTCACTTGAATCTTTAATACCTTGCTGTAACTAGCAGTAAATACTTGTCAACTTGCCTTAGCACTAAAAAGCAATGGAAAAAAAAGTCTTCCTTTTGCAGGGAGTCTGCAGTAGCAACATACAGTGAGGCAAAGGGTGTATAATAATATCTTATGTATTCTGACTGTTGGCCAGAACCATAATAATTTTCCTGAAATTTCATTGCTTGGGGGTACGTACAGTACTGAGGAGGCAAGTCAGGGCTCATTTTTTGTTAGTTTTTCTCCACCCTATTCCTTTTCTCTCTCCTAATGTTTTTTGCCAATTGTCTTTTCACATGAAGAGCCATGGGATCGGGGCACAAAGTCCAGTTACAGCAAGTGAAAATAAACAGGAAGGTTTTGGAATCATGCAGCAGTACGAGATTCACTGGTGAATTGTCACTAAATTAGTGGTTAACAGTGGTTGATTTCATAGGGCAAGAACACAAATACCTATGACAGCTGTTAAGTGCAGCTTTAAGAAATAAACTCAGGACTGTTTATAGTTTCAAAGCCAGTTTTGCAAAGAGTCAGCAAGAAATTCAGCATTCCTGCAATCGGATTTGATTCACCAGAGAGATACAAAATTTGTGTCTGGCTTTTCTTGCATCAAATGTGAAACTAAATGCCTTAACTAGAAGATGTTTAGGGGTAGCTGCTTAAAAAGGTTAAAATGTGTTAATTTGAATAATATGCTCCCAAAAGCTAAGAAAGCTCTTGAGCTACATCTGCAATAATAAATTTATCCTCATCTGAAAAACAAAACTAAACTGAAGCCACTCACAGAGCTATTCACATCTAATTTTGAATGTGAATCTTAGGAGGACCCAAGAAGTACCATAGTTTCTCAAATTCTGTGGAGCAAGGTGTGCACTGAGGAGTTGACCTTGACCGAAACACTGCAGACAAAAAGCACTTAGTGGGTTGTTTCTATTCTGAGAGCCAAAAATACAATGTTACTCCTGAAAACTGTTATAAAGATTCTATTTTGCCCAAATGCAGTCCATATTCTTGTCTAATTTGTGCATCTTGGCAAACATCTGGGATTGTTAAAGGCTGTAGCAGTTACATTTTATGCTGGACCTTGGTGCTTGTCTGGGAGTTGTAGTGGGCTGAACTGCAGAATAGCCTAATACTTCATGGTACATACTAAAACTGCAGTGAAGGCTGAGCTGCTGCAGGTACAATTTCAGTGGGATCTGGCAATATTTCCCCTTGTGACTGCTGAAGAAATACCCTCTGTGGTCTGTAAAGCTGCTACCAAAGGTAGCAGGATCCTCAGGCTGTTGGTAGCTGCTGGCCACATGCTACTGGCTCTTTTCCTTGCTCAGCCAGCCCGCTGTGTCAGGACAGTGGGCGGTGGTTGGGACAGTGGCTCTTGGGCACGTGTGCCATGCACATGCAGCACTGCAGTGCCTCGAGCCCAGCTGTGTCACTGCTCTGAGCCACCGCCCCGGTGGCTGCAGGCTGTGTGGATCAGCCAGGCTCATGAATTATCTAGTCCCTGAGTAGAGCTCAGTGCCTCCAAATACACTCCGTGGCCCTCAGTTACTTTCTTCTTTGGAGAGGGGGTAAAGGAATAGAAGTGAGCCTGGGCTTCATTCCATATTTACCTAGCTTCTTGGCTAACAAATGCATGTTTTATAACTGCTCTTTGGAAGATTTTATCCTGTGTGTGTTTTTAACAGGAAATTAAACATTAAACCCCTTCCCTCCCCCGCCCCCCCTTATTCACAATGGCATGAGTTAAGCACCAGGCACAAGCCAGTGTTTTGTATTTCCTGGATATGGCAAAATTATCATAATCTTGTTTTAAACAAGCAGCTGATACATATTTATATGTAAATATATTTGTAGACAAATATATCTCTAAAGTTATTTTAATTGTATATAAATACTCTCTCTGCCTTGAAACTAGAACTATGTCAGAGACAAAATCTCTCTGTGCTGGAAAACTTCTTGAGTGTGTTTCTTTTAGGATTGTTATGCAAACCAGGAAATTGTTAGAAAAGCGGAAACAAGTCTTTAGCTATCAGCTGCTCCAGGGACTTAACAGGCTTCAGAATCCACTGCTTGAATTGGAAATGCAGGGTTCAGGTCAGGTTTCTTTTTAAAAGCATGTTTGTAGTCGAGAAGCTTCTTGACTGCAGACAAAATGTATGCAGCAACCACCCAGAAAGGGCTGTAAGATATATAAATATTGATAGATATAATAGCTGGAGAACATGCACTATGTTTGATAAAAATCTTTATTTTGCCTTCTAGTAATTAGCTGTACTGAATTCTGATAGTGCATAGATTTTCCCTCCTTGAACGTGGCAATTAGATGATTAAACCTATTTACAAACAATTCAAGGATTATATTTACTACCCTGAGGATCTTTGTTTTCTGAAAGACCAATTTAAGTAATAGATTATGCTGTTTGTTTTTCTTCTAACTTCTTTCTTCTTTGCTCTGTGGTAAGCCAGTTACTAAATTTTCTGTCTGAAGTTTTTTGACATCCTAGTGTCTAAAGTAGAACTGACCTAATGGGGAGCTCTGAGCTACTTTATTTTGTGGCCTAAACCCGAAGTTCTTGTTTCAGTAAAATGCAGGTTTGTCTGAGATTTACATTAGGATCATTTCCAGAGATTTCTAGCCTTCTACATTAAGAGTTGGGATTTGTTTTTTGTGGTGGTGAGTTGTTTTTTGTTGTGTTTCTTTGTTTGAATTTTTATTTTTAAATTTTATTTTGTTGTTTCTGTTTTTTTTTTAATCTATGGAAATTGCCTTCTTCTTTCCCCTCACTATCTGAACAAATTATAGAGTGAATAGCAGTGCAGAAACTCCTGTGGCTTAGTCTCAGATATGTACAAATCTTTTCATTGCCTCTCTGTCTCTATGCAAACAGGGAAAGACTGTTAGATAGAACTGTGAGTTGTTTATCCTGTTCTAAACATGTCATTGGGTCTTTATTTTCCATTTGGGCAGTCAGTATATATATCAGAGTAGTTTGCTGTTTACATTTCTCTTAGATGGCAATGCAAATTTAGCATTTTGTTCCCTTACAATTTTATTTAAATTTTAATGTACCTTTCTTGTCTTGTAGCAAATGCAACAGGTTTGGGATTTCTCTTGTTTGTTTGTTGTATCATTTTTCTTGTTTTTTGTAGTGCCAGAGACTTAAACAATTTTGTAGGGCTGTTAGAGCAATATGGGAAGAAAAGTCCTGTGTAAGTTAAGCAGTGTAATGCAGTCCATCAGGATGAGCAGAGAATCAGCACAAGTTGCGTAAGTCACACCTGGAGTCAAGAAATGGGCCATGTGTAGCACTTTGTCCAACTACAGAACAACTTATTTTCTAAACAAACCAGAATATCCTAAACCACAGGGCCTGCTGATGCCTTATCCTATTGAATATTCTCTAGGTGCCAAAATTTCTCCTTGGCACATACATGGAGATAGCACATTAGTGTCAAGGGGGGGCTGCATTGTTCCTTTTTTAGAGCATTTGTGTCCTATCCCCCCACTCTGGAATCATATGGGCTGTTTTTGATAGGATGCTGCTGCTGCTGTAAACTAAATACTATATAGTAATTTAGAAAACAGATTCTTCTGCAGAATTTGAAAAGAAATAAAAATTAGAACTGCTACTTAACCCTTCACACTTTGTTCTAACTTATATTGTCCTTTGAAGTATTTTGGGACACATAGTTATGAATGGTATGTTAGTGTTGAATAGGAGTAGCTGGTCTTGATTTTTTTTTTTTGTGGAGATTGGAGTGAGACAGTGTCTTAATTTGGGTGATAAATTAATTTGCATGAATTACTGTGGCATTCAATTAAATTATTTTATCAGAGTAAAATGTGATACATGTAATGGCTACATAGCAATATTCCCTCTCCCTACTCCTCCTCATCCCTTCCTGACCCAAACACAAGTAAAAAATCATAAACTTCATTTGGAATTACTGAACAGAAAACCTGAATGTTAGAGGAAGCCTTGGACTTATAATGAGTCAGGTCTTCAGGGCTGAAACAGCCCAGAACTGCAAGGTTGCAGGTGTGAAACCTGGCCTTGAACTCCTTCTATTTCTGAATTTGCTGCTTGGAAGTGTTTCTGTAACCTGGCACGTAGTAGGGGAAATGGAAAGAAAAGCAGCTACATAGGCATATCAAAAAGCCATAAGGCCCTGCAACACTTGCTTACAAAGCTATTGTTAACAGCTGAGCAGAACACAGCTTTGCTGTCACAAAATAAGTGCACCAATGTTAGTCATGAGGGGAAGATCAGGATGACTGCTGTTTGCTGTGTGGAATTTCAGACAGTTTGTATTTCATCTTGCTGCAAGAGTAGCTCCTGCAATTTTATGTGATTCATCACAGCTTTTCCCACCTGATGGCTCCGAGTAGGATGTATGCTACACAAAGTTAAAAGTTTTTTTGAGCTATTGCCAGTGAAGGTAAACCTTTTCGTTATGTAATTATGGATCCTGCTTTCCTATCAGAGAGTCAACTTCTGCTTGGAGAGCTTTGGGTACATAGAAGATGCTTTCTTTTTATTTTAGAGATACACAATAATTTTGGTCCATACTTTGCATACACAATATACATTATTGGGCCATTTTATCCCTGTGAGTAATCTTTTTGCTACAATCTACTTGCTGCACTGCTAGCAAAAATCAAATCTGTGTCATGATGTAGTAAACATCTCCTAACTTTTACATCTCATTGAATGAGGTATATCAGATCTCATGGTTTGTGTGAGACTTGCCATAGTTTCATTGCCAGTGCTTGTCTCTTTTCAGTGTATGAAATCTAGATGCTGTAGAAATGTTCAAAGTAAACATTTCCACATATTCATACACATGCATACAACAGAAGTCGGGGTAGGAGACGGGAACTTGAATAGACTTAAAACTAGGATCTGAATTGAAAGAAGGAATGGCGAGTTCAGGAGAATGGGTCAATCTTTCCTTGAGGCCAGACATTATTAAAAATCTCTGACCTTCTCTAATAATCCTTCATCTCTTTAATTCTCTACCTTCTGCACACAGACATACAGGGGCAGATAATGCTGTAAGAAGGCTAATTTGGCATGCTAAAAGCCATTAATCCCAGGCATGGAAGTCACTGACATATCTTTACTACATGCCAGCTGTGCCCTGGCCAGCCTATATTGGTAAAAGTAAATTCTTTCACACAAGAATGTAAGTAAAACAAAGACTTGTAGCTGTTCAGCTCTTCAGAAACTTTCCTATGGATGAGAACATGCATTGCACTGAATTAGGGGTTTCCTCACATGCTCTTGCTTCTCTTCACTGATGACAAGAATAGCACAACTGTTGCAGGGGAGAGCTGGTGAACTTTTTATAAGGCTAATATGAAAGTTAGAAAATATTCCTCTTCTTGTTTTGCTTCTACTCCATGAGTGTTTTTCATTTGGTCAGAAAAAAATGTATTCTTGTTTGCCCGTTAGCTTCTGGAAGTCTTTGTCCTGTTTGCTCTTCTTTTTCTCTCTAATTTTCTGTTTTTTCTTTTGAAAGTTGCACTTAGTGCAAGGTGGATTACATTGCTGTCACTACTTTCCTTCCCAGCTGTTTTTGTGACTCGCTGAACCAACAGGGAGATTGAAGGTGTTCTTAGGGGAGATCACAAACCTGTCACCTGGATGTTCAATTGAAACAACTGACAAAACTTCCCCCAAGGGCTGCTTATCTTGTTTTCAGTAGTTTTTTTTAACAAGCCATACATATCCTGCTTGATCCATTCCTCTGCTGAAGTCACTGTTACGGCAAAAGGAGAGAGGTGAACAAAATAAGGAAGGAGGCACAGCCAATGTCAGCAGCATACTGAAAATATTTCAGAGTGGCTTTCTTGTGAGAGACCCATCATATACAGAATGTGGTAGCAGTTAGTCCTTGTCATTGGCCAAGTTGTGGAATTACTGGTGAGAAACTTTTTAAGAAGTCATAGGAAATAACTGCACATGAAGCAAGCTTAGTAGCAAGAGAAAAGGAGACAATAGTATGATGTTATTCCTGTTTGACAGCTCAGGGAAAGAGCTTTTGAACACCTTACCTTTTGGGGGTAGAAGCACCCTTACAGACACATCTTCCAGCTTATTGGTGCCTGAATTTCCAGCAAAACAGAAAAGGAAACGGAATAATATTTTCATGGACTTGGAATTTTTGATGGTATTTAAGAAGTGCTTCTGAATTAGGAATTAGGGAAATTTTAGGCCTGGTGATTTTTACTCCTTGATCTACTCTGCTTTTTCAGAGTTCTCATTCTCATGGATTAGACTAGAGCTGTTCCCCTGTATATTTCAGTACAGACCTGGACCATAGGTTAATGTTACCTGGACTGGTGGAAACCCAAACTCAGTGCTACCAAAAAAACTATGGAAGCGATGGGACAGACTGTTTATTTGTCAGGATTTTTGGGAAGTAGCTTCAGTTCATGATTGCATTTTTCAGCTATGAAATTGGTTGGCATCTGGCCAGCCTGGTAAGGCTGGAGATCATGTGTGGTTTCCTCTGGTAAAAATGAGTAATCATTGAGTTTAGATACTGCTCTTGCTATCAGGGTGTACACAAATCAAAAGAGGAACCCCTCTGCAGGCTTGTATCTGATTTCTGTTGTTTCAAAATTTAATTGCGTTATATAATTAACATCCCAGCATTGTATCTGTGGCTGTCTTGAATTGTTTTTTCACGTTTTGAGGAATAAATAGGGATTCTTTACCTGTTTTAGTTTTCGATTGCTCAGTGAAAGGCTATGTGTCTTTTGGATTTTATTGATGTAAAGTAATCCAAGCAGTATTTCTTCTGATTTTGAAAGATGACCTGCAGTAAGGGGGATATTTTTTGAAATAATTGCTTATTTTTACAGGTTAATTGCATAGTAATACCATGTAAGTGTATGTCTAGAAAGATGCTTGTTAAAAATTGAACTTTGCATTTTAAAAATGGACAAAAAAATCAAAAAGGAGGAGGGCCAGGAGAGGATAATGGTTCCCAAACTCCACTTGCCTCTAAGTAACTTGCAGATGAGCACATTTCTTTCCCTTTCCTAAACCCCAACTCAAACACCTTATGGCCCTTTTGGCTACAATTCTTGAGTTGCATCATCCAGTCTTGAGGCAAATTCTGTCTAGCACAGCTTCTTCCTTTTCCTGGTGATTCTGAACCATTATGGAGTTGGGAAAAACAACCTTTCTACAGGAAAGCTACTTTGTGCCTAACATACGCATGCTGCTACATGTACATATTTGAAAAAATATATCAACGTTGGTCTTTGTCTAGGAAAAAACTGTAGTCAGCTTGAGTAATTGTGTTAATTATTTTGTCTGAGAGAAAAGTAGCTAGAATAGGGATCTGATTCTTGCTGCATGTGTTCTGTGTGACAGCATGAAACTGATGGGAATGTGGGTTGTCTGCTGTCCATTTGCTCTGCTGACTTGAGGCTGGATAAGTCTATGATATCTAAATTTATGTAAGAAGTAACTGCATACTAGGGCAGGGCTGCACTGTAGGGTTTTCTATATTCTGGGGTTATTAATGGGTACTTTTGGATAATGGAATGTGCTAGTACAAGTCTATTTTTCTGAGTTTTTACAGGAATCTGACCTCCAAAATACCCATTTTCAGGGGCACTGAAATAATTCTCTTGTTTAGTTTTAGCATTCACTATGGGTGCTTTTTTAACCAAATAATAGGTCACTATTAACTTTCAATTAAGCTTTCACCTTGATTTGGAAATGTGTTTAAAAAAGCAGTTTCTGTGGTCTGGAGGTAATAAACACTTGACCAGTTTTAGTGGCATGCCAAATGAAAGTACACAGTTAGTTAATTTACTGAGAAACAGATTACTTGGCTTCATTAATTCAGAAAACTTTTTTAAAGTTTGGAGAAGTAGAAGAATATCGGAGCTCACCTGTTTGGTATGATTTACCACAGGATGAGTGGTATGGTAAATAGTGAATAAAGGGGCAGCCCTGCATCTAGAAAAGGCTCTTCTTGACTGCAGATTCCTCTGATAACAATCACAGAAAACTTTCTCCAATGGAGCTACTTCTAGCTTTCCAGGAATGGCTGAATCCTTTCCAGACTAGTTGGTACATCGTTTCATGAGATCATTTAAAGATTTATTAACTGTGTGAGGAAACTTTGGTTATTCTTATTGTGTGTGTTTTCTGTAGATGCTGAAGATCTAACACCTGGAACTAAGTACTTGCTTGATCAAGGATATTTAGGATACCAATATTTTTTCTCTGTCCCTGATCTATGAGGTTCCTATTAAAATGAAAATATAGTACATACCCACAAATGAATATTAGAGCAAAGCTACTTTCTACTTGGTTGAACTTCTGGATTATTGTGGGACATTAGCTATTTATGGGGAAGGAATGTTTGCTGTCTCAGAGCAGGATGCAGCTGTGATACTGATGGGGGAGGATTGGTGGCTGCACAGCAGTGCAGCTGCTGCTTCCCCACCTCATGATGCAGAAAATGGTAGACTTGAAGGTGGCAACAGCGATTTTACAGCATCTTTAATCTACTCTCCTCAGTAAATGTCCCCATCATCCCTTGTCTATGAGCCTAACGGTTTGTGTCAAAGTTGAAATGGATTTTTATCCTCTTATTTTACCATGATTTGTCTATGCAATGACCATTTGAAACATATATGACAGTTCTGTTTGTTGTATTCTGTGTATCTCAACAGAAGCAGTCACATATTCCTCATTAACTCCAGAAAAATTCTCTTTCATAAACTGTTTTCATTGTCTGCTTACCCTTAAACTGTAGACATTGGTTGTACTGTTGACATTAAAGATTAGTCTTGATTTTTACTTTAAAGCATGTAATTCATCAGTTTACTCAAGCTGAAGTTGGATTAAAACTGTAACTTAAGCAAGTAACTGATAGCGTTAACTCTCTGCTCTTCATGGTTCTTAATACAAATGCTTTTTTCTTATTTAGAATTCTCAGAGTAAAGTAAGGATCTGATTATTGACACTGCCAAAGTATTTTGGGGCTTTTTTTTCAACTTTAGATGCCAACAAAAATATTCTTAGACTAGCCAGATGGAAAAAGGAAGAAAAAAAGGCAGTGGGGAGACATGTCATGCTCAGTTAGATAGAAGCTTAGTTCAGATTTCTGGTAAGGAAGGTCTGCGAGCTTTTACTATCTGAGGCTCCTTCAGATAAAAAGCAGAAGGAATTGAGGGTTCACGTATTTGCTAGAAAAGAGCTAGATATTAGGTAGATCTTAATCTAGGCTGGTACTTTGGGGGTATCTGTTATTATGAGAAGAGGTGACATGAGGCAAGGAAGGGGGCAGGGAGGAAGGATATTTGGGTTAGAAACTGAGGGGTTAGTAGTATCAGCTAGACACACCAGTAAATTGTTAGGATCAGCCTAAGATATTTATTATTTTCTAGATGAAGCTGGCTTGAACCATGAACAGCCATAAAGACAGAGCAGAGGGTGTCTGTTGCAGAGGCACAGTGAAAGCTCAAAGGCTTGGATGAGTGTTGTGATTAGATCAGTGAAACAAGAAGTTAATTTACATGACAGTTTAAAAGGATCCATGCAGTCAAAAAATTTAAATAGTATGCAAAAGGTGGTGAGAATGTGAAACAAGTTTTAACTCTCTTGATAGTAAAATTGGATCTTACACCTATTTGCGTAGGATGGGGACATGAATTGTAGAAGCAGCTTGATGGCAGCTCTAGAAAGATGGCCAAGCTGAAGACACTCAGAGCCTTCCCACAAATATGACGAAGGGAAGGTAAAGAGTTGATGGCTGGAATGTTGACAGAAATTTGTGAGATGTCATACAGACTTACTGCTTTTGTACTGAGAACTCTTGTGTCCTTCATCTGTTCAGGCACTCTTTGGCACCCAAAAATGAGTGTAATATGAGAGAAAAAGGAGGGGGATTGACATTTTTAGAAGTAGAAGGTGAAGGCACCAAGAACACCAGACTGTGTGCTGAAAGAATAATATAAATGAGCTTTAAAGGCAGTCACATCTTGCATGTTTTATAAGGTAAGAGCTTATTAGAATTCGGGTGGTAGGAAAGAATAGGAAGTTTCTGGAGCTCCTCTTTGAAAGGACCTGTCAGTCCAATGTGGCAGTCAGCTTTTTCATAGGAGTGGGAGATCTGACAATGCTGCTCACTGGAGAGCAATGCTGGAGATAAAGAGGAGTGAGAGAAGAGAAATAGTAAAAAAATACTGGACTACCAATATTAGGAGCCCCAGACTTCTGAGGTAAAAGGAAACCCATAAAGCTGATTCAGTTGTAGCACTGTCTTTAGCATGCACTTAAAGAAACAAAACATATCAAACCTAAAAGGCAGATCTCCAGCAGCTTAGGGTCTTTACTCCTACAAAACAAACTACAGGAAAAGGGCGGGGGGGGGGTGTGGTAAAAGAGGAAATAGCTAGAAGTCAATGCATGTTACCTGTTCTGAAGAAGTGTCATGAAGAACTTAGTTATGATAATCAATGTGTAATCAAGCTGAGATGTTCACAGGTGGGTCTGCTGCTAGATGAATATTTTGAATAATGCAAAGTGACCTAACTTGTCTGAAAAATGGGTCTCTGGTCATGGGGCTGTATAGCTTGGCAATGTTAAGTTTTGAAATATCTTGTAGCTTGCTGAAGAAGTTTGAAGCAACTGGAAGAATGCTCATGAGGTTTCAGAATTTAGAAGGGTAAATACAAATGTTTGACAATATATTTGCACATGGGACTAATGTAGGAGAATTGCAAATAATGACAGGCAGTAGGAGTTGTGGTTGTGTGCTAAGCTGCACCCATTCAAACAAAATATGTGTGATTGTAATGAGAAACAAATGTACAGATTTTAGAGGGAAAACGTAGCCCAGAATTACAGAAAGGAGCACATCCTTAAAAACAATGTCTCTGCTAAGTCTGTTGGTCACAGAGACCAATCAGCTTATCATATTATTAATTTAAATTAATGGCTAAAACAAGTGCCAGCCCTGGATGTACACGCAGGACTGATGAGTAGAAGTAAGCAGTGGAATTAATGCTTAATGTCATTCTGATGGAATCACAACAAAATCCCATAGAATCACATCTGATGTAGCCTCTTCAGAGAGAACACTGGGAAATTGTAACAGCTTTATAAAACAGGTATGTGATTCCAAAGCTGCAGAATCCCTCCCAGTAAGAGATTCAGTGTAAAACTTTAAAAGGAAATCATTGAAATACTGTCACACAGCACAAAAACCTGATATGAGAGGTAATATAATAATTATTAGTGCATATTACATGGGTCGTGCCTGAAAATAAAGCCTAACAAAGTGAAGGTACTTGCATTGATTGTCAAGCCTGTTAATTAGTAGCCAACTGATTCTTCGTTCCCTTATCATCTACTGATGTTTTCGGACAATGACTATTTGGAAGACATAGTTTGACCCCAATGTGAGATGGGCATTAATCAAAAGCAGATTATTAAGCTGAATGAAGAGATAGTGAGACACAGTCCTGTGGCCTCTGCCATGTACAGGAGTTACTATAACTTCTGAACTTACCAGAAGTTTTGGCATTGACATACAGGGTGAGATCTTTGTGCTGTTGGAATCATAGCAATGATCCTGTATTTTGAGGATTAAGGTTTGGAGCATATATCGTTTTTAATCATGAAAATGTACTAGATGGTCATTAGTCATCTGTATTTCCAGTTATACAAAATTTCCTCTTTCTGAATAAAAATATTGTTTTACTTTGCAAAAGGAGATAATTGAAGACATCAGAAATGTAAAGTGTCTTTGAACATGTTTTTAGAGGGTTTTTGCTTAATCCCATAGAATTTAGCAGGCGTTTTCCTGTTTAAATACCTGATTTGTTTTTAGTGTTCAAAACCCAGTCTTGGTCTTGGGAGTTCAGTGCAGTACAGACTGTGAGAAAACACTGGCTCAGGAAGGAAGAAGTAAAATTTGAGGAAAGATTTAACACACAGTTTTATTTAAGATAATGTCAAACATAATTGCCTGTATACTACAGTCTCCAGTGTTGACTCTGCTGTGCGTGACTGATGTGTTCAGTGTTTTGGGTTTTTTTTAACTTCTTCTGTGTGTTCTGAGAAACAATTCAACAGAATATCCTCTGCTTTCTCTAGGGAGGTGCTGTGAGCTGGTCATATTTGTGATATTAAGAACCACATTAATATTCCTTTCAAATGTGTTTTAGTAATACTAAGTGAATGGTTGAGGTAAATGTGGCCTTCTAGTATGGTACATATAGTTTGATAATCTAGACTGTGCTACTCCTACTGCTTTGAAAGGAAATTGGGATAGATTAAAAGGATTTAACTCTAGTTGTAAGGAATTTATGAAGTACGGTTGCAGTACCACTGTCTAACCTCTCAGATGTTTATCTGTGACAGATGTACGTGACACATACATCTGCAAATGAGATGTAATTAATTAGTTTTTACCTGACACTCCTGTGATTCTCATGTTATGTAAATGTGAAGCAGCAGCACCATGGCCTTGGTGCAGTGGGGAGGTGCCAGGTGAGCAGGATTGGGCCACAGTGCAGGTGACTCATTTTCCCAGGTAATGTTCTCCTCCTCAGAGCATATCACACTTTGATACTACAGGCTAATTTAGATCCTTAATTTAGCAGCTGCTTGGGGAGAAATTTCCAGATGATCACTTATCATTTCACTGTTTTCAGTTATATGTCATTTTACTCTCTAGGGAAGTTGTTCTCAGAGCTGCTGGGAGGGGGTGAGGATGAGATGGCTGGGGAAGCAGCTGAGGACTTTGCTAACTCTGAGCTATTGTAGCAGAAGAAATTGAGGCTGTGGTAGAATTATGAGAAGGATTTTATCCATCGCGGGTGGCTTTTCATTGTCCACAGTATTTTTGTTGTGGTGTTGCACTTTTCATTAAAATCATAAATGAAATCATTGCAACAGTAGTGCTTAGTTTGATGGAGTAGAATTAAGCTCAGTTGTTCCCTGAACAGATGCTAATTAATTTAGAAATAGAAAGCAATTCTGTACAGGACTTCATCTTGTATATTACTGTATATGGGAGATATAACTTGTCAATCCAGCACAATATTTGAACAGCTTTTGATTGTACTATTTTGATACCGTGTCAGGACATAGTTGTTAATTTTTTTTCTGCAAAAACTTTTGGCCCCAAAAGAGCAAAATTCTTTTACAAAGATAGTGGGGACAGCAGTATCAACTGTAGACTTTTCTGGTGGTGTTATTTGGCAGGCTTGTGGGTTGTGTTCATGAGTGCTACTAGGCGTAGGATGGATGGAAGAAGGGATGCAGGGAGCCTTGTAAAGGATGGCTGGAACTGATCCTTATTACTGTTAAATATTAATATATTGAAAACAGCTACAGGCCCCATTTGAGACTGCTGGCTTAGCTGTGGTGGATACTTTAATGCTTGCAAACATCCTCATTTCACGCACCTCCTTTAGAATCTATGAAATGTACAGCTGATGTTTAAAAAATAAAGATTTAAAGGAAAAAGCTATGTGGGTGAAGGTTAGCTTTTCAGTGAAGAATGTGCTGTTTGGCTTGATGTGTCAGCACAGTTAGCAGTGACTGCTCTGACACATTGGTAACTTTATCTTGTGGTCCTTGGGATAGGAATGCTATTCTTTAATGTTTTCCTAATTAATAATATCTTAATATGTTGCCTCTCAAGTGATTATCCTAAGAGTAGCCTAAGAAAACAAATAGATGAGAATACAATGAGCTCTCTTAAAAGTAGCACCATTAGAAAGGAGTAATAAAAGTAACATTCTGGGGTATTGTGTGTTTGTTAGAGATCTCTTGCTTATTCTGACCTTTCTAAATGTCAGTGTTTCATGTTTGAGAAGACTGTGCTTATTGTATTTGAGAGCACTCATTTCCTCAAATGTGTGTTAAATTATCTTTAGAGACTGTGTTTTTAAGGAGATGTGCAAATGTGTATAGCCTAAACTGTTTTCTTATCAGAAGTGTTGCCTTTGTCTAAAAACACCTCCCCAAAATTTAGCATTTCATTCACATAAAACACAGCTGAAAAGGGACTGAGAATATGTTGTATGTGAAGAAAGCCTGATGAGAACTGTGGGGGAAATTGTGCAATTATACCTTTTGTAGAAATACTGGGAGATTTCTTGTCCTCCAAAATACCCAGTGGAGATGGAACAGAACGGTTTCTTCTCTTACATATTTCAGGACATTATCTCCAAGACAGATTATTTGGCTTTATGAGATAATTCCTTGACTATCCTGACTTATTCTCTCTTTTCTAGCTGACAGTCACAGCTCTCCCAGAGAAGACACCCCAACTGGGAGCATGGATTCTCTTTCTTCCCCATCTCCAACACCTGCATTCTCCAGCAGCCCACTTGGGCTCTTGGATGGAAATCACCTTATCATGGACAGCGGAGATCTTGCAGGCTGGGCAACAAATCTGTAAGTAACTGAATATCAAGTGAGGATGTTTCCACTGGTATGATTGTGAAACACATTTTCCTTTTCAGTTTGGTGAGGAGTGATTTTTAGAAATTGCATATAATTGTATTTGTTTTCTTCTGCTACAAAAAGATGTGTTTATGTGTTGCGGTGGAGCTTAGAGCCTACTTGAATGCTTGTAGGAAAAAAATGTTCATATTCTATTGAAATCTACTTAATTTTCCTGTTACCTGTTATAACATTTTAAATGTTTTTTATTTTTTTTATTTAAGCTGTGAATATATAAGTTATTCTCTATATGATATTTTACCCTAGTTTTATATCAAGAAAACATTAAGGTACACTTAGATGCCATACTGTTAAGATTTTGGGCCCAACTTTAGGTTTGGATAACAGTGAGTATGTGCTCAGATGCTATTGTCTAAGAACATTATTATTTTTAATCTCTGCTTAACAAATTGAGTGCCTGGCTTCCAATGGAAGTGCAGTCTATCACTTTCAGAAGATGCTGTAAGTGTTCCATTTTTGAGTGTGACTTAAATTCAGTAAAAACTGACATCAAAATGTTAGTCCTATCTCTATAATACGTGTTCAAGTTTGATACACAAAAAGCTGATCATAACTTGTTTTTAAATCAGAGTTGAACTTGAATTGAATTCTCTGGTTTGCTATTCATTCAGACTTTAACTATTATCAAGACAAACTTTTCCAGCCTTTAGTGCCAAGAACAATGGAAGGAACAGGTCTGGAGAAAAGATCTGTTATAAATATTTTCCATAATGGCATTCTGAGTAGCCAGGTCTGGTGATGAAACAAGTGTAAAATATATATATATATACACATGTATGTAACACATGAGAATATATAGATAGTCACAGAATAATTATTAATCTACTGACTTGAGTGTTGATTAACTAGAACAATTTTTTTCTTTCATATATATTGAAAGAATTCCAGAATTATAGGTATTTTCCACAATGTTGTTTCTTCAGTAGAGGTCTGAAGTTACTCTTCCCTTATCCTCTTGTACTATCCTCTAGAAGTGAGTAGAAGTAGTAAAAAATCGTACTTACCAAAGAGAGCTACATGTGTGAAAAAGATGCTGTAGTTGGTATAAAACTGGACTGTCACTGAAAGCTAATTAAGGAACACAGGTTTAGCAGAACAGTGATCATGTCACTTCAGAGAATAAAAGGAGGAGTGTTGGTTTTATCCAGAGAATTTGGGAACTTCAGGTGTTTGAAAAAACACTGCAATTTTTTGTGTGTGTTTGTTAATTTTTATAAAAAAATTATACTGTGCTGGTGTTTTGGAAAAACTGACTTGATGGCTTGAGGTTTTCTGCTCAGTTGGAAACAGTACTTAAAGTTCTTTTTGGAAGGAACAAAATAAAGGTGCATGGTATGTGCATTTAGATAATTTGTCAAAAGTAGTTTCTTTCTTCCACTTGCCTGTCTGCGAAGTCTGCTTAAGAGCTACCTCTGTAACAAGCCTGGACAGTGGCAGAAGAGTCTGTGAACGTTACATTCTTTCTTTGCTCTGGTTTCTCACCTCAGATTGGCTTATCTTCCACTTCCAGTTCGGATGACTCAGAGGGCCCTGCCTTAACAAATAAAGCCCAAACCAAAACATAGAGCAGCTCCAGTGTAGTAATGGCAGAATGGCAGTAACTCTGGTAGCTCTCACAGTTCCAGGAAATGTTAGCACTGGCTGTTGGTTGTAGAGTATTATCATGAGATGGACCAATCCATAGTGTTAGGTGAAGAACAAACATGTTTGTGCAGGATTTCAAAATGTTTTATATTTTAAGCCAAACTGGGATAAAATCCATTCTTAAATCCACAGTATCATGTCTCAAATGGTATTGCAGGTGTTTGCTGAGCTATAGAAAATGCCATAGTGAGTCTAGGGAAGATGGAATTATACCAGAGGATCCAGTTTCTCAAGTTCCTGCTGATGTTTATAACACATGGGTGTTACTTGTCGGAGATCGATCACTTCAGAGTTATGCAGTCAACAAGACGATGGTGACTTCTTTGTGGCAGAAGAGTTGCTCGCAGCATTTCTCAGGGGAGGGATGTTGCATTGTGGGTCAATTTGTGTCAGCTAGTCCAAGAGCTGGTTTACATCTGTAGTTTGCTTTAAGCAAGAGTACGTGATGGGAAGCAAGAATACTTTTTGTGGTATTTGTTTTCAAGAAAGAAGAAGCTAGTGAATGATAGCTGTTGTCACCATGATGTTTCCTGGCAGAGATTTTTGTGATGCATCCCCTTTCCCTGTTCCACCTTCCAAATCAAGAACTACAGCTTCCAGCATGGTGACGTGAGCACCAAATGGATCAAATACACCCTCACCTCCTGATAGGCTCTAGGAGGGGCTTCATGTCCAGAGTGGTGAAAGAAGCTAAGAGAGCAAGGGCTTTGTCAGTATTTAAAGATGTGCTGTGCATACGGTGTAACTTGAAGGTGATGTTTCACATATGTGCCATTTTGAAGCCCTGTTAAGCTGTTGGTTTTCATGTCTGTAAGTGTGTGTGTCTGCCTGATGCTAGATTTTCTCTGAAAGTTCTGTGTGGATCAGACATATGTCCTGTGTTGTCATGTGCTGCTGTAGGGGTGAGTAGAGACTTGGGTGATGCTTGGCAGGGGTGGTTCTCATTGGAGACCTGAGTTTGATGCTTTAAGACTATCATGCACCGTAAACTTTTTTTAACCTTTTTCCTGAAGTTATTTTTAACTTCACAGTTCCATTTAGAGCCAAATACTAAAAATAAATATGTTTTATTTTTACATACAGTCTATGGTAAAACATAGCTTTTATTTTTTCCCCCCGTCAATCACCAAGTTTTTGTAGACACAGGATTCAAACTCCAACTAGCCAGGGATGGGCAAATTACCACTTCTGCTTTATGTAGCACTGTGCCATAGACATGTACTGTTTGAAAATACCTTCTATCCAATGATGCTTTGCACAAGCTGATCTCAAACATAAATTCCTAATTATAGTTGTGAGCTGGGTAAAAGATTGCTCTCCACTAGTATGGACATTTTTTCCCTTTAAGGTAGAGCAGCAACAGCAATCTCAGTTTAATGTTAAGCACAGCATTTGCAGTCTTCCTTTTTTCCTCTCTAAGTGTCTATACAGACTCTCTCCTACACAGTTTCTGGTTTTTTATTGCATTTGCCTAAGAAGTAAGTAAATCTGCTACATCTTTTCTTCAGGAGGCATGATAGCTTTTTGCTGGAGGATGTGACCCTGACATTACTCTCAATGCCTTCCTAATTGGCATTGAAAATAGGGCACCCTAATCACTCTGATTTTTTATTCCTGTGGTGTATGAAACTCAATTTTTTTTATAGTTTAAAATGTATAAGACAAACTTCCTAAGAGGAGTTCAGGATTTCAGATACTAAGAGGCTGGATAGCCTTTCTAAGCTAGTCCTCAAACTGTTTTGATAATAATGATGGTCTTGCATTTGGAGATATGGATTAGAAGGGGTAGCTGTTAAACCGCATTTGAACTGTGGAGCTATCGTAAATCTTCCCTTTTACCTGCAGTTGAAAGTTGGTGATACAAAGTTTGAATTTCACCCTATTACACTATGGCTTTGCACATGCAGAAGACAACAGTGATAGCTAAACTGCGTATACACTTTGGTGTCTCATAAATATACCTAAGCAAGTAAAGACGAAATGTCATTTAAAGTTCTCTTATAGTGAAGGTGGTGGTATTGCCAAAGTTTCGGTAGCAGATGTGGAGCGATGTAATTAAATTTAAAAAGGGCGATTGAAACTTTTTTTTTGCAGCTGTTGTGGTTTGATTATAGAATTTGCTTGCAGTATCATCTATTGATGTGTGGCCTGTCCTATTCAGCCTTTCCAGAGTCCTGGCTGTAATGGCAGCTCACCTTTGATGGATTAGTACAGGTTTCCCTCATTGCAATGACTGATTTGTCAAAAGGTGGATTACAGGTCATGTGCTAAAATACTGTGGGCTGCCTTATGTCTTTTTTCACTTGACCTCAGAATGAACCAAAAAAGCTGAACACTTGGTATTCTCTGGACTCGCTATGTGTTGTAATTAATATTTCTGAGGACCTTTTTCTGATAAGGAAAGATTTGTTGCTGTAACTGGCCCCTTGTCATGAGATTTCTTTGTGCTTACAGTACAATACCCTGTGCCAGGACTTATCTACAGACCTTACAGACTTACCCCTCACAGTGCTGGGATTTCAGAATTAGGTCAGTCTTCCCTTTTTTGTTGGAAGTATCCTACTCTTACTGCATGATCACTTCTTCATTCAAATAATGAAAACTAGTGTCTTCTTTCTCAGCTGGAAAGTTCTTTTTTTGGGATCTGAGACTGCAGGGTGTGTTTGGGTTTCATAGGGGGCTGGGCCATGGTAACTTTTGATGGTTGTTCTGGATGGAGTTACGATGCAGGACATCGAATAGCCTTCTTCAAGATAATACTGAGTGTCTGATTACCTTGCTTGTTCTTCTTTTCATCTCTAAGCCTTTGGGATTTTGCAGTTCGAGGGGTTTGAAAACACTCTTGTCCCTCAAACATTTTCAGTAGTGTGGGTGAATGCAGGGCTTGTTAAAGCAATTATCTTTCTGAGCTAAGAATGGTAAGATTCATAGTTTCCAAACTGAATCCCACCTTGGAGCATGCAAGGTACAGTCCTGACAGTCCAAATACCAAAGTGTTCAAAGCCCAGAGGAGAAATGGAAGCACCAATATAAACGGATTTTCAGGAATGTGAAAGAGACTGATCGAAGATGAAATAATTCAGTCCTTTTTTTTTTTTTCATTTCTTATAAATTTTTCTTAATTGGTTCTCCTGTCAGTAAAATATCCTGTTACCCAGCTCAGTGGTATGTCCGTGCTACACTATGGACCTAGTTTTGGGGTTTTTAATATCCAAAATGGTGATGAGATCTGTGCTGTGCAGCATTCAGCGTCTTTGTGACCAGTCTGGGAAGATGTAACTTATTCTTCATGAAATCTCAAGCTGTTCAAATTGGTAGTGAGCAAACTGGTATTAAAAGAGCCATCAGATGGCAAGGGCAGGCAGAGATAGTGGTGTTCTGCACATAACAGAAGCCTTGGAGATAGTTATTAATTTTGTTTGACTGCTGTGTGAATTCCCATCAGCCTTGTTATATCTACATCAGTAGGCTGCATGTCTAGTCTCCTTAAAATGGTACTACTTTCTTTTTTGTACTTTCTGGCAGTGGTGTGAATTTGCAGTTTTACATAAATGATGAGCAAGTTCAGTTTTACTGTTTTCAAAACTTTTTAGAATATCTAATGTCATCATCTTATTTTACTGAAAGAAGTTGCTCTAGCCGCTGTTGGGCCATTGTGCTTATTCTGCAGTTTGGTTTTGTTTCAGCTGCCACCTCTCCAGTGACTCAGCACTTTGGGAGCAGGTTTAGTGGAGCAGGCACTTCTTTTTGTACCCTTTCGTTATGCAAGCAGAGCAAGAGCCCTCATTTTGCAGCTTCTTTGAGACAGGCATAATATAACTTAGTCATGTGGCTCGTACAAAACAGACCTTGCCATCTCCTTGGCTGCCAGGGAACTTGACAGCAGCACTGCTGTGTGAGCACAGGGTAAATGGTGTGTTGTGCTCAGGGCAGGGAGGGGTGTGGATGCAATCACTGGGATGAGCTAAGGTTTCCTTTTTAAATTTTTTAAAATTATTATTTTATTTTATTTGTATTCCTCCAGGGCAACACAGCTCCCTCTTTTTTTTTTTTTTTTTTTTTTCCCTGAAAGGAGCAGCAGTGAGCTATAAGCTTCTAGATGTACATATTTCACTTTTGCTTTGTCTGAATTATCATTTAAAAATGCTTTAACTTGGGACAGCTGCTGTAGACATTAGCTTTGGATTTACCAGACTGGCATTAAAGATCATTTCACTAATGCATTAGCTGCTTCACTGAGACTTCACAATCCAAGTTAAAAAACCCTCTATTTCAGTGCTGACTGATGTGCTCCGTATAAATGAGGGTTCAGGAAAGCTGCGTGCATGTCACATACTTGAAATCTTCAGGATGCTGTTTCTTTCCAGGGGGAACACAGATGGGGAAATTCTGGCCTTCTGTTGGTCTCCAGCTTTGCTTCAGCTATGACAATTTCTAGAATTTTGGCCACCTATTTTTCTGCTCCCCACTCCCCAAGGCACAAAGGGATTTTAACATGCAGGAAGGTGGTGGTCACTATTGGATTGCATAAAAAATCAGAAATAGCCAACACCCTTTGATACACACTGTCATCTTGTAATGAGACCTTTCAAGAATGCTTTCATTGACTTTGTCAGCCAGACACTGTGATACGACAGCCGTGGTGCTGCCAAACTTGTCTGAAACAACCCTTTTTTTCTCAGGAGTTGCAGTGTAGATTCTTTTCACAGACTCTCTTCCTTGTTCTCAAGATAAGAGGCTGCTCTTCAGCTGTGTTACCTTAGGAACCAGCCAGATAAACATCCAATAAAATCTTGTTTTCAGAAATTTCTTTTTGAATATCAGTACAAAATCTCTAGCTTATTTTCAGTAAAGCCATTCCCCCCTCCTCCGTTTTCCCATCGTTCACTATGCTAGACAATAGCATTTTTTCCTGAAAGAGAGATGGTTATGTCAGCCTTTTTGGGTTTTTTTTTCCTACCCACAGGAAATGCATTGCCTTCATTTTAGCCTTAGGAGAAAAGATTTCTTCAACATACCTTCTTAAAGTTGAGGTGCTGTGCGATAACATGTGCAATACTTTCTAATATATCATCATCTTGATAAACAAGGAGAGCAAATCCTTAGAACAAGGTAGCCTTGCTGTGACAAGAGCCTTTTCAAGGAAAAAAACAATAAAATCTAACTTTTTGTTGCTTATACACCGCAGCATTGGAAATTATTTTTCTTATTGAGTAAAACCTCCTGTTTCAGTAACAAGAATTAAGTGGTTCCTGAGGTAAAAAGTACAATAAATTTCAAAAAACCCAACCTCACAACAAAATCCATAAATTCTAGAATGTGCTTAATAGTTAAAGCTATCAACTTTTATTTTTAATTTGTTTCTTTCTTACGATGGTGAAACTATTGCTATTGAAAAATGTGTTGGGTTTTTCTGTCTCCTGCTGGATGGTAGAGCATGATCTCTTGCTGGGTAACCAGGAGCCTAAAGGGACAGGCAAATTCTGCTGCAGTGTTTTCCCTACAGCTGTAAAGTATTAAGGAAATTCATCAAAATAGTGGGGGAGGGAGCAGCCCAGCACTCCACATACCTGTACTTCTGGAATGTTTTTCCACTACTATAGTTGAAGTGGCTCAGAATTTGTAGAAAACTTGCCAATTTTAACATGCTTCTATATAATTTTGTCTGGTAAAGGACAGTGTAGTCTTACTTGGTGATAGATTGCGCTTCTTGTTGAGTCTCTGTAACTTGAGAAATTAACATGCCATGGCATTTCATTTCATCTTCTCTTCCTTTATGTGCACACCTCTTTCCATTTTTATTTTCCCCTCTTTCTTTCCTCTCCAAGTCTCAGCAAGAAACCATCTGGTATTTATTCCAAGTGTTCTTGTGAATGACCAATGCTTCCCTGGGTCAGAGGGTTCCTTTTGTGTTTTCTCTGTTCTGAGCGTTGCTTTGAAGTCATTAATTCTCTGTGTGAGGTGCAGGTGGGGTGTGTTGTTCTAGATCTGATTGAGTAAATTGCAGAGATTAACATGACTCATCTATCAATTAAATATTTAATAAATGCAAGTTTTAATATTCACTTGTTGAAAATCAAACCACACATCTGAGGTTGCACTACAAAAGGCCACTTGGTAGAATATTCTTGAGTTATGAATAGTTTGCATTAGGGACATTTTAGTACTCCTTTGGCAATATACTTGGAGTGTTATTTTTCTGTTTTCAGTTTTTTCTGTTTTGCAGGTTTCAGAAATGAGCCTAACACCAATCCTAATCACAGAATCATGGAATGGTTTAGGTTGGAAGGGACCTTCAAGATCATATCATTTCAACCCCCTTGTCAAGAGATTGATTTTAATTTAATAAATAGAAAGGAAAATACTTTTTCTCTAAGTTTTAAGTAGAAGAGTTTAGTCTGTGCAAGTATGATACTTCTTTTAAATTCATTTTTTAAAAAACTTTTTTCTTGTGCTCACCTGCTGAGTTAAAATTAATTTTGCATGTAGACATTATGAGTGGGGAATGATGAAGAAATAATTTACTTTCTGGCAAAATTTATAAACTTTATAGTACCACTGAGAATTGTTTTATTCTCAGTATTTAGGCAAAATGATCCAAATGCTGTGGTGTTCATTTTTTTTTTTGGTTTGTCTCTGAAGGAAGTCACTTTTAGCTGAAGGTTTTTCTTTTATCTGAGGGAAATTTTTCAATTATTAGGTAAAAATGGGAGGAAGAAGACAAGTTACAGTAAAAGAAAGCCCTAAAATTCTGTAGGTGCTGTTCCTAAATTTATGTCATTTTTGAAAGATGTAAAAAATTGTGCAGTGGAGGATTCCCAGGCAGAAAAGATGACTGGACATCCTCTTCCCAAGAGAAGCATAAAATACGTTTCTAGACAGCCTAATCCTGCTCATCATTCAATTTAATGCATATTTCCTTATTTGGTAAATGTGATAATTTTGAAAAGCAGAGCATGTTTTGATAAACCCTTCTGGTTATGATTCCAGCACATTTAAGTTTCATTTTTACTAGTGGAGTTAACTATAGAATGCTGTTTTATAAACTGTGAATTCCAGTTTTTATTCAAATGCCATCTGATATGTTACCAAAGGAAAAGCCATTGTCTTGTAATAAGGAATGTGACATTCACATTATAACCTACTACATTAAAAAAATTAATAAAAATAAATGCCTGCTTAACTATGTAATTGCTAGAATGACTATGAGATAAGAGTTCATAAAAGTTGAATTTGATTGTAAATCATATTATGCAAACAACAAATGGTGATAATTTCTTCTAGAAATTAAATATAAGGGTGTATGATAAGATAAAAATTAGCTATCTAAGTTAGGTTTCCTGCTTTCTTTTATTCATCTACAGTTATTACTGGGCTGATTCTTCATTCCTCTTTTTGCTTGTGTTCACTCCATCTTGGTTAGGTGTGCATTTAGACTCCCACAAAAACCTTCTTGACTGAGGTCTTGGATTTGGTGGTGTTTTCAGATCAATGGTATCTAAGAGGTTAATCTTGGAGTAAGACAAAGTTATAAATGCTGTATTGGGAAGCCTCTACTTCTGAGGGAACAATTGCTGTGTGCAATTGATTTTAATTCTGCTTCTGCTTAGAAACTGCTTGAAGTCCAGCTCTTTGTTCCAAAGACATGCTGACAGCCAGCTTTTGGACTGTTTGTTGTTTTGTCCATGCAAAGAAGGAAAGCCTTCCAGTGCTGGACCACTTCAGTTCTTTTAAGGTGTAAAATTAGAAATGTTCTTTATGTTGGGGACAACTTTGTGTGTTTACTAATGCAAGTTTTAAATTTTGACTGCTATTTCTTCTCCTCTTGTGGCACTTTTGTGTTCAGCCATTAACTTTATATGTATTTGAGCAGTGGGGGCAGCCACTGAGACAATGTTTGCACAGTTCCGTGATGATCTCAATCCAGAGCCAGAATCGTGATCCCAATGCTGGAATAGCTGCAGCCTCTTTAGAAATCTTCTCAGTTGTACAGCACTGAGGAGATTTTTAAATAGATTCATCAAAACTTGTAAAGGCAGAGTGGCAGCTCAAATAATAGCCTGCTCTATGCAATATCACTTTATCTGTCTTTATTAGATAAGGAATGGGGAATTTTGTCCTTTTATTGTTTATGCCATGCATTTCAGGTAATTCCCCTTAGCTTAGGATGTAGGGCATGCAGCAAAAAGAATTCCAGGGAGAAGTGCAGAATCATACGATGGCCATTTCTGCAAAGCCAGCTGGACAATATGATTTGGTTTGAATTTGAAAAATCTAACAGGTTATCCAGTAATAAAGATTCAAATATTTTGGTAGAATAAGAAACTTTATTCATGTTGTTAATTCTGCCTGGAATGTATTTCCTCTTAGTCCTGCTCAAAGCCGCCCGTCGATGGTCTCATGGATGAACATTCCATCTGCTAACCCGGCTGCCACAGACGCTGCCCTACCCACTTTCTTCTTCCCCAGCCCTGCCACTGGCACTGACAGAGCAGTGGAAAGGTATGGTGTGCACTTCAACTTTTGCTGGCTCTTTATTTTCATGAAGATACAGAAAAAGGAGGCAAATAGTCTCCCATGGCATGTGAATGATTATCTCATACCAGGAAATGCAACCATAGCAATTTTAACAGAATAAAATACCTGTCTACCTCATCTTACTTTTCCTTTGAACGCCTTCCTTGGTGAAAGGCACACAGTACACTGAGCCAGTGGTCTGCTGGTTAATACAGGAGGGCTGTATTTACAATGGGTGGACAATTCATAGTGTCTCTCTCTTGTGGTGTTTCTCTCAGAGTCTTTTAAAATACAGATTCTTCCACCTTTGCCAGATTTAAGTTTCTCATCCTATGCTTTCTTCCTTTATCTGTGGTTTTATTCTTTTCTTTCACTCTTTTTTCCAGCTTTCCTTCCATCCTGTTTTTGCTTCCTTCCATGTTGTTTTCCATGTTTTGAAGTTTTTTGCACTTTTTTCTTTGAAGGTCTTCACCATCTTATCTTTTCCTTTCAAATTTAGTAATATTTGCCTTTCTAGTTAAGTAGTTTGGTGTATTCACAATTCTTTCCAACACTTGATAAAAAAATCCTGTTTATATTACTGGTTGGATTTTTGAAGTATATTATACTTTGCCTGCTATTGAGTTTATTGCTGACTAGCACATGAAGAAAATTTAACTGTAGTTGAAAGTCGAGTTTGTCATAAAAATAAGTGTGCAGAAAGTTGGGAGTATGATATTCAGAAATGCCAACAGTAATCTATGAAGCTTCATCTTTGGCTGTGTGTATGAATTATAAGCCTGTAATGATGAATGTGAGATTGTGTTTAAAGTTTTAGTCATCTCCAAATGTGAATGGAGAGAGAATTGTTGAAGTGTCTTCATAATAGTAAAAAGTTGCTATAATTCATAATTTCATTTTTCAGTGTTGCCCACCGAAAAGCAAGAGCAGTTTATCCATGTGAAGCAGAACACAGCTCTGAATTGTCATTTCAGATAGGAGCAATATTTGAAGATGGTAAGTGCTGCTTGAGTAAATATAAAGCAATGAAAAACAAATTGACAAAACTGCTAAAATGGCTTTGGATAAAAATACAAGCCTGACTGCTATTCTGCCAACATTGCTGATGGCACACAGTTGGTGATGGAGATATTTTCTGGTATGAAGAAACTACTTAACATATCCTTAGCACTGTGAGGCAATGTTTTGTATTTTTGGGTGAATAGACTCTTCCAACTGGTATAATTTTTCAGCATCATTTAGATATGTTGTAGTACCAAAAAAAAAGGTTATTCAGTAATAGAAGAAAACACCTTGGCCTATGAAACTGAATTTTTTAAAATGTGAACTCTTGTTGTAAAATAACATGGGGGCTTTCTTTCAAAGAAGAATAAAATCTGTTTCAGGATTCTGAAGCAAACAGAGTGCCAGGTAAATCCAGCGAACAATGGAAGAAAAAAGATGTTTTTACTGATTTAGATCAAGGTCTGCATTCGTGTGTGCATGTACTTGTAGAAATGGAATATTCACTGAGGTGTGGAATGAAGGCCCGTGTTAAATGATTTCTGTGGATCCAAATACAGCATTACATGTGAACATCCAGAAGGTGATTCCTGTGCTCAAGACTGTTCTCAATGAGCTTCCATGGATCTACCCTTCAGCAAATCCACAGGGACTTCAAACTGATAGGAAAGGTTTTAGTTTTTAAACCTTATGCCAATGACTACTGTAATACAAATTCTGAAGATGCAGACTGGGAAGCTCAGCAATTTTTTTAAATTGTATGTATAATAGGATATTCCTGTCCTCTATCTCCTCCCAAACATGTAAATAGCAAGCTTAGTCCAGACTTCAGTTCTGCCTTTTTTTTTTTCCAGCATAAAGTGGTTTGGGGTCTTCACTAGGTTTTTCCCTACTAGCATCCACTTTACAAAATCATTCTTGATGTTTCCTGTTAGAGCTGCCTCGCAGGCAAATCATGTCTGAATCAAGTTAGGTGGGAAACCTTTTAAAGATTAATTAGCTGAGTGCTCTTTTAAAAGTCCTTAACACCAGATATTTTAATTTAAGTTTTTTAAAACATGACTGATAGGGTTCTTCAGCAGACACCAAACTGTGTACAGAAAAGAAAATCTAGTGCATGGTGGAAAAGATTTGGTGTCTGGGAAAGGCATTTCTGCTGTAGAACAGCAAGGGTTGTGTTAGCTTGGGGTAAGCAAGTCTTTCAAGAAGTAGTTCCTTGGGTGTCATTTTTTTGTGTGAGAACAATTGTTAAGATTGTCTCCTTGTATGAGAGCTCAGGAAGTGTGGTGACAAAGCCCCCATGATTTGGTGCATTGCAGCCTCAGTTGACTTTTTCAACTGGAAAGTTTGATTGCCCCGAAACAAGTATGGAATTTGACTCTGGCATCTGTGGAGAAATGTTTCAACTGTAACTTTTTCCATGTCATCAGACAAATAAGGTCCAAAGCCTGGGAAAAATGTTGTATAGATTGCATTTGGAAAACCCAGTTGCAGATTTCTGATGGCAAAGCTCACATTTCCTTAAACACATTAGTTTTGATTTGTTCTGCTGTATCCTGGTTATTTCACAGGCGTTGTCCTTGCCCTGCAGGGCTCTCACCCTCAGGTAGGCTGTGGATTGGCAGAAAAAATGGGGCAAGTGTGCAAGCAATAAGGCAGTAAGTGTATGTAGTGGTAATTTCATAACTTTTCCCAGTAGGTTATGTCATGGATGGCTCTTTTCATGGCTGTCTCCACATTTGAAACCTCTGAAATGCCTCGACATGGGTCTTTTCTTTCTGTATCAGGCACCCCTGTGTCTGTGCTGAAATCAGATTGCAGTGAATCAATTCAGGTTCTTTAGTTACTCAATTTAAATTCCCATATGCCCTAATAAAGCCCCCAAATGAAGAATTAAAGTAATAATACATCAATTCTGCAGCTCTACCAATAACCTTAAGTATCAAAGTGACAACGCATCAATCAAGTTGACATACAGCTAGTATCAACCATTAAAGTAACTGTTAAATTAATGTCTACTAAAGAGTGCTGCTTCCATTAGTGAAGGTTTTATCTGTCTCTCCTTTCTTCACCCGGCCTGTCTCACTTTCTAATCCTGTCTCTTTTTTTTTTCCCTTTTTCTTTCCTCTCTTTTCTGCTTTGTTTCCTTTTTCCTGTTCCCTTCCCCATTCTTGGCTTGTCTCTCTTGGTCCGTAGATGTTGATTGCAGTGCTTCTGTCTCACCTGTCATTACTCTGGATGAATCTTTCTGGCTGCTCCAGCCTCAGACAGGATAATGGCATTTAGGGAAGCAGTCTTGCACCTGTCATAGCTGCTAAATGTAATACTGGTGCAAGAAGGTGAGTTTAACCTTAGCTCCCATCTCCATTTCCTTTTTCTAAACAGGGGAGAAAAAATCTGTCTCAGTCTGCCAAGGTTAGATTTGCTAATATTTTAAGTTAAGCTTTGCATCACCTGATAGGAATCTGTATTGAACCTTAGCATTTCCACGTTCAGGTATTTTCAGTACTGCATGTACATTGTGCTTCCCCAAGTCCCACAGTCTTTCCATTAAAGTGCCATAGAATATAAATGCTAAGGCACCATCTGGTAAGTTAAAAAGAAAAGGCAAAGCTTTCTATTTAATTGAATTGTGTAAGAAAATGAATAATGTAATCTGAACAATATCCACTAGATTTTTTTTTTTTAATCTTCAAATCAATTCGCCTTAGGCTGTGCCAATATTTTTATTTCCCAGTTGTTACGGGCTATATTATTGACAGCACATAACAATATAATTCAAGTGGTTGGAAGCAAAGCTTGAAGAGTTTGCAGCTGGATAAGGGCAAATAAGAGAAGAAGCAGAGCAGGATCTGAGACTGAGAAACATATGCTGGCTGTGCATGTCTGTTGTTGTTGAGGCAGATATTCCCAATAATCAGGGAAAGAATAATCAGGCTGCCTGGCACTGGAATTTTGCCAGTCTTGGAGCCAAGTGTTATTAAATTTCTGGTTCTTGAAAGAGACTGCTTAATAGTCAGTAAATGGGAATTTCACTCAGGAGAAGTGTTTCAGATAGGTTAAATGGTGTTTACACAATAAAAATTCCTTGGCAGAACTGCTAGCAGGAAGGCTTCCTGAAAACTTGTCAAGATAGCTCTTATCAAGGCTTTTTACAATTCTTAAAATCCATTAGAGAAGAGAAATTATGAAGAAAACTGAGAGAGTGTTTTGTTCCAGAGGAAAAGTGGGGCACCCATAGTCCCCACCAAGTATAAAAGGAATACAAAAAGCCACATTCACACAACCCTTGTCATCTCCATCTCTCTCCCCCACTGTAACAAAGTGCCAGCCTTAGTTAATGTTCCTGGTTTTGACTCCAAGGCACTCTCTGCCCTCTTAATTCATGCTGTGGCTCCTGCACTGTCTGTCTTTTATGGTCCTGACCAATCCAGGATTTACATCAAAGGGAAGAGGTACTCCCAAAATACTGCATTGCACTGTATATGCAAATGGTTCTTATGCTGAGGTAAAAATGGAGCTACAGCTACTTCCTGGTGCACCTTTCATCTGTGTAGTTCCAAGCACTTGGGAAACATTCATGGGGAGAGGACTCCCTGACTCCTAGTCCTGTGTTCTGTCCACAAGATAATTCTGCTTATCACAGCATAATTAAAGGAAACAGCAAGTTTTGAAATTTCAAATTCTAGGCTAACCTTAAGCATGATAAATATTTCTCCATTTCTGCGATCAACTCAACCCACAGGGATTGTTTCAAAAACCCGAAGGGATTTCTAAACACAGAGGGCTTGCAGGCACATTTGGTTGCTTTAATTGAATTTCCTGATGAAAAGTTGGTCAGCATCATTGAGTTCTATGGAAGTGAGTTCTAGTGCTGAAGTGGTTTTAGCAGTGAGATTTCTGTTGCTCTCAGTAGTCCTCATTTTTGTTGCTTTTTGAGGTTTTTACTCTGATTGACAGTCCCTGAGAAAGGGAGGCCCTCTTCTGCCAGACACCATGCAGGTCAGATTTGCTTCCAAAACAGCCAGTTTCCACAAAGATGTGGAAATCAGTGTGAATCAGTGTCTGATTCAGTCTTGCTGAAGTTGCACCCAGCCAATGAACTAATATTGCTGAGGAAGTAAGTCTTGCTGTCATTGTGGTTGAGACCTGTGAAACATTCGAGCTGCCAGAGCAGAGCAAAGTCTGCTTATGCCATTGGGTCTGTGGGAAGAGCTGCTTGCAAATTTTATGTATTTGCAGTTAGAAAATAATAACATTGTCAATATCAAAGCTATAGAGAATACAGAAAAGTAAGAGGCGATATGCAAATGCCAAGTTGACCTGATGGTGTTTCTTGATTAGAAGAAATCAGATCTCACTGCAAGTTCCATGTCTGTAGATTTTGTTGGCCCATTTGAGCTGGGGTAATTGTTCCATAGCACTTGCTGTCATACTGATGCTCAGACATCTTCCTTCCCTGCACCTTGCCTCCATGAGTGAGACTGCTGAAAAGGCCTTGCAGCAGGCACTGAGGAAGTCACTGTCCCCCTCTCAGGTCTCAACTTGGCTGCTATTTGCACTGGCCTGAGAGGTGATGGCTTTTAGTGGTGGTTCTGTACTTATTTTGCTGTGCAGTCTTGCTATGCACTCATTAAATCTTGCTGAAAATATTTACTGTTTAGTTCTCTGCTCTGTATCTTTAATACTACAAGTATTTTTCCTCTTGTCCCGTGCCAACATGAGCCTTAGTCCTATGGGATGATTGCTCTAGTAATGAGTTGTAGTTTTAAGGTCAAGTGTGTAGTTTGTGCATCAAGGTATTTTTACATGAGGCAGGCCTGAGAAAGTGCTAAGAACTGTAATTGTTGTTGACTAAGAAGAAATGACAGAAAGGGGACACTACAGATGTCTTCTCTTGAGCAGGGTATTTTTTCAGAAATAGGCCATGTCCTGGGTCTAAGAAGAGCTGTGCTCAATAGAGGAATGGGGTTTGTGTGGTTAAGTGGTTTTGATTTTAAAGGAACGCAAGCTGTTGTACGCTGTACTTCAGAAATGGATTGGCAAAGTAAATGGGATCAGTGGAGCTTAAAGCAGCTTTACTTTTGGGTGGGACCTTCATTAGTATCTTTTGCCTACAGAAGCAGTCAGTGATGTACACAAGTATCTTTCCTCTTCTTGCACAAGGTGATTGGAGTGGGGGCAGAAACCTTCCCCTGCTGTGACAGTCACCACAACTGCTGGACATTAAGAATTACTTTTTGCTGGGTTTTTCTAAAAAACAAAGATCTCTAGAAATGGTGGCCTTAGGTGTAATTGAGTGATAATTCCTTCTTCAGTCTTCCTAGAGTCTAAAAGAACTGTCTGCCAACAAGTGAGGCCCTGAGCTGTGTAATGTACATGGGCAATATTTAATTTCCTAGGCCCAGAGCTCAGTTGTACCAGCTAGGTCTTGTCCTCGTGTGAAAATGGTGTTTGTCACTCAAACCCAACTGCTGGGCCATGAATGTGCTTGCAGGGTGCAGAGCTCACCATTATCTTATCAAACCTGCTTGGAAAATATTTCTTTGGAAGTTTGCTGTTGTTTTGAGTGATGTGATTCAAAATAGTTTGAGCATTTCCTCCTCTGTGTAAATTTTAGGTAAATTTTAATTTCAGTGTGATTCCCTCAGATGAGGGCTCCTCTCAGTTTGGACAGGCCTTGGATTTATAGACACTCACATGCCAGTGGTTTCTACCCTATTTCTTATGGAAATTAAGGTTAAGCACCAGAGGACACGTAGAAATTTCCTGCTCCTATGTTTTCCAATTGCTTTTCTTCCTAATCTGTCCTTTTTTTTTTTTTTTGAGTTTGTTTCCTGTAATACAGATGTGCTTCATAGGTATGGGAGACCTCAGGGAGGGGTTTGGCTGGCTGCTGGTGCATTTGCTGGAAATGCAGAATTACAGCTTCTGGAGAGGTTTGTGGTGGTGTCAGCCATGCAGTTTCAAATGCATGTGTACTCTGTAATTGTGGAATAGAAAGGACAAAGGGAGAGGAGGGCCTGCTAATTACTAATGGTAATGTAAGTTACTGTGTGAGCACAGATCCTAAAAGGTAATTGTCTATGCATGTTTTTCCTTTGGAATCTTTTTGTTGAACACATTTATTACAAAGATAAGCCCAGCATTTCATGCTGAATCTAAACTATCAGCATCATTTGAAAGCAGTTTTGTTCTCTGGGTTCTTGGATTTATAGCTGTTGTTTAAAGTGTGGTTACTGAGCACAGCTGTCTAATAACAATAGGACACAAGGGAAAAAAAAAGGGAAAGTATGATTTTAAGTTCTCAAGTTAAGAGCCTTACAATGCTTTTGAAAGTGAGACTTAACTCTCAACTGTTATTTCCCTGATATGTAGAAGGCTACAAATATCACATTTCCCAATGTGTTAATGTGTTTTAAATAAAGCACTGACATGACTGGCAGCACGTTTCAGCATTTGTCTGATGTCTTCCCTAAATACTGGCTGCCTCAGAAGCACTGTGAGGATAAATTAGTACGGTAGAGAGTGCCATAGATTGCTAAAAAGGGTGGGATTTTACAATTACATAGGTAAATAGGTATCTGTATTATATCCTTAAAAGACACCTCAGAAGGGAAATTGAGGTCTTTTTAGTCAGTTTTCCGAAGAAAGGAGGCTTATGCTTCTTTTTTAACTTCCTGTCAAATGTGGTCAACATATATATACAGGAAGTCAGATTTCATTAGTTCTCTTGCTCACAGAGTAATTTCTGGGGCACTGAGAGTCCAAAATGAAATATTTCTTATTTTATATTAATGGATACTCTTGCATAAACTTTGGCATCAGCAGTGGTAAACACTTAGGATGGCACAATGAGCAGTTCAAGCCTTTGCTTTGTGTTTTGTGAATTGCACTATGTACTTGAATTTCAGAGAGAGGATTTAATCAGAAGAATAATTCAGATTTTGTCCACTGGTCACTTCTAATAGCAGCTCTATTCTGAAGAGGTGATACTTGGAGTGACATCTGACTCACTTCTGTTTCTCCTATAATCCTTCCCATGCCTACTTTTCATGCCAAGTAAGGTCCTATGCTGTGCTTCTGTGGTTCTGAGCTTCCAGATTCATCACTCCTGCTCAAGACAGGTTTTTGCTCTTGTTTTGCCCCACCTACTGAAAGTGTTTTCCACTGTTTGATACGGATTCTGACTTTTCCCCTTAGGCATAGATTTTTCTATTTTATAAATCTGTCCTAAGCTCCATTAACCATTTCCTTAATGAAGTCTCCTGCACCTAAAAGCTATTTCACCACGTAGGCTTTGCAGAAGTATATTATGAAGTATTTAAGTCAAGTTAATAATCTTCTTTATCTTTCCTAGCCAGATTCTTAAACTGGTGATTGCAGATGAAGGGAAGTTTTTATGGATGCTTTGCCTGGTGTCATGGAGCTAAAGCTGAAAAGTACTAATTCAAACATAAAAATATGCATTAATTTTCTCTCTTTTTCTTTTGCAGTGCAATTTTCCAGAGAGCCAGGATGGCTAGAAGGCACATTAAATGGCAAGAGAGGACTTATTCCACAAAATTATGTTCAGTTTTTATAGCTTTGTGCATTGAACGCCAAGAAGGTGTACATGGTATCCATGGATTTTTGTTCTAGTCACTTGTCTCTACTTTTGTGACTGCTTTTAATCAGTGAAGAAGAGCTTGACTGTGGATTGAAGATCTTAATCTGTATAAAGACATTAAGTGTTACCAAATATGAATTAGAAAAAAATGATTGTTTGAGGGTTGGAATGGGGGGGGCAAGAAAGAGGGATGGAGGGGTAGGTTAATTTTTTAATAGGGTGCTTGTTTTTTTCAGTTGTAAAGAGCAGTAGTAGTATGTTTGTTTGCACGATAAATAGCTTTGGAAGTCAAGTATTTGGTTGATCTGTGACTCAACTTAAGAGTCCTGGAAATTATGCTTTGCTAGCCACCATTTTTAACAGAATGTGGCACTGGCACAAGTTGCCCAGAGTAGCTGTGGATGCCGCATCCCTGGAAGTGTTCAACAACGGGTTGGATGGGGCTCTGAGCAACCTGGTCTAGTGGACCAGGGGACTGGAACTAAATGGTCTTTAAGGTCCCTCCCTAACCAGTCCATTCTATGATTATAGAACCATTGATCATAGGATCATTTTAGGTTTGGAAGATACTGATGGATAAGAAAAACTACCATGCTGACAATTAAATTATATTTCAGAGTGGAATAGCCAACGCAGAACAGACATCCGTAAGTAAAAATAATAGTTACCAAGACATGACATTTTTCAAATGTCTTCAAAGAGCACATTCGTTTATGTTGAGTGTATGATTTCATTTATTTTATAAAGATTAAGACACATGAACTTTTATTACAGGCTCCTATATGTCATGGTTCCTTTGCTACTCAAAAATATCACTGTAAATGAAATAAAATGTTATTTGTTATTTGACTTGTCATTCCTATGTTGCAGAGTATTTTGCTCTGGTTCTGGAAGTTGTGGCATGAAATAATTATTGGCAGCTCTCTGCAGTCAGCCTCAAGCAGGTTCCAAAAGGGATGGGGAGCTTTCCTCACGCAAAATAGGCAACTGGAAGTTCAGACCAAAAGGGAAAAGAGAATTTCTGGCTATGATGCTTTTGCATCCTAGAGAATTCCAGCATTTTATCTGTTGTCTGTTTTAGCTGCTTGTTCATCTTGCCTGTCTCCCTTCTCTCTAATTGTCAACTGCAATGTCTTATTGATGCCTCAAAAGTTGTAGAACTTTAAAAAAGTTACATGCAGTTTATCACTAATTTTTCTATTTTTCTCTCCTTCAAGTAAGACAATGGAGAGGATGCAGGAAAGTGTGACAGGATGACATGCTAATACAGGCTCACTTACTTGTTAAATTGGACTCTGTGGATTTCAAGTAATTTACTGCAGCTCTACATAGCTTGCAAGTTTTCCTAAAAATGAGATTAGTAAACCAGTTAATGGTTAATGTTGCCTTGGGGTTGGCTTTTTCCCCCAAGGATTTAACTCCATGCCATTAATTTGTTCCTTTGCCTGCACAGACCACTGGAGTATGCACAAATCATTTCCAGATGGAGCAATGGTGGGTCAAGCCAGTACAGCTCTCCAGCACTGACCCTCACTGCTTGGAGGAGTTTCATTTGGAGATTTCTCCTAGTATTGGAGCAATGACTCCCTGGCCCAGAGCTTTTAGGCAGTTCTTGTCTTGGCTAAGTGGCCCAAGCACTGAAAATGAATTCTGACTGATTTGCTCCTTGATTTAGTGTTAAGGAAATAGCTGCACCAGTACTTGCAGCAACAGCTTGCAGGTTTCTTAGCTCAGATTTGTTCATGTGGCAAAGCTCTGTTCTGGATGTGTCTCCTGTTGCCTGGGTCCACAGCTCTGTCAACTCATCTGTGGCCTTAAAGATTCATTCTGGAGGCAGGATGGGATTTGTGTGCCAAACTCAGTTTTCATGGCTACTCAGTTTTCATGGATAGAAAATGTTGAAAGGAGAGGAAGAATATAAATCTTTATATGATGTTAGCCCAGAAGGTGTGGCAGCTAGGTATGCTGGCTTGTCAGATGGTGAAGCTCTGATAACTTGAAGCTTTCAAGCTTGGGAAGTTGTTTCAATTTATTTTGTTGTTTTAAACATGCATGTTCAATCTTGTTCTGGCTGCTGTCCTCCAAAATTCTCAATGTGCTTCTCAGCTCTAGCTCTGTGTTGTGGGGTTTTTTTTCCTTATAACTGAGGTTGTTTAAAAAGGCAGATATAAAGAGAAGGAATAATAGTGTCTCTTCCATCCAGTCCTGTGAGCCTGTTTCACCTTTAGGCGAGATGTTTTGAGACTCCTGTTACTCCTGAAGCTATGCAGAACCCAAACAAGAAAACTTTTCTACTGAGAAGTGATACACTGAACAGAGGTAATGCTAATCCAGACTTTCTCACGTCCCAGCTGCTGTCTGAAGGCAGTGGTGTGAGCTGAGCCAGATCAGATCTGGCTTTCAGGCTAACCACACTGCCTCTGAGGAATTCAGTTGTGGGAATTGCTACCCACCAGATGGGTTTCCACATCAGCCCAGTTACACCAATGCCAAGTACAGACTTGCACAGCCCAGTAGCCACAGCATAGCTTGTTCTTCATCTTTGCTGCTGAGCAGAGCTGTGCCCTCAGTACTGACTGCTTGGAAGTGGAGATTAAAAGATGCTAAAGTTAAAAAAAATAGAATACAAAGGAAGTCAGGCTTTTGAGATTCCTTGCTTTCCTGAAGGTGGCCTTTAGGGCATGCCTCTTGTCTGGTACCCATCTACCATGGCTTGGCAGATTTTAGAGGAGTGCAGTAATTTGCTGTTGAGACAGGAAGGAGGCCAGGGAGTCCATCTGGGAGAAAACTGGTTGCAGGGTCCTCTCTTGGCCTGGCAGCAGGAGTGGTCATTCTCCATGGGTGTGGCCTCTGTCCTCTTTCATGGAAATGCTCTCCTGTCACAGCTGTAGGCACAGGGGAATAAATCCTTGGGTTGGGTTCCCTTCCTTTGCTCTGTGCTGGTTACTGTGGGCAAGGCCATGCTTTTGGCAGTTTTCAAAAGGTGAGGCTGCAAGTAATGAATATGCATTACATGGGCTGAAAATTAGAGTGTGAATTAGGGGAAAAAATCCAAATAAGCCTTTTATTGCAAATGGCATTGGCCTTGCCATCACTGTGGGGCCAGAGATTGAATCCCTCAGCCTGGGAATTAAGGTTGAATATGTTTGCTGAATAATTAATGACCAAGCTGAGACTCCTGTCTAGTCGGGCTCAGCAGAAATTCATAGCCTATTAGTCACTGGCCAGGGTGCAGTGCTTCCACTCTGCTGGGTAAAAAGCCCTGGGGTTTTCAAGGTGCTGAAGGTTATGTGTTGTTCCAGCTGATCTTCATGGTAGGTTTCCTTGTGATGCTGTCTTTCATGAGTGAAAGAAAAATCCCATTAGCTGGCTTACCTATCCTGTAATGAAAATACAAATTCCTACCACACTGTTTGCTACCCAAACCTCTGTAATTGTGTCACAGAAGAGACTTGGTCAGAAACTTGCCTTCCTTAATGCTGTTCCTTGTTCTCTTAACCCATTTCTCAATTCTTACCTGGTTTGCAGTTTAAGGAGAAAAGTTGCTGACAGAGGGCCTGTGTAGGCTGTAAATGCACCAGTGCTAAACTGGGTTTCACTCAAAGTCATCACTGGAGTTTCACCTCTTCAGCTGAATGTGTCTTGGACATTGTTTTCTACATCAGAGTCCAACAGTCTGCCCTTATCTGTCCTTGCAGTAGCCACAGGTAAGTGCCAAATAAACTTCACTCTGTCAACATCTACAATTAATGTAAGAACACCTAAAAAACCTTATGGCAGGGCATGGTTTACCAAGCACAATCTCTGACAGGAAAGGACATTTTTTCCCCTCCTTTCTTAGTAATATTGTACTCCTTATGAACTCAATCTCTGCAAGCACCTGAGTGCCCCAGCTTGAGGTCAGGTTACAAGGTTTCATTTTGGTTTTAAGTAGTGAGAGCACTGTCTTATTTCTAGAACAGCAAATGACAGATGCATCTGCCTGTAAACATATGGGAAATTTTTCTTAACACTGCTGATCCCCTACTATTCTTTCTTTCTGACAATTCAGCAAAGAGAAAGCAGGTGCAAGGATTTTTTGGCAATAAAAAAGTTCATGCAACTTGTTATTAAAAGACCAAAATGCAGTTGAATGGTGGTTTTACACCACAGACCAGGCTTTGTGCAGAACTTGGTGGTGAATTGCTGAGAGAGTGTCCAGAACAAACTAAGATAGTTAGAAGGGGAAATAAAATTCCTGCTATCTTACTGTAATTACAACTGGAAAAGGTCTAACTCTGAAAAAGCCGGGTCAGTTGGGAGACCTTGTGTATATAAAATAGAATTTCTCTCAGTGCAAGAGGGATTCACTAACTTTGGTCAATGGGAAGAGCAGCAGGAGGTTAACAAAACCTGGAGCCCAGACTGGTCTGGCTACTGAAGATTTGTTTCTTCCAGTGGGATGTAGCTTGTGCCCAGAAGAGTGTCAGCACATGGGCTGTCAAGCACAGGGACCCAGGTGAAATGAACCACATTGCTCAGTGTTGGACATTCCCAGTCTTACAGCCCGAGGAGCTGCTCCCTGGCCAAAGCCGTGGCAGGTGCGGCGACATCCGGAGCTGACAGAGATTGTTGGAACCAACACTCAGCTGTCTGAGGAAAGATGCTATAGTGCATTTTAAGTTACTTCATGTTGAAGTGTTCATGTCCAGCTTAAATGGGGCTCTGAGCACCTGGTCTCGTGGAAGGTGTCCCTGCCCAAGGCTGGAGGTTGGAACTGGATGATCCTTAAGGTCCCTTTCAACCCAACCCACTCGCTGGTTCTGTATTGTTCCTACATGAGCGGAAGGCTTGCCTCTAAGGATATCACTGCACCAGCAGCTAGCTGAGATTAAAATGCAAGAAATACTTGCAATCAAACCAGTTTAATTCATGTATATTTGTACAATTTGTATAAAAAAAGGAAAAATAGGTACTTGCAGACATTAACATAAAGACCAAACAATATTTTCTATTTATTTAAAAAGCTTTAAACATACAGAAGCAAACCCCTAATTATAAATGCATCATTATGCATAGATTTTACTGTTTACACCATACTGCTGGCTGCTTTTTTCATCCAGGAATCTATTTAAACTCCAAGAATTCTTAAACATTCCTCTGAGCTTCCTGGCCTCAGAACTGCTGTCTATCTTATCAAGTCATTGACCTCCAGCTGAAAACATTGCTCTAAAAAAAGTCAAATCTTTAATAAACAATTAAAAGTGCATTAACTGTAGAATTTTTTAATTTCATAAATGTTTAAACAAGTCAGTGAAAAACACCACCCTGTGAATTAGCTTTTTGCATGATTGATTGTAAAGTATCTTTTTAATAAGATTTTCATATTGCAAACCTTAGTCTTTTCTATTTTGCTCTGTGCAACTGCTCAGTCGCACGATGTGTAGTATTCCTGAAATACCCACGGCAGTACATTACACTATTTTACATTTTAACTGTGTATACAATGCTCTTGCTGCATATCCCTGTTCCTTCTTACAGCAAAATAATTTAGCTCAATGAACAAAAGCCCACTTTCTAAAAGCTGTTATAGTTTGTCTTGTATTTTGCAGGAGACAAATGCCTATTTCATGCTAAACAAATTCAAAAGAATGTAACGAACTTCCTGATAGCTAAAAACTAGGGCTGGGTTTTGCGAGTTCTTTCTTTTTTCTGTACACAGGTTTAGATAAAAAAAGTGATGGCTATTCTGCTTAAGTGTCCTTGATAAGAGAATACTGCCTCTTACAACATCTATATCCAATTGTATCTATTACTTCAATGATGTCTATCAAAAAAATAATAATCAATGAATGGTTTCATAAACAACAGGTGATTAAAGTAAAGGATTTATTATAATCTGCTTACAGTTTGCAAAGACAGACATACGTTTTTGCATAAAGATATAAATTGCTTTTTAAAACTAATTTAGTGTGTTTAATTATATGAAGTTTCTGTGAATTATGAATTGTACCAAACCAAGATTAAAAGTAATAAGGTACAAAAATAGGAGCAAACAGACAACAATTTGGACTGGGACAGGCATTTAACAGTGAAGTGTAGAATATGGCTTTGCTATTTTAGTCAAGCAAAGTTACTCTGAGACAGAAAAGGAGGCAGTAACTTTGTTAATATAAAAAGCTGCTGCAGACTGTAGTCACCCAGAACCTGGCTTTGAAATCTTCTATTTTAGACTTAAAAAAAAAAACTAAATTAAAAGATGGATGTATGACTGTGTCTTTACTGTAAACAACCAGTCTGCATGCTGTATATCTCATGTTGGAAGTTTGGCTTTCATATTGCTGTGCAGGTCAGTATTTAAAGATCTGCCTATGAATTAGACTTCCAAAATGCAAATAATATATGTATGTATATATTTATATATAAAAAACCTCTCTGGATACAGTCTTTACAGATTACCCATTGCATAAGGCAGGTGTCATTTAAAAAGACAAGTAGCGTTGACTGTCTTCAGCACACCACAGTGCACCTCCAAATTTGAGTTCAGAAAGGGTGTAGAATTCTTAATTCAACCACCATTGACAAGAAATGCTACATTCTGACCGGCCAAGGGACACACTATAGCTCAAAAATACCAGTGGCACCCAGAGAGAACACTACAGATTAGGACTCTGAAAAACTTTTCTATTTAAACATGAGCATATGGTAGCAACAGTTGAGCCTCAGAAAAGTTCACCTGTCCTCTATTCTACTCCAAAATCTTGTAGTTGCTTATAAATTGTGAAATAGTGAAAATCACCTCAAAAATTCTTTTCTTTGCAGTCTTATTCTAGAGAAAACATTTTTGAGACAAAATCAGACCAACTGAGTTGAACTTGTAGTGTGAACATTTGTCTTCTTGGATGTACCCCGATTATTACAAAAATGCTTACAAAATTACAGATGCTTTTAGTTTATCACTAAAAATTCTACTCAGCTTATCTGCCCTTATCATCCCTCACCATCCCTCTCACCAGTACAAATCTCTTTGATATACTTACTGTAATGATCTGCATGTTCCCTTCAGCATAACCAGAAATCAATCTCCCCCATCTGAAATAATAATCTGACCTTTTAAGATGTTTATAGATCCAGTATTCAAAGGAAAAAACAAAACAAAACAAAAAAAAAAAACCCAAACAATCTGGGAAACCTTAGTAAAAAAAGAAAAATCACTCAACATGTTGCTCACCCCTATTCCCCTGAGAGAGAAAGGGAATAGAGGGCAAGAACTCACTAGATCATTAAGCTGACAAAAGCTTTGGAGAGAGACCATAATTTGTCTTGTTAAATGAAACCTTGGTAAAGTGGCAAACACAAAAATATGTAGTTTCCTACAGATCCATGAAGCAGGAGTTCTAAGATGAGCTCAAGTCACATATGCTTGCGAGAGAGACAAAAGGGGAGGAAAATAGAGAAATAGAAAGGCTTAAAACACAACTGAAAAAGTTAAGCGTGGTTATTTACAACAGATACTGTAGGATGGTAAATTAGATATGATGCTAAAAAAGGCACAGCTTTCCCTTTCTTAAATACACTGTAAACGGTTCATTATGCATGCAGAACATTTCACTTTACAAAAAAATTACCTTGTTTGTTTAGACAAAGATAGTACTTAAATAGTCTCCAGCAAAATAGAGTTCTTTCAAAAATACTTTCCCGTTCATCCTATTAACCATTAAAGATTTTTTGTCTCATTTACAAAAGTTCCTTACACCTTATTTCAGGTCCTTCACAATTTATACATACAGCAATATACAGTACAGCAAAAGACTGCAAAAAATTATTTGTAAAGCCAGCACAATAGATACTATAAATTGATACCAGGGCATTTGTTTTTCACATCTTATCCTTTTGAATTAAATAGTAAATGGACACTTAACACAGTGTGTATCATCTATGATGGGATAACATGGGATAACAAATGCCACAGGTGGGGATAACAGTATTCCACACCAAATGTTCTGTTATTACTTTACACGTTAGGGTTTGTGTTTGTGTATATATGTGTGTATATATAGTTTTCGTTTGTATTTTTTTTGGTTTTTTTTTTTATTTTTTTTTACAAGAAAAGATAATTAATGCCCCATATTGACTTTACGTTTTATGTGCAAACCAAGGGTAAGCTTTAAAAAGTTCTCATTAGTTCTCGAACCCTTTTAAAACAAGCAAACAATACCAGAAACTACATGGCATATTTAAAACTCCATCTGTTAAAATATCAAAATCAAAGAGTTATTGACTAGATATGGCTTTTCATCCAGAGGAACAGGAACATTTTCTAAGTGTTTTAGGGTTTGGGGGTAATTTCCAAACATCTAGGTCTTGCCAAATCCGAGTCACCTGCTTTCCATTCCCCCAAACCCTTTGTATGATTTTAGCCTATTCAGAAACTGCTGAACAAGTGTAAAGAGCATGTTTAAAATATGGTTTCTTGGGTCCTTCATGGGTGTGGAATAACACAGGGAAACTTAAGGCAAAGTTCTTCCATTTAAGACATTTTCTATCACTTCCTGTGAAAGTACAGGGGCTTGGCATTCCCAGATTCCACCTTTGGTAGCTGGTCACTGATGATTTCCACCAGCATGGCTGGAAACTCTACTTTCAGTGCCTGAGACTCTCGGAAGGTGTAGAAGCAGAATTCCAATAAGTCACTAACAAGCTGAAATACAGAAAGAAACACTTTTTAGGAAAAACACCAGTATTTTTGCATGCAAACAACAGCTTACTGATAATTGATTATTTACAAGAAATACCATCTTACTCTGACCTGACAGTCCATTTATAGGGGTTATAAAGCAGACAAAAGAACCCAAATGCCAAAGGCCTACTTGACTCATTAAAAATCAGCAAACTAGGAAAACCCAGGAGACCACAGATTTGATTTTTCAGCCTAGCTGCACTTTTCCTTTTACTAACAGCAACTGGCCACTACGAAAACTCCAGGTCTACAAAAATAAAGGCTTCTGCCCAGGGGGAAAAGATCAGCCATAAACTATTGTATCTCTCAGCTTCAGCTGGATACACATTCATTAAATCAGATTATTTGGTTAACTTCAGTGCATTCTCCAGGGCCCACAACCTACAACTGCCAGAGCAGCTGATGTTTGCAGCTCAGCAACACAACTGCTGCATCACTATGGCCTTTCAGGTTTTACAGAGACACAATCTCTTTTTTGGTGGTTGTGACCTAAATGCATCTCCTGAAACCTTACAGTATTGTTAGACCCTTCCCAGTCTTTAAGAAATGTGAAGCAATGCAGCACATCCAGGTTTCAGTGAGTATGTGAACTTCCACTGCAGTTCACACAATTGTGTGATTGAAGGAAAGAGTCTTTGCTATTTAAAAATCCAAGTGTTAAATTAATTTTGGCACCTCATGTCCTTGCAGAGGACTTGAAACACTTCTGCTTGTGTAGATTATCAAACACAACTTTGTCATTTCGATTCTTACCATGTAGAATTGCCCTCTGCCATAAAGCCCCTGTTAAAGATACAGCAAATAAAAGTGGACTTCTGGAAGGCAGAAAAGGAAATGAATAAAAAAATATGGGCAGCAACTTTCCATCCTGTAGCACCATACCGTATTGCTCATTTTCAGGACTTTCACAGCTGTTCTTGCAAATATGTAAGCTGTTTATAAACATCCCAGAGAAGTCCTAAGATCACTCAAACACATGACTCGCTGCTATTGAGCACTACATGAGTCTGCTTGCTGGGGCTTAGGTCATTCCTGATGATCTGGCATGTCATGAAGCAACACTAATTAATTAAACAGATGCATGCTAAATAAGTAGCATAGACATAATCTGATTTTCAAGGAAAAAATGCTGATGCTCAAAGGTTTACTTTACCTGTGAGGAGGATGTTGTTACTGCATATATCCTGTGCCAAAAATAGTCTAAACAGCACAAAATCAAAGTGAAGGAAACTGTCTTGGTCTGATTGCCACTCCTTCCTCCCTGCCGCTGGCATCAAACACCAGCCCAAAGTAAACCTTGCACCCCAGCACAGCCTTGATAATGACCCTGTGAATGTGCTCCTTTTCATAAATTTCTTTCACATCACTTAATGTGAGAGGGGGTTGGGATCACCTCTGTCCCACTGCCTTCTGTGCAGCTCAAGTGAATTCCTGCCTCATCACACCCCTGTGGAGCCTCTGGATTCAGTGGGACAGGTCACAGGAAATCCTACCTAGAAACTACTATTTCTCACTTCTTTGCAAGCTTTTAGTAGTACCAAGTACACATTTATATCTGGTGAATATGCAGACAATGGGAAATGAAATATAACACTAATGAAGGAAGCATAATCTACTCTATTCAGTAAACAAGTCGGCAGTCCAGCGTGTGAAAACCAGCATAGCACAGCACACTACAAATCTCACCACAGAGGAGGACGGTTAAGTTTGTGCAACAGTTTAAAAGAAAATCCCTAGAGCCCTCTATCCTGTCATACTTGGGTTGAAGCCCTAAGGATATGTATTTTCTATACCTAATTAGTCTGCTAAAACTTTTGTTCCACTTTCTTAAGCTATCAGCTTTAACACACTTGACAATAATCATCCACACAAAGAAAAAGGGAGGACTGGGAAGTACGTGCCACCCCATGTATCACTAGGACCACGGGATTGCAGTCAGGATCTTTTCAACTCCAGCCTTGAAAGCTCTATGGCTTTTTGAGACTGGGAAAGCATTAATTTAAAATAAAGAGGAACAAATGTGGCAGAATTGAAAACCAGCTCAGAAGTACGAAAATGTAAACACTGTGCTAAGGTGAGACAGATAAAGCTATGAGACTAAGAGCTGAGCTATGAGCAGGCTATTTTCTGCAGGTGTGCTCTGGTGCATTTTCAAAGGTACCAGCCCCCCGCCAGCTCAGCAGCCTTGGCATGTGGATGCACTGAAAGGATGAAATACTCAAGTCCCATAGGCAATGTTAATTTTTAAATTTAAGTCCTTGCTTCTGTATACCAAACAACATTTGTCTAGAGTTTTGATTTGTAACAGGTAAATAATTTAGATGGTCTTTTGCTTTAAAAGAGAAATTCCCTCTTCAGTAAGGATATCCAAAAGTTTGTTTTCTCTTGGAACACACAAGCTCTGTCTTTGCAGTGACTGTCACCACAGGTGACAAGCAAGGGAACACGAGCTATCCAGCATCCAGCACCTCTGATCCAGCACCTCACCAGTACCCTATGAATTTCCTAGATCAAATATACTCCTGGTTGTTCTTTAAAGCTTTGTAAAATCCCTGTGCTCTGAGAACTCCTGACTACACTTTAGCTTCTATACCCTTCTACACTTCTACCCTCTGCTTCTGATGGTTTATACTGGAAAAGCTGAGAGCTCCCCCAGTCCAGCAGTGTGACAGACAACTCCAATTTAGCAGCGAGAGTGAAAGCACTGCTGTTTGCACAAGCAGTGCAATGGTGACTAGAAACATCCCAGCTTCTACAATCTCAATTATTTCAGCTACTGAAGCACACTTCTGAAGACTTATAGCTTGGCAGTGCAGTTAAGGCCACAACTAAAACAATTCCCAATTCTCTTGTCACTGCCCCTGCAGTGTGCTGTGCTTCACATTTTCAAGGCTACAGCAGTCTTAGCAATTTTGAAATTTTTACCTAATCGATTTTTGCATTTGTATGCTGTACTGAGCACCTCTGAGAAACAGAAGTATTAATCAAATGTAATTTTCTGTTATTAGGGTGGGGTATGTATAAAATGGACTTTTTCACGCATACTGTTCTCCATAATTAAAAAAAAATGAATCCTTTAATGAAGTCCCTGAAGTTAATACAGTTATAGTGACCTTTGAACACTTGCCCCATTTTTACAGCAAAAAGAATTTGTTTTAGTTTGGAAATCTCACCATGATGCCTTTGCATTTCCAGAAATGGTAAGAACTATTGGATTTGCAAGGGTGCACATTTCTGTGCTTCTTTTTCTCCAAATTCTCTCAGAATCTCTGAGTGTGGTATGAAAGCCCTCAGTCACTTCTCCATCAGGAGCATCTCTGTGATTAAGCCTACTGAGACAGCAATTAAGACAGCACTAGGGTAACAACACAATGCTGAGTAATTTCTTCCTATTATTAGCTACAGCTATTACTGTCAGAAACTTCAGTGTTCTCCTATATATATATATATATATATATATATATATATATATATAAGACACTCCAAATTGCCTGTTTCTGTCCCTTTCAGGAATGAGTCTCTGCCCACCCAGCTCCTTCCTCACCCAGCAGAACCCTCAGTGAGTTTAAGACTATTGTCACTTCCTGCTTTTTCCACTTTGAGCAGTGGATACAAAACTCCTGCTCCAACAACCAGGAAGGCTAAGGAAAACCACTGCCAAGCAGGTCTTGATTATTCCATTACTACTATATTTGTTTATAATCCCAGTCCTATGAAAATCCCATGATGTAAAGTAATTATTACTCCAAGGGCTCAGGAAGGAAGTTATTCCCTGTGGGACGGCTTACAGGCTGATTCCTGGAGATCCATATGTCCTTTGGTGACCCACAGTGGCCAGTTCCTTGCTGCCTAGGAAATCCTGAACTCTAACCCAAGAGTAAAGCCTTCCCACAGTCACAGGGACTACAAGGGAAGACCAAGGGATAAAGCCTCTGGTTATACCTATGCAGAGAATTTGCCTCATGCTAGAAAGGAGTAAAAGGTGGATAAAATACATATGGATTAGGCACTAACAGTATCTGGCAGAGCAAACATGGACCCTGGTTCTGCCTGAACAGATGCATTTATCTGACTGAGGAATTGCACTAATTTCTTCAGGTTTCCCTTATAACCATGTACACGCCCAAACCACAGCACCTGACACCTGGACATGCCACAGAAGAGCCTGAGTTCAACTCGTGTTCTGTGCCTGGAGGATGCACCCACAGCATCACACAGCAACGAAACATCCTCATCCCTTGGCCAGCACAAACCTTGAGCCAAGTCTCCTTTGCTCTTCAGCAGGAGTGGGGTTCTGCCCTTCCCCAACAAACACGAAGGAAGAGGGATCCAACCATCACAAACTGAGCAAGACGACTCTCAGAGTAGCTTCTGTCTACATCAGGGAGCTGGGAATCAATTTCTCACTTGACAGATACATATTAGCTGCCACAACACACACCTGGCACACTCCCACATCGCTGCTGCTCTGGGAGTAGAGGCTGGATCTATCCTCTCAATAAGCAGAGAAAATGCTCACCCTGAGAATTCAGGCACTGGGAATGAAACGAGGCTCCAAACTGCTCATCGTCTGTGGGACACAACTTGGGCAGATCAGTACAACAGCAGCAGAAGTAAGTGTACCCAAAGGTGTTGGTGACAGCTGAGGGGCTCATCTGCAGCTTTGTATCTGCGGGATTAGGAACCTGCAGAGGCACATCTGCATCCAGCACAGCATCCCTTGCAACTCTGCCCCTGGAGGATCCGTGCCCTTATTCCCACTGTCAGCTCTTTCAGCGAGTGAAATCCTGGTGCTCTCAGCCTATGGAAAGATCCACCTCAGCTATAAAGTATTCCCTTCAGGAACCATAAAAAATTAATTATTCAGCAGCATGAGCCTTAAAGAATTTATTTTTGTTTGGCAGAAAATGTCAACAAGCAAATGAGAGCGCAGGGCGCTGCCTTGCCAAGGGGAAGGTTCACATTAGGGTTTAATGTCATGGCATCGAAACAAAAGCCCTCTTCACTCAAAGCCTGTTTAGTATCAGCCAGATTGAAACCAAATTCAGCTTTTGTTCTGCAAACTGCCTAACCATACACTACACAGTCTCTATATGAAATGAGGCCTGCCATGCAAGATACAGCCCTTCCTGCCAAAGCCAACAGGAGATGCTGAAGAGGATCCAGATGAAGTTTTTGATACCATGAGCAGGACATCTGTTTCTAATGTTCCTGAGGGTGTTTGTCAGGCACTTCACCTTCATCCAAGTGCTGCATGTGCATCTCTCCCTGAAATGCCCGTGGCCATTCACAGGCACAAGATCAAAACTTTGGGGTCTAGACAGAGAAGGGCACTGTCCTTGCTACACTGTGGTTCTTCAGGACATGATGCACTCAAGCCACCCAAAATAAGAGAAATATAATCCCTACAAGAAGGAAATAGAGTATCATAGAATCATTAAGTTTGGGAAAGACCTCTGAGATCACTGAGTCCAGCTGTTAGCCCAGCACTGCCATGTTCACCTCTAACCCACGTCCTGCTGTCTCAGCAGGCACAGCTTCCAGAAGGCACCATGCAGACAGAGAGTGACAGAGCAGGCTGCAGGCAGGCTCCAGAGGCCCAGCACAGGTGTGCACATGCACAAAACCCTGTCTATCTTGTCTGCCTGGCATGGGTTTCCATCTTATTTTTAAGGTGCTTTGAGGCTTTAGGGATCATTAAATAAATTGATGTTTTCAAATATTTAAGTGCCTGCCTGGCCTTCTTGAAAATTTCTTGCTTCCTCTGCTTGGCACTTTTCTACCTACACATATGTTTGCTGTGTGGACGAATGATTTAGCATACTGAGCAATGTAAAACCAGCTTGTTTGGGTTTTCTTTTTCTTCCTCATATAAGCCAAGCATACTGCAATTTGATATTTCCACGCACTTATTTAATAGATTTCACAGATGTCTTATAATGAGGTTGATGAAAGCAAATCTGAAGGTGCAAAGGAGCAGGGTTTTTTGTTGCTTGCCCCTACACTCAGGTAAAGTGAACTCCATGAGTGACAAGATGCTGCTCTGCTCAGATGGACAAGCTGGATACAGCAGGAGGGCTGAACAAGCACGGATTGTGCACCAGCCCCTTCAGGCTTGTACTGAAAATGCCAATGCCTAGACTACAGCAGCATGTAAACATGGGGCCTCAGCTCCAGTTAGACTGCCCAGCACCAAATATATTCTGATCTGCTGAAATTATAATGGAGTAAGTTAAAAATACATAGGTGACAGCTGAGGAAGCGTTCCTCCTGACTAAGGAACCAAGCAGAAAATTTGCATTCATGTTGATTGAACAGAGAAAATCTGCACTAACGGGCAGTGGGGAGAGAATATTAATTCTCACTTCTCATTAATATTATCACCAGTCTAAATTTATTCTGATGGATTTCAAAAACCAAAAAGCAACACAAAACTGTTTTAAAGAGAAAAAATAAACAAGTGTTCTTGCTGAACAAGTCTCCAGTATAATCTCTGAAAGGAAGCACTGTTGTGGAGACAACCGGCCTTTCTAACAGAGATTGCTGACAATGGGACTTTCTTTAAAAAGTCTTTTGACTATTAAACAAAAGTAATGCAAAAATAGCTTAATTAAAAATTAAATAAAATGCAAGAGCAGCCTGCTTCTTCTAGTTAGTTCAGCTCCCAATGGTTAATGCTGTGTTTTGGAAAATGTCTGTAGGACATGGGAGCACTCTGCAGTAAGCATGCGCCTGTCATCCAGTCACCTTAACCACACAAACACTCCCATTTCAGCAACAAATCAGACACTGCCTATCCTGAAGAGGATTAGAAAACTCCATAAATGCAGGGGTTTGTTATGCTGCCTCCAGGTTCAGATCTGAATTCTTGCAAATTATTTTACCACCCATCCCTTTTTTTTTTTCCACTAAAACACTACAACTTCCTTTGCTGGCACTGAGCAAGTGAAACCTGATCTCTGAAGAATGATCTATTACTGCAGTGCTAATAATACTCCCCCTGCCTCCCACTAAGGTTTGCAATGTTTTAATGAACAACAGAACAATATTTGAAAAATAATTCCATATGTACATTCTGTAAACAGACCTGAGGCTCTTACACCGATATAACCTGAAGTGCACTGTACTGTACCGTCTCTGCAAAATGAAATTTAAGTTGAGTACAAAGACGTGTATTTGTATGCAGGCTCTGAAAGCAAGTGCTGAAGCTTCTTCATGCAGCAAAGATCCTTCCCTAACCCCATCCCACCCAGGATGGAGCTGGGTAGTTTTCTCCTCTGCTACAGTTTGTCAGATTTTACTGGGAGGGTGATGAGCATGCTGGAGCCCTCCTCTCACATACCCAAACAAAGCTAAAGGTCACTCTCACTGTCCCCAGGAGTCTCCCATCACTTGCTGCACTGTGGGACAGCTTTGGAGAGGATGGGTGCCAGCCTTGCTGGCCCAGGGAACTCTCAGGGAGCACTAGGACAACCCTCAGCTTGAGGAAACCTTACCAGCTGGTTTCCTCTGTAGAGGCTGCAGGCTCCCTCAGAGCAAGTTAAAGGAGATACAGCCCTGCTGCTGCAGGGGTAAATTTTGCACTTACCATTACACTGGCTAGAACCAGGCTGCTCCCAGCTAAACAGCTGAACATGATGGACACCCCTTCTGGAATCTACCACACCTATCACAACCACTCTGTCACTCTGGGCAGAGGCATCAGCAGCCCAGGTGCTTTGAGACCAAACTTTCAGTTTCCTATGTCATGCATCACATCTCACACCTGAGACATCTAAAACACCTTGTGCTGGAAAATAAGGCAGGGTGGCAGAAATAACCCAACAAAGAATCTTCCACCTAAAAAGTTAAAATAAAACTTCAAATACCCAGGATGTCTTCAAGGACTCAGAGCATCTTTTAAAGTCATTGTTACTACAAACCCAGCTGTAAAAGATCACCAAATCAATTCCATGTTTATTGGCACATCAGGCACGTTGGATGTGCAATACACTAACCCTGAACCTTTCACCTTAATGACTTCTGCTTTCTTATTTTAACTTCTTAAATTCATCTAACAACTTCTCTAAGATGTCCCTTAAAAAGAATACAGTTGTTTTTTGTCTCCCTGTCAGTTAACACAATTAAAGACTATTTGTTTACCTTAATGGAGAGATTTTTTTGCTTAACTTTTCTGCACTCCCTGAGGAGTTATACTTACATCATGCATGGAGTCAAGAAGTTTAGTCAGTTGGTAGAATCTCTGCCAGCTTTGCCCAGAGTTACTTGGACATTTAGTTACCATCTTCTTTAGTTCTTTAATGTAATTTGCCCTCATTTCTTCAAATGCAGCTTGGCTTTTGAGACCATCCTTGGGAACTGTCATTGAAAAGACAGTCTTAAATTAGTATTAACTGCATTGCTTATTCTTTTGATGTGCATACTTAAACAGTTACACCAGTCAACGGATGAAGGAGTGAAACCTTTAAGTAAAGTCCATAATTTTACAGACATTGGTGAGGGATCAACAACATCACACAGATTCTCAAGCGATTCAGGCATCCTCTCCAGATGTGTGATTGCAGGAGCTGTGGCAGAGGACAAGATAACATCTCAGAAATATGACACATGCTAACCTCATGTCCAAACTGCTTTCAATACAATCCAACCACATCAAAACCAGGCAGATGGATCAAGGGTACTTTGTTAGAAGCTGAAAACATGATTTCTCATTCTTGAATGATTCCCCACACTTGGCAGAGGAGGAGAAGGTACAGAATCACAGCTGTTATCTGCAGAAATGCTAGACCAAGTGACACATTTTTATGCCATCAAGTAAGATCTAAAATTTCTTTGACTGTTAGCAAGCATCTGTATAGCATCTAGAACAAAACAGAGCCATTTTTCTGCACAGAACAGAAGACTGTTTTCCAAACAGGCATCCTGACCCAGTGCTTGACCATGACAGACAGTTGAAAGCATTTCTAGTGTTCTGTTAAAGTTTCCATCTGCCAGACAGAGACAGAATCATGATCATGGAATCATCATTTTATAAATGGGTCAGAAATACAGTTTTCTGATACCTTTTATTGGGACCAGTATCAGCAGGGCTGATTACAAAAGCAAATACCCTGTTTCTTTATGGACTGCAAACACTCCTGCAGATTCTGCCCCAAACAGGAATGACTTATTAGGATCAGATCCCTATGAAAACTCCAAAGGGGCTATTAACAACATTACTCAAAAATTCTGAGGTTTAATATCCGAATTAGTTGAACACTGCTTAACCATGAAATATTTTTTTTCTCTGTATCTCTTAGGCATGATCCATAGCAGGAAAATAAAATACTGGTCCGTACATGAGTGACTTTATTTCCTTAGTAAGTCAAAAAACTATGTCAGAATAAGCTAAATGGTAAGTTACCTACTAAAAAGAGAAAGGAAAAAAAGGTGATCTTCTAATTCAGCTTACCCTGAGTTAACCTCTTGACAGAAACTGTCTTGTTCCTACATTCCCTTCTCTTCTAAGTCCTCTGAACTGCCCTCTATCCCACTGAAATCACATCAGAAGCATGTAATAACTGCCCTAAATGGCTCCAGAGTAGAAGCTTTAAAAAAAGCATCAGTACCTACACGAGCAATTTAGCAATGGGGAACAAGGAGGAGCTGCACCACCACAAGAGCAGCAGGGACTTGAGCCATCAAGTGCTGGAAGGGGGCAGAAGGAAGAATCTTTAGAAAAAGCCTAGGAGGTTACACACCAGCCTGCCTGCTGCTTGGTAAATATTATATATTTATATTACACAATCATAATATAAATATCATATGTTCATTTAATTTTCAAATTCTAGATGCAAACTCTCTCAGTCAGCTGACAAATAAAAGAAACTGTCTGGAACAAATCTACAAATTCAGTTCAAGGTGAATGAATACAAAGGCATCAATCAAGATAAGTAAAGCCATCAGAGCATGCTGTGGCCCTCACACAAAATGCACAGGCTTTACAGATCCCTTAATATGTACAGTGCTTACAGGCTGTTAGAGTCACTCTTTCTTTGTCTACTACTATGTCTTTTACTGTTCTGTCTGAAAATTACTATACTATCACACCAGCCAGATTATTAAGGAAGAAAGAAAGACCACAAATAAAGAGGAGTCAAGCAAAACATGAAATTCTGGAGGTTTGCCCAGTGTTTCTGATTTTACTTATTAAATGCAGCAACACTGTTGGCATACTCCCAAAATCTATGGTCTGTGGAAAGCAAGAAAATAACTCAGTTGTAATGTGTGGTTTCTTCCACATGTAAATGGAGTGAAACTTCCTTGATGTGGTCGCCATGAAAGTTTCAGACTAACTTGCACTCTATGCATCACATGATTCAATAAAATAATTTAAATTAAAATAAACCTGGATTTTTCTGTCATAAGACTGTACAAAGGTGCAAGCACTCAAATCAGGTTTGCTGCCCTTCACTTGACACTTTCTGGGTTTTATCACCACTTCCATTTCACTTTCGCTCTCCTTTTTCTCTCTCTCTAAGTAAATATCCCGATTCTCCCAAAACAAACTATCTTTAGCAGGTTTTCTAGTGACTGGTGTGTGTTTGAAAGGGACCCAGCTCACTGAAGTTAATTGGCCAGCCTGATCTCACCTAACAGATTCTTGCAATAACTCACTAGTTTACACTCTTCAGAGGATCAAATAAAAAATACCTGGCTTAAAGACATTTTGCTGCATTTTTAGAATGCCTTCAGGTTATTTTTCGAAAGATTCTTCCCCTTTCAGACTCATTAAAATGCTGCAGAGGCAGATCTCCAATCCAGACACTCTCTCAAGAACATTTTGGGAGCCCAACCCTCCCTGAGCACATTGCTTCTGGAAACATGAGGAGTGACAAGCTTAAAAAAAAAGCCCATTTATGTCTGAGGGCAAGCCTGGAGCACAGCCCCTCCCCACTATTCTAGATTCACTGGCTGACCATCTCCAGCCCTTGGTGGAGTGGGGCCTGGAGTCAGACTCTGCAGTCCACAACACAAAGGGCTCCCCAAAAAGTGGTGTCTCTCCCAGTCCCAGCAAGCTTCAATCAGAAGAGGGAAGGGAGGAGATGGCTGAGCCCAAAAAACTTACAGCCCCAGGAGATTTCTGTTAGAGGATCCAAATCCCCTCCTGACAGGAACAATCTCATGTCTCCCCTTAAAGGCAGGCACTGGAACCACAGAGCTGCCTTGTCACGGTGTCGCTGAGTTGTTCCCCACAAAAAGGAGCAGGATTCCCAAGAAAAACATTTGCTTACAGGTTTACAGGCTGTTACTGATGGAAAAGTAATGTACAAACTGCCTGTGTATTTATATAATTGCACTGGGACAGGAGGTTTTCAATATTTTCAGTCAGATAAGATGCAAGAGATCTGCTAATTACTACACAGTGCTGTAACAAACATGAAGATGTAATTTTGTGTCTTAAAACTCAAAGCATGATGATGCTCAAGAGAAAAAAAGGAAACACACACTGTCATTTATTAAACTTTCAGAAGCCTGTGAAAAGGCTTTCCATTCTCAACTCACTTGGCATTACAAGATCACCTGCTCTGCAGTACAGGCAATACACATCTTTTGATCCTGAAGATCATGTTGAATCAGCCAAACCCTGGTGGCTTTGAATGTCGAGTAGGGATTTTCTCTCAAGCCCCACAGCTGTGGCACTTGCCTGGCATGTCTGTTGGTGTGGTCTCCCTATGGAAGGGAGGGCCAAAGTCCCCTGCCTGGCCACTCCTGTTCCCCCAATGCACATGACACACTCAAAGTGTAAAGACATTTCCCATGCTAACTGCAGATAAACTCCAAGGTATAAACCCAGGCTTATTACTGCGGCCCAGCTGGAAACAGTTCGGGCCCTTTTGTCAAGGTGGTTAAAATCACTGCATCTCTTTGTGAACTGGAATATTTGCAAGCATTCCTACATAACCAGGGATCCAACTCACCTGTGCTTAAGAGCAGCAGCACTTTCATGATAGTGTACTCCTCGAAGCTGAGCTGCAGGCGGACGAACTGCAGGCTGATCTGGTGCATGCCCTGGCACAGCTCGAACATCGCCGACTGGCGCATCCGCTCCCTGCGGAGACACGGGAACAGCATCCTCGGCATGAACTCGGGAGAGCAGCACCCGCAGGGGGATCACCCGGGCACCACCCGCTCCCACACCGCTGCGGTGCATGGCCGGGTTCACCTCGCTACCCAGCAGACCACGCAAAAGGAACGGAAAGGAGCATCCTTTGAGTTTTCTCACTGATGGCATTAATGAAGTGGCAAAACTGTTTTAAAATGTATTTGAATTGTCAGGGTTTGTTCAGCTCTGCCCTGGCTGATGGAAGTGTGCCTGCTGAAGAGGTCAGAGCTGGTGCAACAGGGGAACAAACCTACACCTACTGAATGCGTGCTCTACATGATACATTCCCCTGTCAGTTGACATCTCCTGTTCAAACACTGAAATATTCAGAACACGTGGGTTTTTTTTTCCTAAACTAGTAATCTAAAACAATCTGGAATAAAGGAATATATATAAAAAAGGAACTCGTTCATTAATGCAGACTTCTCCCTGTTAAATTGTAAAATAATTAGGATACATGACTTGTATCTTTAAATATACTTTCATAAATTTAACTTCAAACCTTGTCTCTCTTCTCTGAGGTAATCCTAGGCTAACCCATCCTGCTCAAGTTTCAGGCAGAATTAGTTAGAATTCTGCTAAATTTCTGAAGCTGCCATCTCAAACCACAACAGCTACAGGAAAGAGTCATTGAGAACTGCCTGTCTCAGCAAAAACTGTGATATATATATATATGTGTGTGTGTGTGTGTGTGTATATGCAGGTATGTAGACAAGGTCCTATAATTGTTCAGTGACCACTACTCTTTTTTTTTAGTTGCTCAAAACCAATTGTCTGTATTTTTTTTAACATTTTTTTGCATAATTGAGGAATTGGATGAAGTTCAGCTCATTATTTTAACCAAGCAAATGCTTTTTCAAATATACAAGTTGGCTGGTGAAAGAGAAGAATCACACTGTGTGCAAACAAAGACTGACATAATCTTCCTGGTGTTTTATTGCACTGCTGCCAGAGCAATTTCATTTTCCTCCTTAATACTAATAAAGCGGACTCCCCATTGTTAGATGGGCTCCGCACTTTTCCCTTGCTCCACCCTCTTTTCTTGAGACTAAGAACCTCCAGCTTCTTTTTTTCTTCCTATTAAATTTAATACTAGGAGTAATGCCATACGTATTTGTTTTTATAATGCATCACAGACTGCTCCCTGGAGGCTCTCAGAGATACACACTGAACTCAAAAGGCGAATGATTAATAAAGGACATTTGTATTTTAAATTCTACATGTTGAAGTATATCTCAGATGGCCAGAGACAGCAGCACTCGAAGTAAGAGCCACCTATGACATCCATCATTGCATTTGCAGGACACCAAGGTTTGTTCCTCCAGCCTCAGAATATAAAGCCACTGCCACCATCCCTGTGTTTGAGAGAAGTGACAGACCTTTCATCAGATACCACAAGTCACACAGCAAGTAAAATAAAACATTATGATGTTTTGTCTCAGGTTTCTTATGCTTTTATATTTGGTTTTCTTTTTTTTTCTTTTGGTGGTAAAACACTCTCTGTGCGAGTTAACTGTAAAAGTGTTGACTCAAAAACTTGATTTTTTTTATGTTGCATTGCACTTTTCTGACATACAAATTTTTCTGCCTTTTTGTTTTTCCTGGTACTTGTTTTGCTTATGTGTGATTACCTAAATAGAAGAATTTCAGTTGTAGTGAGGGTTTTTTTGGTTATTCCTTTCTGTCTTTTAAATATTCTTTTTTTTAATCTACTTACAAATATTGATCTCTAGGCTTGCCCTCAAGGAAAACCTGATGGCATTGTGTGCAGTGAGATAAAATTATACACAGAATGAATTACTAAGTGATTTGTTTAATATACAGCAAACACATTATTTGAAATCAGTTTGCCACCTGAAAAATCAATTAAGTTTATTTATTACTTATTTACAAAATATTACCAACTAAAAATTATGTTAGTTAATTCATGGCTCTGTTTAATGAAAGATAAGCATTTTGTGGGAGTTTACAGTAGTCAACTTTGTATTTGGTTTTCAACCCCACACACTGTAGAATAAGAGGGTACAGAGCTTTTGAAAAATTCAGATGCTGAGATCACAGATATCTAATACCTTGAGAGCAGCAGCAAAATAAAGCAATAGAAATATGACAAAAGTGAAGAGCCACAGAGAAATTAAGGCATATCAGCATAACATAAGCAAAGTTATTTTTTTCCTCACCAAACACATCAGCTAAGAATAAATGCCATCAAGTCATCACAAATGCTTTTACCATCATGAGGGAAAATTAAAACAAAAAAAAGAGGAGGGATTAAAAAAAAGGCAAATCCCATCCAACCAAACCCAGCCCCACCTCTGACACAGCTTTTGAACCTCTCAACATGAAAAACAGAGGATATGAAGATCTGGAATATAATGGCACGTATCTTTATGGTATATTTAAGAAGGTAAGTACATTTAAGTGACAAAAAGCGTGGAGCCAAAGCTCTGAATCCGCTATTTGTATATGCATTCAGAAGTGGTGTCATTAGCTCAGTTTAGTTTAATCCTCCTTCATAATAATACGCTTTAAACTTTACACCTTAAGTTAATCCATCTTAAGTTCCCCGAGTGTCTCCTTACAGGCTTAAAGTAATGCCCAGCTCACATTTTGTGTGACCTTTCCCGCAGCCCTGTGGACAGGCAGGGTGTCCAGCCATCCCCACTGCTGCCACCAGCCATCCCCCTGCTGCCACCAGCCATCCCCACAGCTCTGCCCAATTGCCATTGGAGCCACCCAGCTACAACAGACATGTAGGATTTGACCAGCCACTCTGGGAGAGCAGGGATGGTTTGAGGAAGCCACTTAAGACAAGGCATCCTTAATACCAAACCAGCCATATATCTCATAATACCCTTATGTGATCTCCACAGAAACCAGGCAGCCACCTCAAAACCTGTGAAACTACAGGCAGGCTGAACAAAAACATCTTGTTGTGAATAAGTAACATTTATGAAGTTATCCTAAAACCCAGTATTGTAAATCTCCTCGCTGAAGATGGAAACTGCAACTCAACTGACCATGGCCAAAAAGAGGAACCCGTGCAGCAAGAAATATTCACTGACAGGTGAAACTCGGCCCCAAACCAAATCTAATACCACATTTTATTTACTTTCTCATGGGTACTATTCAAAGCTGCAGCGCGAGGCATCTTCCCAAATTAGACAGAGAAGTGAATAAAGGGAAAGCTGTGGTGGGTGTGTTGAGGTTTCATCAGGACTTAAGTGACTTGCTGATAATCCCAAGGAAAAACTGGCCAAGGCATCCCTTTTCACAGAACTTCGGAGGAGCAAAAAAGCACCTGAGTTAGTCCTTAGGCCTCTGCAGCCCAGAGAAGACTTAGGAAAAGACCAATAAATATTTGTAGCAAAACTCTGACATCAAAGATAATTTTCATGTCTTCTGACACTTTTTACCACTGTAAGAACCATTTCCAGTTTTATAACCAAGAACCTTTCCCTGTCTAGACTAAAACCTGTATCCATTTGAAGGCTGCCCACCAATTAAATTGATTTTAGGCACCCTCAGAAAGCACTTTACACTGTAACAAAACCAAAACAAAAAAGCAATCACACAAATGCAGCCCAACAAGAAAACCTGCCAAAGGCCTGAAAGTCAAAACCTGTTTGGAAGCCTCCAAAACCAAGGTATGCTTTCCCTCATGCCAAAAGAAGTCAGTTTAAACTTGACAGAGAGAGGAGTAAAAACATCAGCAGACACCTTGAGGGCAAGGCAGAGCTTCTGAGGATAAAGAGGGATAAAGACCAGGACATGGGATTACAAAAACCCCTGCTCAGTGGCTCAAACCATCTAATCATAAAAAGCCCTTGGCCTGAATTATTTCACCTGCCTTAGGAAGGCATTCTTGAGTGGAAAAAGTTTTGAGGTTCTTGGGGAAAGAAAAAAAAATAAACATATTGTCACAACACTTAAGTGTCTCGTGAGGGAGTATTCTACTCCAACACTGGTGACAGAAGGCCACTACTTGAATAAATTCTTCCATGCACAGGGAAAGGAAACACTGAGCATCCCTCTGCTCCATGGACTGCACTAGGACACCTGTGTCCCATCTTGAAGCCATTAAAAATGTCACCAAAGTCACCCGTACTGGAGCAGCCTCATTAAGTTAACATACTGATCAAAATCCAAGCCAAAATACATGCAGGATTCCGGCAAAATTCAATTATGACTTTTCATTCAGTACTTATTTTTTATTCAGCACTTTCTAATCTCTGCTTAGTCTGCAGAAAGTGACAAAAACCTCCTCCCTTCAACACTTTGCCTTCAACTCCTAAAGCAAAGCTTTAGAGTCATCTCCTTCCAGGGAGGCAAATACTTTGCACCAATGGCCAATTTGAGCACTGCCAAACCCAGGACAAAATAGTGGTTGGACCCAGGACCACTAGTGTAAACACTGATAATCAGACAAGGAAGATAGTTTCATATTAAAATAAATCTACAGACATTAAGCCACTGTTTTTTTTGGCCTTTAGCCACCCAGGCAATTGGCAATTTTAAAATTAAACTTGGCAATTTTAAAATGAAGTTATGGAAGTCAAATCTGAAAATTAGTTTTCTCACAAGAAAATCATCATGGTGACCCTAGAGAATACCATCCCGTGTAAGTGATACTAAGAAATGTAGAGCTGCTTTAAAAGTTCCAGCCAAGTGTCCTCCTGTTATATGCCTACCAATGAAGGAATTGGCAACAGCCCATGGATAATGATTGCCAAAGGAGAATTTCAGCTCTCAATCACAAACAGAGAACTTGTGATAAAATCCAACTTAATAATCACCCAGTTATGTAACCCTAAAATCCCAAGCACATCAATAGCAAAAAAACCCCACGTATATGCTGGTATTAACAGTTAATTATGCACTTAGGAGAATGCTGATACCAAATACTCTCTTTTGGTTTGCATTTGCATTTCAAAAGAGACAAATCACAGTTTTAAATGAGAAAATACATAATTATGCCTTTACCAAAATGCTTTTTCAATAACACATTCAATAAGTGATGATAATGTACACATGGCAATAAATACCCCATTTCAAAGTTCATCAGAAAAAGGTACTGAGAGCCAGAAAAGGTGCCCATTAGGTATTGTTTTATACATCCATTCTGCCAAGGCTCATTGTCACTTGCAGTGGTTCATCAACAAAATTACTGCTATATTCCACATGCAGCAGCAATTCTCCTTTTATGCCAACAATGCCTCAAAAATTAAGACTTTGCTCATGCTGTCACGCAAAGCCTGGCATTTTCTGGAAGTCGACTGAGGCATGTCTTCCTCTCATGCCAGTTTAGAAAAACGACTTCCTAATTTTTCTTTCACTCATATTTAACTCTACAGGGGAAGTAGCAGAAGCAAGCACTGTGCATGTGAATGGCATTTGGAGATGTCAGCAATCAGCTCATCGATGTGCAGGAAGATCAAAGCAGCACCACATTCAGACATTTGCAAGGAACAAACCTCTGTTCTAAGACCTTGACAGAAGTGAGAAGAAACCCTCCCAAAATGCTTGTGGATGTCCCAAAATCATGCTGAGACAACACCAGGAGAGCATAATTATGGTCTCTGCTAAATGTAAAGTCACTGGGCTAGTCTTTGTACTAAAGTCATAAAAACTAACGCTCCAATTCTTTCGATCCCATCACAAGGTGGAAATCTGCCAGGACATCCATTGCGCCAACAGATGAGTAAGATCAAAACTAAAAGTTTCAGAAAGATCAGAAAACTTAAATAAAATCTTTGCATCAGTGCTCTCTGTAGAGAAGCCCAGTAAGGCTCTGCACCACTTTCCCTTTTCAGTAAGCAAGTATGGGAAATAGTTTCAGATTCAAGTGCAAGTAGAAGAGATTTTATAAAGAAAAAAAAAAATACAGTAAAATGAATAGTAATAAATCACCAAGACCAGATGGCATCCATCCACGAGCTGTAAAGCAACTTAAATACAGAACTGCTGAACTACTAACTGTGCTGTGCAGCTTATTGCTTAAATTGCCCTTATAAAACTCGTGGAAGGCGACAAACGTGACTGATTTCTTAAAATGGGTCTGAGGGTGGGAAGAGAGCACTGGAGACCACAGGCTTGTAAGCTCCAGTTCTGTATCGAGCAAAGCCATTGAAAGAGGAGCAGGAATTGATAAATAAACATGCTGTAAGGCAAGAAAGTCAGCACAACTCTGGCAGAGAGAGGTCATGTCTCACGAATCTGAAAGGGCACTCTGACAATAGCACAAGGACGCTCTGGTGGATCCAGGCGACGTCGGCTCGATGGAAATGCTTTGCACATGCCAGGTCTAGCTGCGTCCCACAGCCATATGGGGTGAGACCTAAGCAAACACCAACCCTCTCCTCCTCCTCCTCCTCCTCCTCCTCTCCCCCGCCCTGGTTTCCACACAAAGGAAACTGGGGCATGCAGCTTGGGTATGGGCTCTAATAAATTCTGTCAGCGTGCCAGCGTGGGTAATTACTGGTCTAGGACCTGCACACTGCCTTGCATCAGGAGGAATGGGAGGATGCAATCACGGCAGGGTTGGATTTTAAAGCTATTAAAAGGATCTCCTGGAAGCTCTTAAAGTGAGCTTGGGGATAAGGAGGTCATCTCTTTGTGGATTATTAGCAGCTTAAAAATAGGAGACCAAGGGTAATAACAAATGGACATCTCCCACAAGTAATGGAGGTTATCAGGGAAGTCTCACAGACCTCCACACTGGGGCCTGGGCTGAGAACTGTGCTCATACATCATGAGAGAAAAATCAGACCACTGGAGGTGACAGAGCTTGCTGATGGCTCCAGATGATGAAATCAAAAGTTGCCTGTGAAAGACTGCTGAAAAATCCTGCCAGTCTGTGGAGCTGGCTGACAAAATGGAAGGTGAAATTCACTGATTGGACAATGCAGACAGTACAATCATCTCCCACCATACATACGAAATAACTGGATTAATAAACAGTTATCACACAGTAAAGAATCCTAGGTGTAACTTGGGACAGGTTTTTTGGGCTTCTGCCTTTTGAAAATGCTTGCTCAGTGTTCATCAATAAAAGCAAACATGTGAGAGAAGAGTCGAGAGCAAGAGAGAAATTATAATTTTGCTGCTGCATCCACTGTGCTCTAAATCTAGTGTGTCAGTCTGGTCTCCTCCCAAAATTAATACATAGCATGAGAGGAGGAGCTGAGGATGGCCAGGGATAGCAGACAACTAGCAGAAATATAAGGGGAGATCAAATTGACCCACTGATTCTTCAGCTCACAGAAGAAACAACAGGACTTGATGGAGAGCTAAGTGTTAAATGGCATGCATGGGATGAGAAGGATTATACCCACTATTGCTGCAAAAAGGAATGAAGTGGCACTCCATTAAATGATCAGCCACCTGCTTTAGAAACATCTCCAACAAACAAATATGCATAATTAAATTGCAGAAGCAACTGCCACGGAACATTTTAGATATCAAGATTATAAATGTATTCAAAGAGGTAACAGGCAAATTCACAGAGAAAGACACAAAAGGGTTATTAAGCACAACTGTCCAAATGCAGTCTCACAGTCAGAAAATACCTACGTAATTACTAGAATGGGCAAATGAAGAAGCCCTTTGTCCTGATCTTAAACTTTCTCTGGCCAATTTAAAGGATGACAGGCACACTTTCTGACATTTCCCCGTTCTACCAGATCTCCTTAAAACGACTGTATCGCCTGTTTTCCTTTAAAGCTTCACAGTTTGAAGCAAAACACTTCAGAAATTTAAGAAGTGTTTAGAGATAGAAGCATTAAAAGGCTAGTTTTTAGAAATTTATGCAAAGAAACCACATCTATTGCTTTGCCCAACCAATGACCTCCTTACAAAGAAAAGAAGCCCAAAATAAAGACTTGGAAAATCTAGCTGAAGCATGTTATATCTATTATGTACAGGTATGACAGCAGTTTCCCAAAATTTCGTTTTTTTGTCTGCACTGCTGTCGGGTGGATATGTAACAAAATCCCTTTGTGCACTTCTCTGGATGGGAACTGAGCAGCACTTTATGAAAAAGTAAATAGTAGTAACAATGTATATAAAAAATTGACTGATGAAGATACTCACTTTCCACTGCACTGACACTGCATGAATTCAGTATTCTTCACCAAAATAATACATACAAGCAAAAACTATGCAGTGAGGATCACCAAGGAGTGCTTGCTGACCCTTTAACAAGACCAGCACACACAATTTATCAGCAAAAATGAACACCGACAACTCTTACCAACTCTGGTTGTGGCAACAATAATTAAAAAATGAGGGATTTGGAGGCTGCCAGATGACAGACATTATAAAAATGTACCTAAATTTAGAAATGACAGGATTAACAGATTGCAAGGGAAGACAAAAGGGTTAACAGCCATCACCCTGCCAAACATAAAAGCTAAAAAGTAATCATTTAAACAATAGGTGAAGTTTTTTATTAGCTTTATCACCATTCACAGATGATCTAACTAATTATCCCCCCTAAGCCCAGAGGTATATGAGGTTAAATAAATTTTTTAAAAAGGTGATTTTAAATATTCAGCTTATTTTATTACATTTATCTCCCCACTGTTACCATAGAAATCAGAACACCAGGAAGACTTACAGGCTTCAGCACTGAAAGGGCATAGAGAGGCTGCTTCATCCCTGCACTGCCTTAAACAACACCAAATCCTAATGGTCCCAGCTTCCACTGGCATATTAGGAGGGGGTTTAGGAATGTAATGAAAATGTTATTTACTAAGAAAATGTACATAATTATGAAATGAAGATTTTTAATACAATTTTAGCTGTTTCACTCCAGCTACATCCTAATCCTTAATTTAATTTTACGGCTTTCCTCAATGTTACAAAATCCTCTGCCCATCCACATCCAGTTTCAACACTAGCACAGAAACTTCCTAGAAATCTCCTTGTACTGCAGTTTTTCCTCCCCCTCTCTACCTCATTTGCACTACCTCAACTGTCTCATTTGAAAACTGTATTCTCTATTGTTCATCTATTGCCAGCATCAGCCTTGGTCTCCTTCTAAATTTAAAAACTTCATGATTGGGGCCATTACCAAAGGCATAGTATGAGAGGTTGCAATACTCCCTTTATATTTTACTGGGAGCAAAATCTTATGCTTTAAAGGATCTGTTTATATCAATTTGTAGTAAACTTTGTTAATTACATACACAGTACATATTTTAAAAAAATTAAAAATATATATCCATCACTACATTCTGCTCTTAATATTTTGTACATAACATTAAGCAAAATGCAGTCTCTATTGAAACATTTTTACTGTAAGGACTGAGCTGCATATGATCTAATACAATAATTTCAGAGATGGAAAAACGACATAACTGATCCAAATGGTTGTGAAAGCTGGCTCCTGTTTTCAACTCAGTTTTTCAAGTTCAATAATTTTGGGTACCTCGTACAATGCCTAGTGCTGGTTTTCATTAGGCAAACCCTCAAATCCTTGACTAGGGTAAAAAAAGGACAAAGGCATGAAGTGCAATGGCCAGGAGATTCAGAACCTGCACACTTCTGCACCTATAATTTATTCTTTCTGCTGCAGATGACAAACTGAGAAAAATCAAAGGAGGAAGAAAACACAGAGCACATTAGTCATGCAGTGCATTTTCAAAATACTGTTGAAACATTGATGTACTTTAATGTACTAAAGCGTCTCCACACAATGTGTCTCAGCATCAATGAATTCTCTCAGTATCCCCCCATCACTGCTATTTTACAGCCAAGTAAGACTGGAATGGTAAATAAGGTAATTTGGGTAGATTTGTTAAAAACAGGAAATGATTTTGAAATCTTCAGTCTTTTCAGAAGTCACTGCAGATTCAAAAATCTACAGAGAGAGACCATGTTAAACCAAAAACCAAAATATAAATCAAGGCCTGTGGAGGGAATTCCAGGGTTGGGCCATCCCCTCTGGGGCTTTTATGCCAGCATAAACCAGTATATAGAGGAGAAGCATGGCTTGAGTTTTAATTTATCATCAATGCCACCAGCTGTGTTTTTGCCTTAAGGAGAAATAAGAAGCCACCATGCATCTTCCTTAGGGGAAGGAATGGATAAGCAGTACAGCTTGCCATGAGGGATGCAGTTCTAGCTTGCAGCTGGGAAGAGGAGATGTGCTGGGAGTACGAGCCATGGCCTCAAAAGCACCCCATATCCCACTGCTCCCACTGGTTTCCCACGTTGTGTGAGTGGGGATCCCTGCCATTCCGTGTCTTGGCTCCTGCTGGGTTTCTGTTGGCAGTGCTGAACTTGTAAATGCTTTTTATTCCTTCCTGAGCCTCTGAAAGTTTGCCAGCCAATGCCCTGACTTAATGTATGGGTGGAAGCAGATACCTGGGATGTTGTCACCAGTAGCTGGCGGGACAGCAACTCCTGAGCCCGTTAAAACCTGAGCAAAAAGGAGCATCCCTTGCCTTTCTCTGGAACTCAGGCATCTGACTTCTGCACTGCAAAGAAACCAACTCCTACTTTTGAAAGGCTGGGCTCATTTCTTGTAGACATGAACTGTCCCACCACCTCTTTTCAAAAATGTTGAGGACTTTTCCCTCAAAAGGGCACAGCCAGGGAAAGCGTCATAACAGCCTCTAGTTCTAGGATTACATCCAGTAAGAGAAAAAGCAGTGGAAGTTGCAACTAACTGCCCTACCTTCCAGAACCATGCCTTAGAAATCCTGTTTAAGACTGCTACCTGTAGTAAAGAGCATTTTGCAGAGTTTCAGCCAGAATCCCTGAAAATAAGCTGGTGTTACAAACCATGGGGCTTTCTATATCCCTTGCTTTGTTCTTGCACCCATTCCAGCCACCACGACTTGGTTTTCTGCTTTCAAATTGTATGATTTTACCCATTTAATCCTCTGGACTTAGATTATCCACACATGTGCCTGCCTCAGGATGAATTATATCAGAAAATTTTAGCTAAAGTCTTTGGTTAAATCTTAAAGAGAAATTTTCTCCCTTCCTTGAGTTGAAAAAACTCTTTTTTTTTTTCTTGCAGGATTTCTTTTACTTTTGCAGGAGGAACCTGAAAAGTCTCAGAGCTTAGGGTTTGAATTAGGGGCAGTCTTTTCCCATGTCTTAAGAAAATCTTCCCCATTAATATCTCTGTTCTCCCAAATCCCTAGATCCATTCAAGGTAAGGCTTCCTCAATGACAACAAATGAAGAAAAACCTCCTAGAGTCTCTCACTAGTAAATCCTTACATCTCATCCAACCTGATCAAAGGAGTCATATGGGAAAAATATTATTGGATAATATAACTCAAGGGTTTTGTTAAGGATACAGTCTTCAAAGCATGTACCTAAAGGGCTCAAACTATGATTTCACAGACCACCTTAATTTTTGAATTTTGCAACTTCTTGAATTTGAGTTTGCACACCTACAAACATAACTACAACACCTTTTGAGTATTATCCCATATGCAGAAGTCATTCTTTATACCCTCAATACAAGTTATGTGTTATCATGTGTATCACGGTCTTCTAAAGATTTACTGTGGATTAAAACCAAAGTTGTACCTACAGAATATTAGTTTTGATCACAGCCACTACATTACAAAAGAAATGGATTAGAAAACTGGACATACCGTAACTTAAACAAACAGAACACAAACCACCCTGCTTTATGCCTCTTTTCAGGCTGTTTTTTAGGCATTTCTGTGACAGGCTGAGAAGCCACTTTCTTACCGCTCAGTTAAAATCTTCATGTTCAGTTAAGCCTGATTAAATCAATGGAATATATGCCTCAACCATAAAGACAAACAGTACACTTAATTAGATAGGTAGCATGACTAAATGAAGGCAGACAAATATTTCCAGTCTTCCCCAGGCCTAATAGGAAATCAAACCACATATGAGTAGGAAGACATTTTGCACTGTATTTATACAATCAAAGCTACATTTAACAGCTATTAACAATATGGATCTTCATTTGTTATTGGCTTTGTTTACAGGTCTTCAGAACAAGAAAGAAAACAAGATCATATATCATGGTCCTCCAGAAACATTACAACTTCCTTTTATTCACAGTAGTTAAGAGTAAATGGAAAATTCATTTAATGTAAAACAAAGCCACATAATTCCACTAATGCCAACCTCTACTTTCACTCATTTTTAACTGTTCACTGAAGAAAATGCTGAACCCTCTGGGGCATCAAGGGCCTGGTCAAGGACATTGCTTATTTTTTCTTGTATAGAAACAGGAAATTACCTCTCCAGTCACAATATGAAGAAATACCAAGAAAATCTTGGTCAGGTGATAACAGAAATGTAATTCTCTCCAACCAGTAAAAGGAAAGGCATTGTAAAGCATCCCCTTTCACTTTGAATCAATTAATAAATGTTCTTAAATGCCAAGGGCAGTAAAACACTCAGAAAGTTTCACCAAGTAAACCTCAGGGAGGTCTAATAAACTCTGCGGCACAGAAACAAAGGCCAGTGCTTATAATTACACAGCACATTTCCAAGTTCATGGTACTGAAAAAGTAAAGGTAAGGCCAGCCTTCAGCAACTTCAGAACAAAGCTTCAAAGCACTTCATGAACAGGAATATGTACTGTATTTTGTATTGTGGGAATGGTTTCTACACTGAACTGTATTGTACAATTCCAGTAAATAATCTCTGGCCTTACCTCAAAACTGGGAAAAGCACTGTATCTCTTAACTTAGAATCACAAAACAGGAGCTTGGGAGGGATTTCTGGAGGTCTCAAGTCCAATCCCCTGTTCCCTGCAGAGTTAATTTTGACAGTGGAGCAGGCTGCTTGGGGTTTTGCCCAGTGAAGTCTTGGACATAATCCGGGACCAAGACTCCAAGGTCTCTCTGGGCACCTGCTCAGCTGATTCACCATCTCATTAGGAAATGTTTTCTCCTGCTGCCCAGGAGGCAGTGTGCTGTTCCAAACTCTCATTCTTCCCCTGAGCACCTCCATGAAGAGCCAGGTTTCTTCTTTTCTACAACTCATTAGGAAGCTGAAGGTGCATTAAATCTGCATTGCACCATCAGGTCCCTCACTGCCCCAATCAGCCCTGACCAGCTCAGCCAATCTCCACTGGCTCTCTGCAGATTCTGAACAACTTTACTTTGCCAGAGAGCCTTAAACTCAGGCTCCAAATGCAGTCTCAACCACCATTTTGAGTGGCAATGTGAGAAACTGGAACAAATGCTTGGCATGATGCCCAATGAGTATGAAACACAAGCAATGTGTGTGTGAAAGAAATCCCTTCCCATTCCAGAGATATGTTTCAGAGTGAACACCCAATGTCCTACTCTTTCACCTCCAGAGAAATTTCTTGTCCTGATTAGCCACTTCAAAAGGAATATCTCTTGGCAATTTTTTCTCTATTTATAAGCAATTGCCTTCTCTCTGCAATGAGTATATTGCCAAATACGCAGGAGACCAGACCACTATCTCAATTACATATCTGGTTTGGGATGTTTTAATTTTGCCCTCCTTTCTCCAACTGGATCCCTACCTCAACCTCAGTATAATTCTACAGGCACCTATCTTCAAGGCTTGCAGTATATAACTCTCAATTGATCTCAAATTCTCAAAGTTGCTTCTAGCTGCAGTAGAACAAGAGCAAGCAATGCACACACTTTTATTTGCAAGCAGGATTGATTTCTCTGTCCAATAAATTCTGACCTCCTGACTGACTTCTTGAGATGAGGGAAAGCTGCTTTCGTGTTTGAACTGTTAGTCTGTGTTCCCCCAGGAGAACTAAACCCTTCAAAGCTCACATTTTCACTTACCTTTAGCTAAAGATACCTTTTTTTTTTTTCTGTGACAATTCTCTAATGTTCAAGTCATAATGGAGGTGCTTTCAACAAGGAAAATGGCTGACACTACATTTTCAGCCACATGAAGTAAATCACCAGTTCCCCATCTTAAAAAAAAAAAACCAAACCAAACAATCCTTGTTTGATATTGCTCGCTGCTTTGGGACCCATCTCATATTCATTAATTATTTAGGGATTCCTAAATCAAAGACAGACTATTAAGATGGACAGCAACAAAGCATCTTTTCCAAGAAAAAGATTTCAGAATGCATCAGGGGATTAAGTGGCAAGTTATTTTTTTTGTTAATTCTTTTCCTGTTTTGTTTTTTTTTTCCTCCAAGTGCACCCATATCCTATTGATTATGTCTCCTTTTTATCTCTGAAACCTCCCCCCCCCCAACCTTCTGGGATAAGCAAATGATGCAAAATCTCCCCCCTCAACCTTCTGGGATAAGCAAATGATGCAAGCCCTGTTTGACTGCCTGTGCATTCACTTAGCTTTTTGACTTTACTGTCTTGCAATAAACACTATGAGAATGGAACAGAAATTAAATTATAGTCATCAAAAGCAAAGCACTAAACACACACAAATATAAAATATGAAGGAACACATACTCAGACAGAATGGTTGAGCCTTCTTTTTGTCTGAATGCATCATAAAGAAGTTATGTTTCATTACTGAAAAAACATTTTGGCTTCTTTCACAGTCGCAAAGAAGGGTAATTAAGACTGTCAAGAAAACACATTGAACAGCTGTATATTGTTAACAAAAGCACCATTATATGACTGCTCTGAAAAACCCCAGTAATTTAAACATTCACATTTCCTAGAAGTTGGATATTTTTCCAAGCTCCAGTAGATACCAAAAAATGTTCTTTTCTATAAATCGTGGTTGTGTATCAGTCACATTTCAAACCAGTGGGATGGTCCCAGTTTGAGAACACATCCCCACACATAAGGAGAAGTGGACGGCAGTAATCAAAGCTTTGGCAACTGAAATGTGAGTCACTGAAAAAAATTACAACTTCAGCTGCTTTTTAAGGCAGAATTAGCTGAAATTTTCTTAGACTGCAAGTATGCCTGAAAAACCAAATAAAGACAACAATCCTTCCAACTTGCACTGAAAAGAGCCATTAAGGAATACTTACTCATCGAAGATCAGGTCTGGAGCAAAATAGAGGAACTGGCTGTTTGTATGTTTGTACGACCTCCAACTCAAGGCAAATGATGACAGACACATCCACGAATACTGAATTAAAGTAATTTGGTCCTCGAGAGGCAAGTTTCTAAATCCTAGAGATCAAACCAGAAAATACCCATGAACTACAAGGGCTGGTCAAACCATCACCAAACACATTGCTTACCACTTTTCCAATATTCACAAACAAGAGCAACACTCCCAGTTGGGAAAAAATAAAGCCGTAATTTTTCATTCCAGTAACAAAACATGTTTTCTTCTTAAGAGGCTATTACTGGAAATGAAAGCTTTTAAAATATCAATCACAGACATTTGAAACAAACTTTACATAAAATAAGGAAAAAAACCCAACTATCTTCTCTCAGATGTTCATCTCTCACCACCCAGTTGCTGGTTTTCTCAACACAGTCCGTGGATTCAAGATGCAATTTGCCAAGCAAATATTTCTCTGAACTAAAAGAAACAGTAAAGTGACATCTCAGCAGATGACTCATGGTCCTACCTGGAAGTATCTTCGCCCACTTCACCACCTGAATCATCTGCTTGCCAGCCAGGCGGTTTAAGGTGGAGAGCAGGTACTCCGCTGTGTCCGGCTTCGAGCTGTCGTATCCTGCGTACACGATCTCCGGCTCAATGCTTTCAAGGATCTTAACAGGAGAGGGAGTAAGTGCTGGTGAGATAGCAGACATGTGGGGGACAAGTGCAGTGTTGACGGAGGGCTCGGTCACGGGCGCGATGTACGTCGTCCCTTCCTCGGGGCTCTGCGGGGGTGGCTGCTGCCGCTGCTGGGGCTGCTCCTCGTGCATCCCTTTCAATTTCCCCAACTTTTTGGACTTCCGGGCTGTGAAGGTGAGCAACGTGAGAACCAAGTTAGTACAGAAAGCCAGCAAAAGCCTGGGCTTTATACAGGAAATGAAAGCCAAAGTATAATCTCAAAGCTCTTAAGTGAAACAGGCACAGGACCTTACGAAATACCTCACTGCCTGCAGCATCGTCACACTGGAAGAAGGACCAAAAGACACCTCTAAGCTCATTTTCACTGCTATACTGGATATTTTTATACCTGACAGAATGTCCAGTATCTGCCTCCATACAGACATGCATAAAACATCCTAGTTACTGTGGTCAGTGCCAGCTAAACATTTCAGAACTGTAATCACTTATTACACACAAGACTGCAATTCATGATCTCCTTATATTGGTCATCAAAAGAAATCTCCACAATATTAGCAGACCCAGAGCCCTCCTAAGCTTTTGCCTCAACTTGAAATGTAGTCAATCCATTTTGAACAGCTAAAGTTAGTCAAGTCCCCTTCCTTTTGCTGCTTTGATATGCCCATGACAGCTTTACCCATTTCTCTTGAATATTTAAAGCTTAAATATTTATCCACTTAAAGAAGAAAAACTGAACTTCATGTAACACCTTTCTCACTGCTACCAACATGTCTCTGATGATTTGCCTTCCCTTTTCTTTTAATTTCCTTTTTTTTTCTTTAATTCTACCCACCCTACTTTTCTTTACTAAGTCCTCTTAAAAGCCAGCAATGCTACAGTGCTTCGACTCCTTGACGAGGGGCCAGCCATTCCCTGTGGGCTGCATTCCCAACTTTGCCATAGCATGAGAAAAGAACTGGAATTAAAAATCAAGACAATTCTGTTAAAAAGCCACACACAAAGAACCAAACCAAAAGACTTTTTTCTCTTGATTCTTGCAACATTCCTTTTACTGGCATCAGTAAATACAAGCCTATCTCACTCCCACTCAGAATAGTATCGCAAATAGCCCCTTCCTAATCCATACCCTTTCCCAAGTTTACCTCCTCAAGTTTCTTCCCATCCTCAATTCCCCTCCCCTATCTTTCCTTAAATATAACCCCTTTTCTTCAGTTCCAGGATCCTTTCTGGACAATTTCTACCTCTCCAAAATGTTCACTTCCACTCTAGCTCAGCATGCCATGCCACTTCCTTCTGGAATGCTTTCAAAGCTTGCTCTATGTGTTTCTTCCCACTCCTCTTATTTACACCGCAGGAAACTCCCTAGTGAGACCCACAGAACCACCTCATTCCTCTTCTACAAACCAATGTTTTAAGAAATCCCCCTCAACAGCAGAGCTGCTGCTGCCCCCAGACCATTTCTGGTGACAGCAGCCATTAATGTTTCATTGTTTCCTTGACGCTGGGGCTGCCTGCCCAGAGCCAGGGGCTGGGAATGAGCAAGGCAGGACACAGACGCCCAGGGTCCAAGTGCACACCCAAGTGCAACAATAGCCTGTTGTTTTCAACACTTCCTTGCTGGGACAGTACCTTGAACTCAAAGGAGATGGTTCATCCCAAGATTCAAAAGAAAAAAAAAAATTTATTAGGGTAAACATGAGGCACTGCTACAAAAAACAGTGATGTTACTACTCATACTCAAGATCTTGAAGGTGCCCAAAGAGATGCTCCTTGACTATGGCATTAAAAAGGCAAAAATAAAATTCACTGCTACTGCAGCACATCCTGCATGGAGCAGGGAGTCCAAAATCTCAACATCAGTTTGTAGTCATTTCCATCACACCAGGAAGGATCTTCCTGGCTGATCCCCGTGCAAACACCCTCAGATAGCCTACAGAGAACTTCAGAGATCTTTGTAACTTTGATCACTTTCTCTTCTGAGAGCTGCAGGAAATTAGGTGAAGGAAATTAATTTCATTGTTTCACTTCAGGATATATGTCTGCTTTTGAGAATTCCTTATTTCCTCTATGCCTGCAGACATACAGACCAAGTGAGGCAAGTTGAATTTTTTAATAAAAAGACTGAATATGCAAATAAAAATGTACTGCTCCTAATAAAATTTAGAGTTCTTTTGTTCAGCTAACCCCATCTACTTAAAAACCTCCTAATTACCAAAAGCATTAGCAGAGGCTACATAGGACTGTCCATTTGGAGTTATAAAGGAAGAGGTGAGACAAGTATCTGCCAGCAAAGGTTTCACTGCAGCTTCATCTGTCTCAGGACACAAGAATCGTGAGATCCTTCTAAAAGTCTGTTCAAATCCTATTTCTTACTTTTCTATTATGAAATTCTTAAAAAAGCTCATTCAAACAACGAAGCACAACTGAAGGATTTTTTTATCCTCTGGTGCATCAAGCTACATGCATGCAACATCCATTCTTCAAGATGTCATTTTCAACTCTATTACCCAAAAATCCATTTTACAAAGCAGCAGCTGATCATTTTGTTAAACAAGCATTTTCCTCTGCAAAATAAAACAGAGGGAGTTATAGGCAAAGCAGAAAGTTCAGTCCTGAAAAGGAAATGAAAATGCAGTTGTTCCCCATGTGGCACAGTTGCACCTACATAAGGATGTCCTCGTGAAATCACTGTGAGCACTAAATATAGTTTGCATTTATCTTAGAAAGGCAAAGCTGAAATTACAGATTTTTTAACAAAATAAATCCCAAACGCAAAGCAATGATGAGCAAGCTCAGCTGAATGTCTGATAATGAGTTAACAGAGCCAATGGACACTGAAAACAGAGTTTAAAAATAAGTCTGAAGAGACAGAGATTAGTGTTTGCTGCTATTATTCATTAAGTTTTCCAGGCAGTTTTTTTTTTCTGTTATCAAAACAGGACTAAAATAAAGAACTCTACACAGTTTTCATTATTACAGAGGAAAAAAAAAAAAAAAGCATTGCACCATAACTACACCAGAATAAAAAAAAAAAGTGTTGGTTTACCAACTCCATCAAGTACCTTGCAGCACAGATAACTGATCACACACTTAAGTTTGTAAGTTCTATTCTCCAAGAGTTTTTTATTAAAGGAAAAAAATTCTTCCACGTATAAAACTGGCATAAAAATGTGTTTTAGTTTCATTTTCTTCCATTATAATGCCTTTAAAATGAAGCTGAGAAAAACATTACTGCCTGACAGTCATGTTTACAGTGAAGAAAACTGTATTTTTCATTTGGCTCCATGCCAGTGCTGTAGCTCAACTGGTTTGGTAACTCCCACAGAAACCAACAAGTAAAGATTAAATACAAACTGAGCAGTACATACTCCGAGGCGCTCTTTAAAAGCTGTTTTTCACATCTGCTCTCTCACTCCACTACCAGCTACAAAACCGACTAAGCCACCTCTGAAATGTAGAGTAAAAGCCATGCTCATCAGGATTATTCCCTGAAAATGCTCAAGAAATCCCTGGCTCTCCACACTGACCAGGGGATGGAGCAAGCACGGGGCATTTCAAGTGACAAAGCTGAAGTCTGAAGCCTGTCTGGGGTTAGGACAAATGGCTGTTTAGCAGTGACTGCAGCACTTCCTTCCCTCCTGTTCAGTGTTATTGCAGCTAGAATATCTCCTATTTTTCAATCACCTGAGACCGAGTAGTAAGTGAAAAAAACCCCAAACAATAGAGAAAGACACGGCAAATATACCCGAGGTTAAAATCTCAAATATCTGTCATGACTTTTGTTGAGTATTTTAGGTGGTCTTTATGCTCTAATTAAAAGAAGTAAGGCGTAACATTTCGAAAGTTACAAACTTGGATTTTAAAAAGGCATTTCCAACAGCCATCCTCTGTAGCTCTAACAATAAATAGTGGAAGAAATAAGATGCAAGTCAGCTGGACAGCTGGTTCCTTAGAATTGACCCCTCACATGGAAGTCTCCTGTCCCAAAGCTGAAACAAGAATCCTGCCATCTCAGGATAGAAGTTTTTGTGCCATTTGTGAAATGCTGAATAGGTTTCTTGCTATCTGCAACAACTCTAGGTCCAATAACAGGACATTCATCTGGATGTGGCCCTATCATAAAGTGGCTTTGGAATACAAATTAACATGAACATCAGCTACATTATGGCATTCCTTATTTTTAAGGGTAAAGTTTGAGTGTTTAGGGTAGCCACAAGATAGGTAAACTACCATACTCCCTTTTAAAAAATATCATAGTAAACTTATACATGCTATACAAGTTGGGTCTAGAGGGAGATAATACATGTAGATTATATACATTATATACTCCCTTTGTGCCTAGGGAATATACAGAAATTATTTTATGGACTCCACACACCCAATCAGTATTTTTCATAGGCTCAAAATTAATAATTTTATCCCATTCCTGTTAAAAAAGGGACATCCAGAAAAGTCAAAGAACAAAATGTTTTTAATAGTAGATAAGCCCCCATAAATATTATTGTTTAATTCAGCAGATTTCTAAGAGAGTAGTGTCTTGTTTGTAGAATTGCACTAGTGCTCAAATTTAGAAGATGAACAATGTAAAATGCTCTGCAGATTCACGCTAGCTTCCAGTACTCTGGAAGTTAAAAAAGTAAGGTAAGTCTGAAGTTTAGAAAATAAGCTGTAGTTCTATGCAGAGTGAATCACAAGACCTGCGATGACAATCCCCTGGAATCTAAATTTATTTTTTCTTAAAGATGGTATTCAGAGCTTGCCTTGATATTCATCAAAAAATAATTTACTGTTTGTATACCTAAAGTAACAATTTAGATTACTAAGATCTTTATTTAATCCCATCTGTAAAGCTTTGCCAGAGCTAGGACCAAGGTGATCCTGACCCAACAGATCTCTATTCTATGCACATTTGAATCTATGGGGGACATCAAAAGCACATTATAAAAACATATGCTACCTCCAGTGTAAAGCAGAGAGCTTTAGTGGAGGGAGTGGGAAAAACAGAATGGACAGAGCAGAGGACACAAAAAGTGGTGAAGGTTTAAAAAGATGTAAAGAAGAAGAGAAAGCAATTGGGAGTAAATACAGAAGACATAAAAGGCAAGGCAGGGGAGGTGCAAATCACTATATGCACTTCAAACCAGGTATGATTTGGGATTATTTCCCAAATAATAATAATAAAGTGTGCTGTACCACTAGTGGTCTAGGCAGCCTGAGGGTAGACAATATGCTGCAAAACAAACTCACTGTGGCCACCTGTAACTCTGTACCCCAGCCAGTAAACACCTGCATTTCAAACACTCTGGTTCCTCCACTGAGGTCCAGTGCTCAAGCTTCACACCTGAGCTACAACCACCACCTCCTTCCCAGCCTCCACAGCTGCCAGCTTTCTCCCTCCCACCCCATGCCAAATGCTTAAGGATTTCCCTGTACACCCTGCCAATACCACCTCCCTCTGCTCTCCAAATTCCAAATTCCTCCAGGACCTTGCTGCACCACAGTTACCAAAAGTGCCAATTCTCCCCTCAAAGCAGCTCTGACTCAAAGTAGATTCTTCCCTAAGTCCTCACTCAGCACCTCCACCTTTGTACAGATAAATGCTCCATCAAAATGCCACTTTTCTCTTCTCTGAATCTTTCATCATGTTTGCCTGGTGACTTGCTTCACTTACTTCAATGAGCTGACATCTGTTCTCATTAGCTATTTTACTGCTACCACAAATAGTGTTTTCCCTTCCCCCAAATCTGTTGTATCTTGACATGAAAATTTTGAGCTATCTTGGTACAGACGTTTTTTCACTTAGTTGTCTAGCACAATGGGAATGAGATTTTGCTAAGAAATTTCTAGACAATAATAGAGACTTCATATATACATACACACATATGCCTGGGAATGCCTGGAATAAAGTGAAAAGCACTAATGCAAACAACATCTTACAGTATTATCCCATTTTCCCTAAAAAGTGCACTCAGGCATACTTCTTTTCTTCTAGAAACAAGAAGAGACAACCAAGATAGGACCCTAAAGCTTCCATAAAACCCATTACCCACTTTGGGAAGCAAACCATTGATTTTCAGGTAACTCCAGAAGATGATGAACCTCTAAATGTAACCCCAAGTGTTAGAATCATAGAATATCCTGAGCTGGAAGGAGTCCACAAGGATCCACGAGTCCAACTCCTGTTGTACCATGTGTGAGAGAAAGGATCAGGTACAAATCTGGGAGCCATACAGGCAAGCAGATGAGTCACTGCTTTAACTGGAGAGACCAAGGGGAGGAAGCAAATGAAAAGCAACTACAGAAGCAGGGACAACTTGTACAAGGACTTAAAAGGAGAGCACAAAATTACTTTATCATGTAAGACACACTGCCGAAAGGACTCGACTCTTGCAAAGCAGAGGCCTTTCAAGGGTGATTTCTGCAGTGGCATTTGGGATACGCTGAAGAGACCCAGCAGTCTGTCTAAATATGCAAAGAAAGGAAGACTGCAGCTGGTAAGGAAGAAAACAAAGGTCCTGACTTCACATGGCAAAATAAATTTAAAAATCTGTTTCTGACAGCTGTGACCCAGAGGAGAAAGTGATAGAAAATGCTATCACTTGCTGTTGAGCCTGAGGAATCAGTAGTCTAATTAACAAAATAAAGAAAATTTCCTGATTTCTTATCTTCCACAGGCAGAAGGAAGTTTTTACTGGACAATTAGCTCCAATCCAATGATTGAATTCAGTGGAATTAAATGCAAGGCATAACTGAAACAATGACATAGTTTAGCATACTGTTTACTAATTAATAAATAACACTTTAATCTGACAATTTAAAAGATTGGACAAATTAAAGACAAGGAGCAAATGTCCATGAAGTCTGATCTATGGAAATGTCCCAGTTTATTTGCCTTTGGTCAGACCCTGCAAAGAGCCAGGACCATCCATAAGTACAATTCTTATTCTTGGTTTACATCTGGATACCAAAACGGGAGCTACAACACAGATGGAAGAAAGAGTTTCTGATACACATTTTAATAGTAATTGTGTACTATTTTCATTATGTTCACCTAGATGTATTTTGGTTCTTTATTTTAGTTGGATTCAAACTCCTAATAAAACAGACTGCAACTAGGTAAATATTACTTTGCTTACTTACAGAACAACCTCAGAAGTGTTTGCATTTTGCTTTGTTTGGAACAGATTCTAATAAATGATGCAGTACAATGCTGCTGGAGCACAGGCCTGTAAAGCACAGAAACAATATATCTGAAGTAGCTTATCCTATTGCCTTGAGCAGGATCAACCATACTTTGCCCAACTCAGAATGTTATTAATCTCCAATAAAGACAATTCCACAATATCCCACCACTATCTAACCCCTCAGTGTTCTCCCAACATCTCCAATGTTGCATCATTTTTGTCTGCAGTGAGGCTGATTTCTCTCAGTCATTCCCCCAGTGGCCATAAAGAACAACTTTTCATTCCTGTTGTCTTTTACACCACTTTTTGAATTGAAAGACTGGTATCATGACCTTCTTAAAGCCTCTCCCTTCTACACTAACATGAAATGAGTTTGCCTCTTTGTTTCTTTTTTCTTTTCTAAGCATCTTATTATCCTTGTTCTTCCCTGGACACTCTCTAATCTGTACACACCTTTCTTCAGACACATGATATGAATTTCAGGAAGACTCCATTTAGATCTTAAAGGAACCTTTCTAAATTTAAGGACCTGATGTGAAAAAACAGAACAGGTTAACAAGAGACCTGTAGATACGTTCACACTGGACAAGTCGAAGAAGAGATGAGAGACATGGCCTTCACAAGGGTCCCACAGGTACTGCAATCCCACCAGCCGGCACAGGAACATACGTGACAATTTTGCAAGGCTGCCCCATAGCCACCACCCCGCCCAGAAGTGCTGAAACCAGATACAATCATCAGGCCAACACTTGCCAGCTCTGACAAGAAACAGAGTGATTCCTTGGCATCACATAAGACTTTACCTATTTTTGCAACAATTTCACCTCGCTGACTCTAAGTTTAACTCACAATCACCAAACAACTGTGCTCCTTTCTTCCCTGCCATCCCTCAGCAGCTATCAGGTATCCCATTTTGTCCATGCCTCAACTTCCACATCTCAACATCCCAGCCTGTACCAAAAATGCCATCATGTTTATTTCCAACACTGGAACTGAAGATGCTTTTGAGTTCTGATCCAAATTTGTAGATTTACATATTTACTCCCTACTTTGTTATATATGTAATCATTAAAATTACTACTGGATCCTCAACAGGACTCTACTGCAGACATCCTTCCAGTATAACAAGAAACCACTCTGGAAGAACACTATTCTGAGTAATTACATGCCTACTTAATGAGAAATCTTATACTATTTTAATGAAAAGTCCACGTTTTCCTCTGATTACACTTACGGCTTGAGATACTGAGCAGTGAAATGCAAACACCTGCAGGGAGGTGGCACCTCACGCCAGTGTTTGCACACAGCAGCTGTCTCAAAAATCTTCACATGAAAGTCCAGATCAAATCTTGTGTCTTTTGAGGTCTGACCCAAGGGTGAAGCTCAGGTTACCCACCTATCTGTCATGTGGGACAGTGATGAGAACAACAATTAAAAAGGAAAGGCACTGGGGAGTGTTTGGGTAAGAGACAGAGGAATTAATCCTTTTTTAAGTTAAGTTTCAGGCTAAGCATTCATGAAGAGACAGCAGACAAAAGTGACAAAAGACAAGATCCAAACTGCATCTTACAGGAATATTTAGGTTGTCAGGGAAAATGTCTAACACATTTGCTTGTTTCTCAGCAATCCTCAAAGTGATAATTAAATGAAAAATAACAGTTTCATAGGGGTACTCCTCCCTGTGTGGGAACGACTTTCACCAAATGCCAATTAGTGGTTTCCTGTTAAAATCAAATCAAGCTGGTTTTGATAAAGTTTTTTAATGAGAAATGGCTAAAGTATGAAAATTCCCCCCCACATATATTTCATATTAAATCCCAAAATCACGTAACACAGTCTCACACCTAACACTTTTGGTATATAAAGCTCTCTCTTGTACTTCTTCATTAATTTCAAAAGAAATCTATTTACTAAATATTTAAATCATCCAATAAACAAAGCCTTAAAAAAAAGGCTTACAAAAGTAAATTACAATGTTGATGAAAGCCAATCTTAATCAGTCCTTTTCAGATGCTCCCAAAACTAATTTTTACTGATTATTTATTCATTCTTGAAGCATATGGTAAATTCAATAATTCTTGAGCTAAAAGTTGTCTACTAAAGGCATCAGTGGTTTTGATTATTGTATTTGACATCAAATAGAGACAAAAAGTAAAATGTCAACAACAAATGCAAAGATGAGATCACCTACAACTCCAAGACACCTGTTGGAATGAAACACCAGCAACTTGCACTGCAAGCATTGGTAATAATTTGATTAAAGTTAAGGAAACTTTGGAGAACATATTTGGACTGCACCAGACTGAGTACTCTTGGCTGTGGTTGCTGGTTTCTGCCTTATGCCAAGCAACAACGTTCCTCTCAAGACACCCATTCCCATCCAGCCTCCTCATCCAAGTCTTCTCTCTTGCTTTTATTTGGGTTGACACCAATGTTCCATGTCTGCCACACGATTTATGTGCCCTCTGTCCTGATCACAACATGACAAAACCCTGACACTTAGCATGCATAAAACTTCATATTTATATTGAAGACAAAAGTTCTCAGCAAGTGTTTCAGAGTCCTTTAAAACCAAACTGTGCCACAGCACCTCTCGTTCAACATCTTGAGCACTCAGACTTCCACTCCATGCTAAAGAGTGTTTCATTTTTGTTCTTGCTAGAACTAAGCTTCGTAAGTGCTACCCTTCCCTCTGTGGTCTTTCTGGGTATGTCATTACCACAATCCCACTTGATACCCCCCACCCCACCCAAGCAACAAAAATTGTGAGATCCTTTGTCTCCTCCTCTGTATGACTTCCATATCCCCAGTTTTTATCAACTCACATTGCTTTCAAATGACCTTATTCCTAATACATTGAATGATGCTGATCTGTCCTTCATCTTCTAGAAATTATCTACCCCACTTCCCAGAACAGCAAAGCTACCTGTGAAATATGACCAGGCTGTTTATCTTCTGCAGTTATCTTGGCCATATTTTTCACCATCTAGTTCATGATTAGTCATTAAAGAAGAAAAAAGAGTATAACCCTGTTAATCTCCTGCTTCAATAAATCACCCTAAACATTAGTGAAAACACTCTGTAGGAAATATCTACCATTTTCTGGGGTAATAGCAAATCTCTACCATTACCCATTTGTAGGATCTGGGAAAGCTGATGGCAGAGAACCACAAAAGCACACAAATCACCATCCCCAGTGTGCAGGAATATGTCTACTGGGTGGTTTAGAAACACTCCATCCAGGGCCTTCACCTTGCTCCCTCATGGTTAAACACCAGCTTCTTACTGCTGTGTATTTCTAAGGCTTAAATGCGCTCAACGTTCCCTTCATGACCTGCTGGGAAATGTTCTTTCTACTGCCATTGGACTCCAAGGGCTGCTTTTTGAGCCAGGTATGCCTGCCACACCTCACACTTACTTTAGCAAAACACAGATTCTAAAAATGGAAAGCCATGCACTTGGGAATTTGAATTGGTGTGGACAAAAAAGAGAAGAAGAAATAAGATTAATAACAAAAACAACAATTCAGCATTGTGAGCCCACCCTATTTTGGCCAAGGCCACTGCAAGCATGGCAAGTTAAATCTTCATGCCCTCTTATTTAGGTGGAAATTCTCTGAAGCAACAGCTTGGTGAAAAGGACAAGTTCCTCCTGCTCCTACAGCTTCTCTCATGATAGGGAAGTGAATAATGGAAACACATCATCACAAACCACAGGGGCAGGTTTCTAAGGGCTCTGGCGACAACCAGCAGCTCTGAAAAAAGAGGAACAGGAGAGACAGGCAGGTTTTCACAGCAAAGACTACGCTTTTACTGTGAGGAAGAGTAAAAAGGATATGGACTTACAGCACTGTGGAAGGAAGCTGTAATAATAATATCACTGTGGAAGTGATAATTTGGTGATTCAGGAAAAAACAAAACATCACCAAGTGCTGCATGTAACAACTTTGAGAAATGCTGAAAATCTTCCTCTCAGAAAACTGTGACCACCCATCTTATGTTTTGAACCAAAGCAAGGCAGCATGTACAGAATATGAAGCTCTGGGGAAAGAGCAGGCTCTGAGCCTGCACAGGGAGTGCTGCACAGCCAAAATCAGACAGCACCCCCAGAGCCTGCATGCACAGCACCACTGTGGAACACCAGGCAGGCTGGGACACACACTCCCAGCAGGAGCCCAGCAGGGATGCAGCTCCTTTGCAAGGCTGGCAACCAAGGGTGCTGTGCCTTGAATGCTACAGTGGAGAGTCCAGAAGACAGAATGGGAAGTCTGGAGTCCAGCAGTCCCACATCAAAAGCCTGAAAGGCTGTTCCTGGAGGAAAGACAAATGTTGCTTACAGCTGGGCACTTGCAGAAGGGAGAGCTGGAACCAGAAAAATGTGAAAAAACAAAGCATGAACCTGATTAGGAGTTTGATCAGGTTCTGCTGGATGTGAAGTGTGGGCTCTTGGACCACTGCAGTGCATCCTCTCCAGCTGCCTTCGCACACGGAATAAAATCATCAGCAAAACGCCAAGTACAAGGACACACTTTCAATATTGCTTTTAATTGATGCCCAAGAGGTTACTCTGACATTACCAGTCCTCTTTAAAATTCTGCATTTTTAATTGTCATTCACAAAGAATTTCTTAATAGTTGTCACATGTAACTGTTCTTATAGTCATCTACAACATTCAAGAACCACAGAATCATTTAGGTTGAAAAAGACCTTTGAAATCACTGAGTCCAACCATTAACCCAACACTGCCAAGTCCACCACTAAACCATGTCTTTCAGTACCAGATCTACATGATTTCTGAAGGAAACCATCCTTCCCCAAGCAGTCTCTTCCGATGCTTGACAGCCCTTTCAGTGGAGAAACTTTTCCTAACATCCAATCTAAACACTCCTTTCATGAGGATTATTCAAGCTGGGAAGCTAAAGGGTCACACCAAGAGCAGGGCAAGAGCACAACACATGGAGTAAGATGGACACAAAAGCAGGAAAAGTTAACTGCTGAACAAATTGGCTCCTACAACATCTTCAATGGCAGGTTTATAAACAATAGGCAAATTATCTATTACTTATTATTATCTATTACTTATTTATTACTTACTTAAATATTATTTATTTGTTTGTTACTTATTACTTAAATAGTATTGCTTATTACTTAAAGGTCTTTTCCAACCTGCTGGTGTTTTTAAAGGTCTGTTGAAAGAATTGATAATAACCCAGCTGAATGTTCAAGCTAAAAAATTATTGACTGGATTCCCTCAGAAGAAAATGCTACATAATAAATGCAAATAAAAATGCATTAAAGTTAATGGCATTTCAAAATACTTTGCAGTTCAAGTTTAAATGAAAAATAAAATTTAACCATATGTATACCTTAAATTGCTTGTGCCTTAAACAAAGGGGTTTATTTTCCTTTAAAATTTATGAGATCATGGTTAATAGAAAATTCGAAAGAAAAACAAGAGGATATACTTTTGCTGTATTTATGTTTTCCCCAGGTTTTCATATTTTTTCTCTTTCTTTTCTTCTCAAAAAGATAGGAACAATGGCAATATAAACCACATAAGCTCCAGTAACAAAAATAATAGTGCAATTTAAAACTCTACTAATATGAGTTCTTAAACAGAAAACAGAAAGCTGGGCAAAAAGGTGAAGCACTATATCTTATTACTGGTTATCTTAATTAACCTATTTTTCAGATTACTGAAATATTTCAATGTATAAAATTAAGGGTATCTGCCAGTGAAGCCTACAAATCACACGCAGCATCTTGTGCACAAAGTGTCTTACATATGTAAATGTATGCGGACCCAAGACTCGGATTTCACAGGCAGCCTCAGCAGACAGAATGATGAACTGTGTAATTTGCAAGGTGAAATCTATTTTATGTCCCTTCCAGATCCAAAAGGTCCTTGAGCAAGCTGCTCCTCACTGCTGTGGGATACCAGTGCTGGGAAGTCTTGGCAGTGTTTCACAGGGGAGCTGAGGCAGGAAAGGATTCCAGCCCTCCATGGTGCTGATCTTTCCAAACATTTTTGTCCCCTGCGTACATACGGCACATCCCATGGCAGAAGAGGAACCTTCTCTGAACATGCAGAACGGGGAGGGATGCCTGGTCACAAGGTCACATCCGAGGTGCTTGGACCAACCTGCCCATGAAAGGGGAGTGGCGGTTGCCTCAAATGACAGCACGTAAAACATTCCCATTCTCCAGGCTTCAGCACATGGGAGTAACACCAGGAGAATCTGTGCCACCCTGGTGGAAATGCAGGACACATCCCAGGGGCTGCTGCCTTACAGGATGCAGCTGGAGGTGGCGTAAGACCTCATGCCAAGGTGTGGCACTGGGGCTCTCACTGTGACAAGCCCCAGTGCCACCACGGGGACGGACACAACTGAGGGACAGCAGCAGGAGGCAGGAGCCAAATGAAAACGTCTCCTGTGATAGCAAGAGCCTCGCCAAATCCAATCACAAAGTATGCTGGAAGAAACTTCCCAAATCCATGAAGTCCTTCTTGTGTGTAATTAGCTGAAAATTAATTACAGAATCTTGAAAAGAGCATAAACCAAAAATGGGCCAGCATACCTTCATAGTGCAGTTGCTCACCCTGAATCTATTCCAATAATTAAGCCTAGCATATGTCACTGGAGTTAAAAAAAAAAAGATAACAAAAAAACAAACAAAATATGATTCCCAAAAAAAGTTTTGCAGTCTTACTTGCCAAACGGGATATAGCTGTCTGCAGAGCACACATAAACCTTCTAGAAATGAGAAGGATGATTTAACGTGATACTTGGCAACTTCAGCTTTGCAGAAATTACAGGTTGCAGATGCTTCTTACAAAATAAAAACAAAAATCAAGACAATAACATAATTAGGTAAATTATTTGCTGACTTGATTAATAATTTTCTAAAGATTATTAAGGGCATAAGAGCTTAGAAAATGCTCCAATTTTTCAACAAACAAAACGAGGAGGTAAACAATAAAACTGCCAAATTATTTTGGCTGAGCATTCACAAAAAGGTGCATTTTGTATCACTGAATTACATATTTTTTACAAGGTGCCTAATCATGGCATGCTGCCACCAGTCAAAATAAATTTTTTTTAATTTAGAAAAAAAAAATTAGCATGCTGGAAAGTAGAAGTTATGCCATCAAAACAAAACGGAAAGACTGACAGCGTACAAAAGCACTCTATTTCATTCTTCAAAAAATATTGAGAAAGAATATTGCCAAAAGAGAAAAAAAAAACCTAAGAAAAAAGATCAGTAGATTAATCAGAGATTGTGCAAAAATGTGCAGCAGGAAACATGGAACACTATTTCTCATTTCCAGTTTTCCATTATAGAGATTAGTATCTTCAGTAAGAGCAAAAAGACAATCTCAAACTGTGAAATTACAAAATTTGCTTCATAACCCTCCCCCTATTTCAGTAAGTGGGAGGAGCTGCATGGGGGCAGCCTAGGGTCCTTCACTCCCATCTGTACATAGGGAGGGTGGCAAAGGAAAGTCAAGCTCCTTTCCAGCCCATGGGAGACATGACCTGGTTCCCTAATGCAACATTTCTTCTAGATCAACAGGTTTGGTGCTTTGGTTTTTATCCGTTAAATGAGGGGAAAAAACATCATTGTTATGTACAAGTAGAAAATAAATGCCCATGGTTTCAGCAACTTGCAGACTTTCCAGCCCTGAGCTATGCAGACGAGCACTTTGCATATCATCTTACTCTATTTCTCATGAACCAAACACATCAGCACCTCTGATATAATTTGGGATTTGTTTTTACATTTGCTTTTCTTTGGAGGGTAAGAGCTGAGCTTGGCCCTACTCCACCAAGAGCACAGCACAGTGCAGTGTGTCACAGCTATGGAGTAGTCTGCTGCAAAGAGAACTTTAAACTAAGTTCATTTATAAATTCATTTTTCATATTAGGTCCATACTACCTAATAAAATACTTGCCCATTTTGCCTGTAAGTCCAAGCTAGAAACAGGTAAAAGCCCATTTTTACTGGAGTAATGTATATGCTTGGCAAAACCAGACTGACCACATGAAACTACAACCCACAATGTATCTTCATAACATGACCTTACTCTTTCTCTTCAAGATAAATATGAAAAAAATGTTTAGTACCAAAGCTTGGCATATTATATGAAAATCACAATTTTCAAATATGAATTAATATTTCTTTTTGTCATTTCCACCTCCATTTTTTGTTATGATCTCCAACATATCAGAAACTGCAACACCACACAGAAGCTCCCAAAATTGAGATGCTGTGTCACTCCTCTGTAGATGCCCAATGCAGAACTCACCACTGGAGACACGGCCTAAGCAGAGAAAAATCCTAAGCTCCCAGCATTTTCTGCCAGAGCTGGGCTGGCTCAAAGGCTGGAAGGTCCAGCAGCATGATTTGGGAGCCCTTGAGCATCTCTATACAGTAATGCTGCCTCTGAGCTGAGGGTGCTTTACCTCCCTCTGGCAGTCCTCCCCTCTCCCTCCAGCTTGCCCTTTCCCTCTTTGACCAAGCAGAAGGCACTGCAGTGCATGGAAATCCAGAACTGTTCCTCTGCCATCTCACTCATGGCAGTGATGAAAAGACCTCCTTTATCACATGTTGGTTCCTTTATGTAGCGTAAAGGGATCAAATCAGGAGTGAGAATTTCACCTGAAGTTTCTTTCTGTGATGTAAATCAGTGAAAAAGCTAAACTCCAAATCTCCAATGCGTGCAAGCTGTACACTGCAGAGGCAGACTTGGCCTTCCAGGTCAAAGAGTCACAGACATTAAAGTTGGAAAAAGACCTCTAAGAACATCGAGTCCAACTGCTAACCCAGCGCTGCCAAGTCCACCACTAAGCCTTGTCCCCAAGTGCTGCACCTGCATGATTTTTGAACACTTCCAGGGATGGTAATTCCACCCTGGCCAGACCAATATCTGACCAACTCTTCAGTGAAGATATTTCTCCTAAAATCTGATCTAAACCTCACTTGGCACAACCTAAGGCCATTTTCTTTCATCCTGTAGCTTGTTCCATGTAAGGAGAAACCAACTGATCATCATCTTGCTACACCTGCCTTTCAAGCAGTTGTAGAGAGTGATTAGGCCTCCCCTGAGCCTCCTTTTCTAAAGAGCTCACCAACCCCAGCTCCCACAGCCACGCCTCATCAGACCTGTGCTCCAGATCTTTCACCACCTTCACTGCCCTTCTCTGGACTCGCTCCAGCACTACTTTCTTGTAGTGAGGAAACCAAAGTTGCAATAAACACAGGTCACAAATGATGATTTCCAGCAATCTACCAAGTTCCAACAAAAGAGAAGATTTTGCAATGCATTTCTAATTTGCAGCATTCCAGTCAGTATTTAAAAAAATATTTAAAACCTGAAAAAAAATAAATTAAAAAAAATAAAAAAGGAAGCAACTCCCTCTAGCAAAGTTTCTCTCCTGTCTTGCTTTTCTGCAGAGGACATCCTTTGAAGCCCACCTGGACATCGTAGGGATAAACTCATGATGTTGCAGATTAAGAGTCCCCAGCTGCCATTTCCTACGTTTCTCAAGCCCTGGGTTTTGCTGGAGCTCCACTGGCACTGCACAGGGCACATCCAGGAGGGATGCCCTACACCAGCTGCCAGCAGCATGCAGCAACATTCCCAGAACGACAGAGAGCTGACCTCCCTGCTCCACAATGATTTTCAGCACTAGTTTTCTGGGATGAAGGAGCTGCTACCATGGAGCTCCTGCTTCATCAAACAAAGGCATTTTGTTTCCCTTGCCAGGTTGAACAGTGCAGACCAAAACCAAGGGAAAGCTGTCACCTCCGCACAATCTGGCCCTGTTTTCCCTTGTGAAAAGGAAATAAGGGGCCTAGGGTGCAGTGTAGTGTCTCAAAATTTGGAAGGGGGTTGAAAGAGAACCTAACTGGGCTACTCTCTCTAAAAAAGTAAGGTGAGGCTTGTTTGAGTATTTCTGCTAGGAGACAACACAGAAGAAAGAAGTCTGGGAGGTAGAAAAAGGCACCAGGCAGGAACCAGGATTTTGCACACAACCTATGAAAGACAAAGCAGCTCAATCTGTAGAACTAAACTCAGCTGCCAGGAGAATAGGTCCAGGAGGACAAAATGTGAATTTTGAGATAGGAAGGAATTAATGTGACCATGTTGTAATTTTCTGTACAGTGAAAACACTCTAAGGAAAGGGTAACTCTGTACATCAGGGAAAGGACCTGCAGTAGTATCCAAACCCCTGTTCACAGACAACATCATAAACACAGGAGTGGTGGAAAAAAGGCATTTGTAATAGCATTTGCTGAGATGATGGCTTGAGACAGGAAATCCACTGAAGCGCAGACAGAAACACATATTCATTACCAAAAAAATATTAAAACAACATAGAAAAACCTCTTATAAATTTTGTTATTACACAGTTTTCAGTATGCTTTTGGTAATTAGTAAGAAAACATTTTTCCTTGTTGTTCTTGGACACGAACAATGCAGTAACATAATCAAAATTACTGCACATCCTTACAGTCACAGAAAAAAATCAATAAAAATGCTGAATAAGCACCAAAGAAGTTGAGCAGTTTCACTATGTGTGAATTTGTTTTCATTATGGTGTAACACATTTTTCAGTATTCAGGAAAATGTTCATCATTAAAAAAAACAAAACAAAACCCCCAAAAAACATGCAATAGTTGACATTTTAACATTTCTAGCTTATGGTATTCTACTAAAATTACTGTAATAATAAAACACCCACTTTTCTTTTTTCTGTGCCATAAAATACACACCTCCAAACCCCAACTGAGAATGACAATAGAGTTTATCAGCTATTAAGCACTTCTTCAGGATAATCCCACTTTGAAACTTCTGAGATTATGCAGCTGCCAGAACTATAAAAAGCTGCACATTTCCAATGTTTTCACCTAATCAAATTAAGAGACCGAATTATTAATACTCTGCTTACCTCCTAAATTCATTCCAGCTTGCAGACATTTCTGTAATCGACAGGCTGGGCAGTTCTTCCTCCGAATCTTATCAATTATGCAGTCATTCCTTCCCGCACACAGGTAATTGTGCTGGCCTGAATGAACCAAAAATAAAATGCATTATTAGAGGCTCTATTTACATAATTCCAATTTGTTCTTCTCTGATGTTTTGCACTCCTTTTGAGATTCTTATTACTGAAGACACTTCAAATTCCATTCTTTACCCTTTCCAAATGATCTTGGTGAGTTGTCATGGATCTTTATTATAAGCATCTCTTCTTTTAATTTGGGAAGGAGTTTTGGTGTCACTCTCAAGAGAGATCCCATTACCTTTTTTTTTTGTAATCAGGACTGGAATTTTTCTTCTAGTGAAAAACAAACAATGGGTTTGAGATTTTTCAGATCTTCTTAGCTTTACTGTATCACAGAGCAGCCTAACAGCTCTAAGTTTGAGTACATTTTCATGTTCAACAAATTCAGGATGTAAAGCAGAAATACAGAGCAGAGGTTAACTTTCCCCATATACTCCACTCTTTTCAACCAGGCTAAATCACAACTATATCATTTAATTTCTGTAAAGCCCCACAGAAGCACTCCTGAAGAGACAGCAGGTATTTAATGCAGAAGGGAACTACATGGCAACCAGGGAAACAGGCTGGCATTTGAGAACTTGGGCCCAAAAGGCATTTTGCTCCATGGGAGGAACACAGGTGGAGCAAATCAATGCAGTGTCTCAGGCAAGGGCACTCCCATGTGGCCTTTTCAAAGCCTGGTGCTTGAATTTGATGCGGAAGAATAAAGGAAGCTGCAAGGGTTGGTGTAGTGTGGCAGCAGAAGCAAGAGGAGATTGTTTTGGCTGCCTTGATCCATGGGGATCTGGGGTGTCCAGAACAAATGTGCAGAAACCCAAGAGATGTGCAAATAAAGTTGAAGCCAATGACTAAAGCAAATAGCAGCTGTAGGAGAGATGGGGAAGCCCTGGAAGAAGTCAGGAGCAGAGCTGCCTTGGAATGGGCAGGGGTTGATGTGCAGGGAGAGGGAATGAAGATGCACATCCACAGGGGGACAGAGCTGATGTAGGACAAGAGGCATAAAATATGTCTGGCAAGCTATTTTCCATAATACTCATATGTTTCCTCTTGAAAGATAAAGAGAATATTCATGGGACACAGGAGAGCTGGCTACTGCTTTGGGCTCTTTCAGGAATTTGCCTTAAAACTTCAGCTAAGTCATTTTCTATCTCTCCACCTGTCTTTCAGCCTTAAAATGTTATCTAGGCAGGGAACTGAAACTTGGGATGTTTCTCGAATCTCTTCTGAGCATCTCACACAAAGAAAACCAATCTCATTTTAGTGATTGAAGTTACAGGAGTATCACAAAGGTATCATCATTTAGATAATGCTTTAGATGTTTAAACAACAAGCAGATTGGCCAATAAGGGTTTTATTAAGGGACTTTACCTAGCACTGTGACACAGATGAAAAAGAACAAAACTTCAGCAACATAATTCAAGAATAAGTTACATAAGGCATAAAATCAAGTTGTACAATGTAGAGCACCAGGATCTATCAGCTAGCCTTTAAGCAGGCCTGCTAAACAAGAAAATTGGTGAGGTTCTCAGCTGATCACAAAATGAAAACCTGGGTATCACACAATGTTTATTTTGTGATGTGATCATAACAGACATGCAATAGAAGAGTCAACTTAATTCCTCATTGTATTTTTGCTCTGAACTGACTTGAGCACATCCCCTAAAGAACCACCACGCAGACAGCACAAAAGTAACATAAAAGGAAAAAACAAAAGCATTTAAAATTATGATATACAGCATAAAGATGGTTTATATGTTCTTAAAAATACTGGCATATAATCCTTTTTTTTTTTTTTTTGCAGGGAGAAGGGAAAAATGGTTATTTTCTGCTAGGAATGCAGGTGCACTTGCTCAGTACTCGTACAATGTCCTTTGTACATCAGACTACTGCAATACCATTTTTAGGCTTCCACAGGCGGGTGCAGGCTATTAATAAGACAAGTCAGCTCCAACACTGCAAAATGAACCCCTTTGCAGAAGTACCCTGAAGGCAGTTTGTGCTAAAAAAATGTATACCTGTTAAGTCAAGATTTTGCGTTACCGCTTTAAAAATCTAATGGGTTTAATACAAAAGTTCCCCTTTATGCACTCCAGGATAATTACTTAGGTTGCATTTTTAAATGTTGTGGTAATGTTTGATTCCAACACGGTCACAACGGGAGTTCCTAAGAAATATTCCCACAACAGCAGAATATTCCTTAAATCACCCTTCAAATTCTTTCAGTAGTCTGCAATTACTGCTTTGTGACCTATCTACTCTAGATCAAATACTTTCAGAAAACACAACTTAGTAAAGGGTCATCAATTTTTGAACTATGCATCTCTGAGTAGTAATGCATGGTACAAAATCTATAACTAGCTTTTCTAGTAAGCAAAGCAAACAGCAAATCTTCACATTTTTTTTAATTTCTAGAAATTCCTGAAAAACCACAGCCATCATAAAGTTTACATTAATGGAAGCAACTTGAAAACCCTTTAGAAAAACACAATAGATCAACATTCTAACAAACCCTCTACATAGAGTACAGCTGAAAAATGATGAAAATAACGTTTCAGTTAACATCTATAATGAATGAACAAAAAAGGCTTCAGTCATCCATGCAATCAAATATGGCTCATTTCAAATAAAACCAATTTTGTAAAGTAAGTCAGCAAAGCAAAGACAACCATAATGAATCAGTATATCTCATCTGTGGCTCACTAAGGCCCCTCAACTTCAGAATCAAACCAAAACCTGACATATCTGAAATTGATGCAGTGCTCTCAGGACCTCCAGGGCTTTTCAGGACCTCAACAAGGTGGTGGAGGCTGTCCTGAAGAGAGGCTGATGTTTTTGTGCTGCAAGATCTCCAACTCTTGAAAGTGATATATTGATCTGCCTTATGCAGTTTGTGTTTAGCTTAATCCAGCTGTTCTTTTTATCCCATTCAATCACCCACAAGTGGGCTGCAAAGTGACAGAGCAGATATTGAATTCTCGTCTCCCATGTGCTAAATGCATTAAGATGAAAGTAGTTTTTACTTATGCCATCATTAAAGGCACTTAAAGCAGCTAATTCCTGTTCCATCTGAAATACGAAGATACCAAAGATGCGAGGAAAATTTTCCTGTTCTAAATAAATAACGAATAGGCACCACACAGTTACACATTAAGAAGAAAGTGAGATCTTTTCTCTTAGTAGAGCTAGAGGAATATTGACATTTGCATTTTCCAGGTTATTGTGCCACCACATAACACAGAATGACACAATCAAATGTACACATTACAATATTTGAATGTTTCCAACCCTCTTACCTCCAAAGATTTTATAATTTCCTGCTTTTATAGGCTTGCAAAAGAAAACAAAAATGAAGTATTCATGAAATCCAGTCTTACCTCTTACTGAGTTTCCCTGAATAAGCAAAATTCAGCAGAAAAGAAGGGGAGGAGAAAAAGCTGTTCTTACTTGGCCTAGGAATTACTGCCAAAATGAGGCTACAGCAGAAGTTGTGCCTTTCCCCATTTTTAAAACTCCACTAGAGCAATTGAGTCACCAGTCCCCAGAATTGACTTGCTAAGACGAACTTATGTATGTGTGCAGAGCACTGCTGCACTCCAAGGGCTGCCATGCTTCCCAACAGGTAAGGCTGCAAAAGGAACAAGATGTAGATATTTCTTGACAGTATTATTTCTGTTCCTGTCTAGAGCAAAATGAGAAAATCACAGAAATTTCTGAAACATTCCACATGTTTTATCTTCCTCCTAAACAAAAAATTTTTTTCCCTCCAGTTTTTTTTTATGTCTAAGTCAGGAACTGCAAGTCATTAATAAGTACTCCACATTTTTGTTCTCTTGTTAAAATAGCAGCTACTGTGATCAAATGTTACATTTTCTAAAGAGAAAAGCGTAGTGCCGGAAGAGGACCCAAAGACTGTTTAATTCAAGCCCACTCATGGAAGCATGATAAGACTAGCTTAACAGTTCAGGCAGGTTTTTAGTTTTCTTTCTATTTGTGTTAAAATCTCCTGAGGAAAGGTATTCTGCAACTTCCCTACAACCTACAAGCCCTGTGTGATTAGACTAGTAATCACTAGTAATCACTAGCCACCCCTGAAGTTATGTTTTTCCCCTTTACATTTCCCCTAAATGGGAATATTTTGTGACAGGAAGAGATATTCATTCTCCCCCCATAGACATTCAGAGTAACATATCACCACCTTCTTACAACAATCTCCTGCCTATCAAAAGATTTATGTTCCCCATATCTTCGCTGGGCTAAACAAATCCAGTTCTCTCAATCTCTCCTTGCAGGTCATGTTTCCTGAATCTGTCGTCAATTCCTCCTATTCTCCTCCAGCCTCTTTCCTAAAACAGGGCACATTTTTCTTGCTGAGTTTCACCATCACTAAGGCAAATAAAATGGTTATTTCCTGCATCTTGCACACACAGCAGCCCTGCTAATGCAATCCTGGACCAGAGCTGGCTTTTGGCAATGGCATTAGGTTGTTGACTCATGCTCACTTGTGTGTCACTAACAACCTGCTCCTCTCCTGGGGCACAGCTGCCTTCCACATGTTCTTTCCTGCTCTTACCTGGGCAGGCAGTTCTCTTTATTCCTCTTCTAGGTCCACACACACACATTCATTGAGAAAGACAAAGTCCAAAATCCACTCAGGGTCCAATATCTGAAACAGGGATGTGCCTTGGGTCCCAAGACTAAGGAAGCCTCACAAAGGGATAGCAAAGTGAGAAAACAGGAGCAGTAGCTGAGGACCAAGTGAAGCAGAAGTAGCTTGAAAAAACCCAGCTTTTAAAATCTCACTGAGGCACATCAAAATGCATATAAATGTCCCAATTTCCCTTCTTCCTCCACAATGAGAATTAATACTTTGACTCAGAAAATTGCAGGCAGAGTTGTCTTCTCCCTGCAGGCAGCCAGAAAGCCAAACCTTCTTCAGGCTTTGAGGAGAGAGGAGCTGGAAGCCACCTCCAGCCCTGCCTTGCAAATCTGCATGTTAAGAGCTAGGATCCCTTTTGCAGCTTCTGGGCTGCGATAAGTGCGTAGTTTCTGGAATAATTCCCAACTGGGAAGATTATCTCCCCAGCAGAGATACATATGAAAGCCTTATAGAATAAATAACATTTATTTCTTAACACTGTCCCTTCCCTTTACACACCAGCCTGTAAGACGACACAAGCTCAGCCTGTGCATCCCTTCCAACCTGAGCCACAGACTTGCCCTGCTGAAGACAAAGCAAACATGCTGCAGAAAATCATCAGGATTTTCTAAAGGATGTCCCTCACCTCAGGAATATCTGGTCAGCAAACAGAACTTAACACCAGGTTTTTCTGCTTTCTGGTATAGCCCTAATGAAGGGCTTTGCCTCCTACAGCAACGAATGGCAAAATGTGCACATCCTAACCTGTCATTTGTGCTCACTGAGCTATGTGATGTGTTTCTTTGAACCAGCTCTGAAACCCTCCTAGGTTTTGTCTCCGTATCCGTATAAGCTCCTTTCAATGGCTAAAAATGAACTATTTCTACCTTTTGACAGTCAGTATACAAATAAAATTGCTGCCAAGACTTGCCACAATGGTTTTCCACATCCAGAAAAGGATTTCCTGTTTGACAGGAGTCGTATCACACTATCAAGGGACAAATTGCATATACCTGAGGTTTTCACTTCACCATCTGCAGCAGGCAGGTACTCTCAAATAGATCAACATGATAAGTATGATGATGAATCTCTTTACGAATGTCAGTTTTCACAAAGCCCCTATTTCTTGCAATAAATAAAAAAACCTGCTAGTCAATGGCAATGAGAGCTGCATTTTCATTTCAAATGTCCATTTGTTATACAGTTGAGGGCGCTTTTTTCTTTTGGGTTGGTTTTTTTTTTTTTTTTTAAGCAGTTGACAACTGCCCAGCAACAGCAGCCTATGTTTGCAGTCACTATTTTAGGCTACATCACATGTCAATTACATAACCTTGTTTTACTGCTCTTGAACTGGTTCGAACAACCTGGGAAAGAGATTATGGCAGTCCCTCCCAGCCGGCCATCCATCCACACACTCTGGCAGGACCTGTCCCCCCAGCACAGCTCCAGTGCCTCTCTCCAGGGCTAGTTACTCATTGCCAGACCCACCTGAGACACTGGATAATTAACTTCCTCAGCTCTGTTTAAACCAGTCCAGTCTGACCACGGTAAACTAATAAACTTGATTCCTCATGCTGAGATTTATGTGTAGCAGAATAAGCTTATAGATGCCACAGCCATGATACAGGACTCAGATATGAATATTCCCCCTTCATTTTACATACAGAATACTCTGAGTTTGCATTTTAGATATTGAATTTCAGGGTTTCCCAAAATTCAGGGTTAATCTCCTTTATTACTCCACAGCCCCTATCGTTCCCAGACAACATGCTTTTCAGCTGCAGACCAAGCCAGTATCTGACAAGATGACAATATTGGTTTATTATTAACATTATTACAGCATGCTTATAGCATAGATATAAACTAAGTATTTCTCTGAAACAAGAATTTAGAGCTTTCCCTCCTTTGTAATAATTAGAGGTTTAATTAAAATTTGTTTTGACTTTGGCAAAATATTCATCACATCTGGGATCTTTCCTGCCTGCTTCTCATTCTAAATTACCTTCTGCTACTTCTAGGTCCCAAGATATCTTTCACTTTCTCTACCCTTTTATATTACTGGATTCATTTTTATCTCCCATTTTAATGATATTTTTCTAAAGTCTCCTTACTTTCTACTCTCCCCTCCTTTTTCTTTCCTTCAATAAAATTTGTTTTCCAACCATTTTTTTTTCTTACTTTCATCCTCAAGACTTTTACCCCTTTCCTGTTCTGTAACTCTTTCTTCAGTCTTCTCATTTACCTTCTAAATGAATTATTTACTCTGTTTAGTCAATAAATTTGATTTCACAGGGCACATTTACACTGCAGTTAAAGGTATGGCTACATCTGATTGAATATACTGAAGGAAAGTATGTTAAAATTACTGATGGCAGGGGATAAAAACTAAGTCTCAACAGCACCATTTCCTGCAGGGTCCACAAAACCCAGTACGGGCACACCCACTGGTGCTCACAGATGAGCTACCAGAGTTTCCTCCAACAGTAACCACACATACAAAGCTGATTCCCCTTTTTTGTCTGGAAGAGGATCAAGGAGGGTTGTGTCTCCAGATGCTGGAGACATATATGCAAAAAGGCAAAACTTTTATAAAAAATGCAAACTTTATATGCAAAACTTTTTGAGTTGTCATTTACACACTCCCGACACACACACGTAAGAACACAGACTCCAATGCTCTGCCAGTCTTAACATGGATACTGTTTTCTGCTCCTTCTCTGGAGGCTTGCATTCACACTGGGCTGAAGGCAGACTAACAACAATTGGAATGGTCTGGTGACCCTGGCAAAGGAGATGAGAAGTTATAAAAATGATTCTCACTCACTATTTTAAGCAGACTGAAAGGGCACCGATGAGAGGGATCAAGGAGAGAGGAAATTTGGCAAGGGAGCATGGGATGTAGCCCAAAAGAGGCTACTGTTTTCTGCAAGAGAAACCATCCTGCAGGGATGAAACCTGCTAGTGACAGCGAGACCAGCGAGCCCAAAAATATTTGTGAGAGCCTCACATTTAAGGTCCACGTGCACATTTTCTTATGCCACGCTTAAAAACACACGGCAGAATTCTGAAAGCCCCTCCATGCCTGTGTGTGGTGCTCCAGCCATCCTGTTATTCAGACAGGCTGAGCCACCAATACAATATATGCCCCACACTGGTGCTGAGACCATCCCCAGGACCATCTTTCAGTTCAGCTTGCTGGAAACCTGAACATAGGTCACATGTCAGACTACATGATAATTCCCTTTTCATGTGGTCAAAGAGATGCTGCATGATGTTAGCACAGAAGAGGAATAGGAAAAACCTGATCTTTGCAAAGCATTTCTGATTCAGTGAAATCACACAGCACTGGAAATCTCTTTTGGATGAAAACCAAGGAAAAATATCTACAAATACAAAAAAAAAAAATCCTTTTATTGAGTGAAATAATTTTGTTTCTGTTTTGAAACTAGTTTTCAGCTCAATTACTTTTGATTTCAGATTATAATAGATACAGCGATACAGAGAGTGGAATTAGAGCTTTAGAGGATGTTTTGACAAAATCACACATCTAATACTTTACAGTATTCTCTCACAGTGAGTTTCCAAATTTTCAGTTTGATTTAAATTTTAACTGAATATTTTTCAAGTCTCTAGATGCTGCTATCTGCAGAGGCAGAGTTACAAGAGATCATGTTGCATGCATGATGGCTAATACTGCTTTCCCATGCTACAAATCTGATAAGGCATTCTTGACATACTACAAATTTCAAGGCACTTAAATGGAAAATTTCAACATACAAAAAAATAGTCTAAAAGGTCTGGAAAGACTTTTTTAAATAAGTGTCATGCAAAAATCTTAAATTGTAACTGAAATGACCTTCCATTTTTTGCTGACATAAAGTGGTCAACCAATCTGCTACACTGATACATGATGTAGTATCCTGCTCTACAAATAGCTAACTGGATTTCAGGAAGCACTCAGTGTAAAATAAGATTTGTGTGAAATATCAAGTTCATTTAAGGGAATGTTTGAGAGTGAGGTGTGTGGGGAGCATTCTGGAATATGGAGCACTAGTTGCTAATGTAAGGATTTCTGAATGACTCTGTGGCTCCCTGAGCCATGATCCTTCAGTGAACACTGTATTGAAAGTATTCACCTCTACAAAAATATTTGCATTCACAAGTGTACCTGAAGCCTGTTACTCTTTATTTACTCCTCCAAACTTCTATGTCTGTCCCATCATCCTGTTGATATATTAATGTAGCAAATTGTCTTTGCAGTAATAACCAAGAGATAACTTCTCACAGGACAACAGAAAAATTAAGATGCATAGCATTAATTCCATGTTTTGCACCTCCATTTTAAAATCTGCAATTCTAGGCTGATTCGTTCAATAAGATGCACGCTACTTATAAAAGATGTTACTAGAAAAATAGGCTGTTTGTTTCACAAAGTTAAACTTTCCCCAACTCTTGATCTCAGTGAAAACGTTCTGTTAATTTTTCTGTTTTTAAAACTAGCTGCCCTTTGGTTTTTGCAAACATTTTGATGTTCAAGTCTGCTGTGTTCTTGCATTTAGCATGCTCAGCAGATCACAAATTTTATTCTGTGTGAATGACACATTATCTTCAAAGCATATTTTTCTCTTGCATTTTTCATGTACAGTTTACTACAGCTCAGTCTCGAAATATGCTAAATTTATAATAATGAATATTATTATGTACAATAACAACAATTTAAAATATTGCCAGCACATACGTTGACAAATATTTTCCACTAGAACCCTGGTCAGTAATAATTTTCTTCTAAAGGCTGCAAGCAATACCATCACAAGAGAGCCTTTTAGCACAGTCTCTTGAGATCCCAAACACAGAAATGTTGACTAAAGTAATATCATATGCCCACCAAAGTGAACTTAAAAATTCTCTGCATTTGACTGCTGACTTTTTGAGAAGGAGTCTGTTTTACCCTTTGAACGATGTACTTGTCTCCCTATTTATTTTCTTCTTTTTCTCTCTCCATTTCTTTATTTTTATCAGGAACCTCAGCTTTGTCACCCAGATAAATGTGAAGAAAGAAGAAAGATCTGACAATTATAATGAAATTTCACAGTATGTTTACTGTTAAAATACTATCACAACAAAAAGTGTAAAGTCAGTAGCAAAACAACAATTACAATCACTATTTCCATCTTTAATTGGATGAGCAGCTCTTTCCAAGTACTATTTCCCAAAGTGGGTGCAGAATTTCTAGGCTACTGAGCCACAGGTCTCAGTCCCCTCCAACCCTTGCTCCAAAAACCACTGAACAGGACCTGAAAACAAACATTTCACCCTTTGCTTACTCATTCAACCTCAAGAGGCTGAGCAAAGCATCACACAGCACCAGAAACATTGATGAACCACAGCTTTGCCTAATTACCCCAAATTTTACTGGAGCTCATCTCACAAGTAAAACCCCAATAGTGCCCCTCACCCAGGCATGCTGGGTCTGACACCTCAACTGTAGCACAAGAATGACCTCTAAGAGATAAAAAAAGAGACGAATAAATCTGCTATGGTGACAGCCACCACACTGGATACAGCGATGGGCACTGGATCCATACCCTCATTTCTGCACTTTTTCCATAGGAATTGCAATTTGCTTTGCCACAGAAGTATATGAAAGGGCGACCTTTCACACTGGAATCATCCTAGATCTTGAACAGCTGAAGCCACGGATGACTTGCTTTGCATCTGACATTTTCAACACATATAAAGTTGCCACTGGGAGTCAAAAGCAAACAAGCCAGACATCCTTTAAAGCACACAGAACTTCTCAGACACATAATTCATATGCCAGAGAGACATCTTTGAGGATCAGACTTTCCTTTTGCTGCAAGGGAATGGTTATTCAGGTAATACAGAATGTGTCAAGTTTCAGCCCCAATGATGGTGGCCACTGAGAACAAAAATGAAAAAGGAGGTATAAGACAATAGAATCTTGGCACATAAATACATCATAACTCAGGCATAAATATAATTACTTTCAAAGAGCATTTTGCCTAATTGCTGTAATTGTTATTTCAAAATTTTTTTTTTGCTCAAGGAAAACTAAAGATGAATTAATATATAATTTATATCCAGAATTCCCCCATGGATTAAGGTTGCTGCTCCTCCCTGGTATTCAATTCACCCTTTGCATTCAACTAATTTAAAAATAACAAAATCAGAAAGCCCTCAGTCTATTCCCATTTAACTTCACAAGGGGCAGGTCTGGACACAGATTTTTTTTTTTTTAGACTTCATTTTTCATAATTAGAATTCCGGTAGTACTAAGCAGATTGAATTCATTTTAGTTTCCTGCAAGTAGCTATTTACTACAAACTGATGTGAAATGAAATGTCATTGCTTACAAGAAATGTATCAACAGAATGAAAATACTTTGAACTAATCTTCATGAAACACAGCAATTTGCTCATTAAAGTAATAGAAATCAGCCAGGGACAGAGTCCAGTCTCCTCAGGAGCAGCTGTTGGAGCTGAGGCTTGCAGGAGGGGTCAGGGAAGGAAAGGGACTCTGAGGGTGGTGGTCCCCTAGTGCAAAGCCATGGTAGGAGATTAACTGCAGTTCCATGTGGCTCATGATGTATTTTTGCACTCTGGAAAAGATGAGTTTCACTACTAGCATCAAAAGCAATTATTTTATCATGGGAAAATAAGAGTCACTAAAGGCAAAATCCTCTTGTCTGAAATACGCTTTGTAAGTAAAAATGACAAAATCTGCATTAAGAAAACAGAACTTTTAAAAAGGTCCTTAACATAAAAAAAAACCCTAAATCTGCCCTCTGCTTATGCCAGATCTCCTTGTGATGCATGGCACCTCAGTTTATAATTACGAGAGAATAATCCAATCCTATGCTTCTCCTTATACATCCCAAATTGGTAGTGTGTTTTGCCATCCTCAGAAGTAACTTTGAAACTGCTAGGCACCAGCATTAAAATCCTCCCTGAAAATGTGCAGTTGTGTCTGAAAACGCACAAAGAAAAGATCAAAATGAAAATTAAAAGCAGATGCACTTTATGTACTGAGAGGTTTTTCCACTTTGATAAGTGGATTATAATGAAGTGTGGCACCATGTTTCATACGATTTATTAATCCAGTCCCACTTATTTACACTCTGAAACAGCATAATGATTTCAATGTTGGAGCACAGCCAAAACTCACATGCAGAAATTACTAAAAAGTTATGTGGAAAGATTGGTGGTAGCTGGTTTTTGAGGGGCTTTCAAAGAGACAGAAAGACTTTTAGTTAACCAGAAGACCTAAGTTGAAATAGGTAAGACAAAGTGTGGAAGTGAACTCATTTTTGAAAGGGAGTAGAGACCTACAGAAAGATAATCAGAGCCTGACTTGCTCTCCATTACAGCCCCTCCAAGCCTAGAGAAGCTGGTACAGACAGAAGACCTCACTATGTTAGTGCTGATGCAATCAGGGAAACTCCATTTACCCAAGTTCAGATGTCTACACTGAGTAAAAGGGGAAATCAGCCATCAGTGTAAGAAATCCACTGTTCTTTGCAGAAAAACAGAGTGTTGGTTGGCAGCTCCCTCCTGGGCAGAGCACACTCCTCCTGCCTCCAGGAGCAACCTTACCCCTCACAGTTACAAGGTAATGGTCCCTGAAGATGCTGAGCAACCCAGTAGTTCAGGAATGACTTTACAGTGGAAACACCACTGGGAGATGCCCTCATGCAGAAAATGCATTTTATTTATTCATTGATGCACAATGCCCAGTTCATTTTATCCACTACATGTCTTATCCACTAACCCCTCTCTCCCTCTACTCCTCACCTGGAAAGGCTGTTTATACAGTGAGCAGGAAATCTAAAATCCAGTTCATTGTTATTATTTGGCAAGATGTACATGATGAAAAGATCCTATACCAATTCTATCATTAAGCATTCTATCACTAAGTAATTCTACAGCAAATTCCTACTGAGAATAAGTGACTGCCAAATTCAGAATTTATCACACTGTGAAGATATCCTGTGAACTATCAGAAGGACGTCACTGAAGTAGGAAGAACAGAGGAGGAGTAACCAGCACAAGTGTGGACAGAAAAATAATACAAAAGGGTGTAGTGAAACTGGAAGCAAAAATAAGAAACAAGCAGCAAAATTGCAGTTGGAAAAAATGCTACTGCACATACAAAGGGAGAAATCCAAAATAAAAGATTTAACAAGGCACAGTACCAAAGCAAAATTTGGAAAGCATCACCGTTGAAAGAGACCTAGGAATATGAGGATAATCTGGATGTAAGAAGCAATGTGTCAGAGGAGAAGTTCCAGCGAGACCCTTGGTTTGTTCTGTAGAAGCATTACACAGTGGGGCAGGCTGGCGCAGCAGTGCTCTCTTTGTGCATTTCTTTCGCAGCCACACCTGAATATTGTATGCAGTTCAGGCACTTCATTACTGGAAGATATAAACAAACTGGAGGAAGTCCAGAGAAGTGGAACGGAAATGATTAGAAGCCAGAGGGACTGATTTACCAAGAAAATTTAAAGTAGCCCTTTACCCGCCTGTAACTTCTCTGATAATTATAGATGGGAAATGATAACAGCCTAGTTCAAGTCTCCAGTCACGTGTCTTTAGCCCTTTTGCTTTGGGCACCTAAGCATGTGCTTAGTCTTAAGAATACCGAGTAGCCAAAGATTTTTGACCTGATGAAGAGAATAAGATCAAGGAAAGGAAAAAAATTTAGGCTACATGCCATCAAAATATCCTCCCAGGAATTAATTATGACTAAATGAGCTACCATAAAAGGTGGAGATTGCATTGCTTGAAATTTCACATTTTACTGCTGATAATGAAAAGGGTTATTCACATCTCAAGTTTACCGTCTGTAAAACAACAGGCCTGTTCAAGAAAAGCAATTTTACCCCTACAGGTCTTTGTCACAAACGTACATAGCATGAAGTTATCCCATCCAGGTAAAGAGACACGACTAAGCAAACATTTTTACCCCAGACTGTGTAAGCCAGGTGGAACGGCTCTGCAAAATGACAAATTATATCCCAGCAGGAAAGTAACTGGATTAGTTTAGCTTCTCACACACTGACATTGCTGTGAAGTGATTTTTAGGAAGGCAGCATTTTATATAACTGTTGAACTGTCAGCAGGGCTCTACTGAAAGACACTTTAAAAGTCATGTAGAGACTGCCAGAGCCTGATCCAGGGAATGGGTGATTATCCCTCACAAAGGTTTTGCATGTGATCTGGGAAAAAAACCCTCAAAGCAACCAAGCACCAAAAAAAACTAGCCAAAAAACCAGCAAAGCCCAGCTGCAGGCAGCCTGCAAACAAGCCCGCTGGGATGCAGCTTGCAAGATAATCTCCAAGCAACATTCCAGGCCAACAGCCATGTTTGGGCAAACAGGATTCCCAAGCCCCTGTACCAGGAAGCAAGGCCACCTAGAAATGTTACCTTAAAGATAACCCTGTGCCCCCACAACTCCACCTGAAACCCCTTCACCTGGCTTGGGCTTAAAGCCACTCCTTGATGCTCCAAATAAGCAAAGTTCATAGTTCTGCTCTGAAAAAATACCCTGGACAGATCCTTAGTCCATAAACAAGAGACAAAATAGAAGTCTGCAGTGTTTACTGGAAAGTCAGCATATGTTACTAAAACTGTGCTGGCTATGCATACCTGAATAGCATGCTAGCTGAGGCTTTTGTTCATGCAAGCAATGCAAGCTTTAAGCTACAACTTTTGCAATATTTTTATTAATGCAACATTTTTCTACAAACTACATTTAGACTCATGGAATGAAATAACAACAGCATGAAGTCAAGAGGTCTCAGCTTCAATGCATTGGTGTCTTGATTTTACCTTATCATTTTTTTTTAATGGACGTTCTGCAGCACAGTTTTAAAGGTTTGGCAGAAGGTAAAATAACTGTGTGGTTGATCACTGCTTTGACTACTTACAAAGTCATACCTATAAGCCTGAAAATCCTACTCCAGGGACTTCTTCCCCTCCTTTCTCTGTATAGTATATGTCAAAATGAATCTGCAAATTGGTTGAAATCTGTCAAAAACCAAATTATCATCAGTGAATATGGTAGTCCTACATATGGTTAAGGTTGCCTGACACTTCTCATTTTAAGACCTCATTTTCTATTGCTTATAACTTTACCACACATTAGCAGTTAGGGTTGAAATTTTCCATACTGTGTGTCAGCCTGAGGCTGAATATTATTTTGCAAGAGTAGGAATGTATCAGCTAGAAGCACGGAGCTTAGTGCAAAGCAAGTTTGTGAATAAGGGTATGGAGGAACATGTTGGTTTTCTCCCGTGTTACATTTTTCACAGACATATTTGAGAAGCTCAAGAGCCTTCACACTTTGAGACAGACCCTTTGAAGCATCACTGCTCTGATACCACAGATGTGCCTTTTGCCATCTCATACATTATCACTTAAAATTATAACGGATCACAGTATAAAATACTGAAAAGTTGCAGTTTGTACGTGATATGATTTGCAAAGGTTTTGGTGGAGGTTGGCTGCCAACCTCCAAAGCTCCCTTCTGCAAAGAGCACAGACCAGGGCAGAGGGTCTGAGCTGAGCTTGTGCTCCAGCCATCTTCCATGTGCCAGGCAATGCTTTGGCACAGGGACTATGTGCAGAAAATCCCCATCACACTCTCAAGATGCAGCAAGGGAACAGCTTGGAGGAAAGAGCCTTGAGGCACAGGTTGCAAAAGCAAAGGCAAGCAAAGAGTAAGGCAAAAAATAAATGTCTATTCATGCATTGAGCCTGACCTGTCACTCCCATAACTTGATTTTTCTGACAGTTTAGCATTTTTAAAAGAGACTGCTTTCCAAGGGGGCAGACATGTAGCTGGTTGGGGTACAGGCCTCCATGTGAAGCAAGTGAAGAGGTACTCATGGCTCCCAGCTCTGTCTACAAGCTTTCATTGTCCCTGGGATTTGACTTACTGAGTCTTATCTCGGGGGTAAGCCCAAAACAGCCTGATGCCACCCTTTGCTGCTCTCTGTAAGCACAGGGAAAATAGCTAGTGCAGCCATAAAAACCTATGGATGTAAAATTGTCCCCAAAAACCTGTCCCCAGTAACCTGTTTGGCCCCCAGGTTAATGCAAACAGACACCTATGTGGCCTCACAGTGCTCTGTTTTGCTGGTGTAACAGAGGAGTGCTGCCCCAAGGCATGGATGTCCCACACACATCCCATTTCACCTCTCCCCTTCTGGCAAAAAACCTTAGGAAATGATGACAACCCTTGGCTTGTAATTTACATTCTCTGCTTTTCTAAAAGAAGAGGAAAATGGGGCTTCAAGATCTTAACTACTAAGCAGAGGAGCATATCTCACACCCTACAGCCCTGCAATGCAGGCTGGGAGGCAGAGCAAGCACACTCCATAGCTGAAGGGAGAAAAACAAATGAGGGCTGTCACACCCAGGACATATTCCCTGCTCAGGTACTTCCTGCACAAGTACTGGACAACTTTTGCACACATTGCTGTGGGTGCCACTGGCCAGCAAGACCAACCACCCCAGCAGCTGGCCTGATATGCCATGTATGTGATGCCTGCACAAACCATAACCAGCAGTAAAACTACAGACTCAAGAGAAAGAGAACTCAAAATATCCTGCAGCATAAATTTGTGACCCAGCATCCATCAATACCTGCAAGGAAGGGTTACTCTGGCAGTTGCTGTATCTGCATGCAGAAATTAAACTACAGTGCTTGGAAGGGACATGGATTACTGAGCCATCATCAAAACTTTTGGCCTGGGGAGTTCCAGTGCTGCATGCACCCGGTTGCACTGCGGCTGCAAGAAAGAACACCCTCCCAAAGCAGGCTCTGCCAAAGAGAACAGTGTTTTCCCACAAATATGATTACACTGACTTTAATCAGGTAACTGGCTCAGTGGTTTTGATTGTTTCAATTGGGTAAGCACGTGACAGGGATTGATGTGTAATTAAGATGAATTTTCAAGATAAGTGTTCATGCTGAAGTGGTGGAGCAGACACATTTGTTGCTGCCCGAGGACGAAAGAGTAGGAGTACGAGTGGGAAGAGCTCCTCTCTCTGCTCAGCCAGTGATTGCTGACCTCTGTTTTTCATTATTCCTAGGAAGTGGTCAGTTAACCCTCATCATGAAGCAATAAACCGTGACAGAGAGCGCTGATTAATGTGCTGCTCCCCAACAGGGTCAGGCACGAGGAGAAACCCACAGCGAGCTTCTGGCAGTTTTAAATGGCCATTAGTTATAGTTGTGCAAAATGGAATTAACCCAGTTAACTGAGCACTGAACAGCCACGCTTCTGTTGAGGTCAAGGTTCCCAGGAAACAAAAGGTACACTATGTTTACATACAGGGAAAAAACACCTAAAAAACTCCCTAAAAAAAACCCCAAACGCTGACAGGCTGATTAATAAAAATGAATACTTACAATAAATTTGACTAAATAGTGAATAAACATAAACCTGCACTGTACATATTAACTGAGGGGAAAGTCCCGTAGAAAAGGATAAAAGAAAAGCAACAGACTGCCTCCAGCAGCCTACTAAAACATGCTTCAGGATAGCTGCTGCACTGCAGCAGGTGGCCCTCTTCAGACTCCTGTCCCCAAAATCCTTTCTGACTGCCCTTCCCTCTGGAGAGGTTTGCTATTTTGCTCCTTCACAGGCTCAGCCACATGGCTCCTGTGTCCCTCAGGCCTGGGCTGTCACACATATTCCTCACATCCCCAAATTTGCTGTTTGTAAACTCTTCTCCTGTGAGACCCAGAGAGTTGAGGAAGCACAGAGAGCAAGTGGTAAAAGCCTGGCAGAAGGACACAGGCTAAACAGGCACATGCCATCTCAGTCTGTGACAAATAATGATGGGCCTCAGCATCAGGACGTTTTTTTTAACAAGTATCTTCCTCTCACTTTAAATTGAATCTTCCTTTATTAGTACTGGCAAGTGCCACTGTAAGGCGTGACCTCCATGTCTGGAACAGGAGAACTGTTTTTGCTGTGGCCTGCTCTGTGCCCCTTGCTGGATGCCAGAGGCCCTTCTCCCCTTTTTTCCTAAAATTTAGCTTCTGATTCCAGCTGAAATCTTACATTTGTCCAACAACTGGATGGAAATAATTTAATTCTAAGGATTTACCTCATTTTTTTCAGTTGACAGCCTTCGTTCGAAATGAAGCCTCCAAGAAATTCCCAGGCATACTGATTTTAGGATTAAGGATTGCATAATCTCCATACTGCACTTGTATATGGATTTTGGATTATCCCCACCTGCAGGATCTGGCAATAGCTCAGATCCACCTTTCCCTGTGGAATCTGAGTGGGCATCTCAGGCTGTAGAAGCACACACAGCATTTCCCACCTTATTCCTTGTGGGAAACAGGTGTTCCTGCATCGTAAGCTTATTATTGAAGGCTTCAAGGACACAAAGAATGGTGACAGTAACAAGGACTTTCTCACTTTCTTTGTGGAATGGGAATAGAAAATACAGAGAGTGTGAGAATGGCAGTAGGAAGGGCTGAAATGAATTCCAGAAATATGATACTGTCCTTCAGTTTTCTATTTCTGGAACATTTTCTAACTCAATGGAAAAAGGGATGCTCAAGTAAGCAAATTTACCCAAATGCTGTTCAAAACTCCTCTGCTGCTCAACCCTCTTTTGTCTCATCACAGAGCTTTTAGCATGTACTAATACATATGTTTTGCTTGTGCTTTTATGTCCTTCATTTTTTCATAAGCTTTCCATGAAGGATCTTTTATTATTAAACAGTGAAAGAGCTCATCCTTGACATATTTCCTCTTTCTACATTGAAATTAATAATTTACAAAGAATAATTGCTAGGTATTCTTTCTAAATTTCTCACATGGAAGTGGATTCCTTCATGAAATAGAAGGGAAGCAAGAAAAGGTGAAGCTCAGTGTAAACCACTGTGTCCAAGTGCTTGCACTATTTTCCAGCACCATAATTTATTTTATAAAGCTGTATGCAATGTTGTTGTATTAAAATACAGTGTACTTGACAGATTGCCTGCTGCCCTAAATTCAGCACACAGCTATCTGCATGATGACAGTGCAGAAGCTGAATATGAAATACTACTTGTAGTTCTCAGGGCTCTGTAAACCACTTGAACATCTAGAATTCAACTGCTGGGCTGTTTACACCTTGCATATGAAGCCATTAACAACCACCCTCACCCAAAAGAAATGAGTGTACAACCTGATAATTTTAGGAATATGGTGCTATGGTAGGAATACTCTCTTCCTGTTATCACTAAAAAGACTGCAAGTAAAAGGCACCATTTTTAAAGTAGGTTAGTGTCTTTTCATTCGCCTTTTTAAATTTTATGAATAGTTTAGTATGCCAGTGCACACAACCTAAGAAGTACTTATTATTATTTTTTCCCCAATAGTCCATCATTATCATTCTGTTGTATCAGAGAAAATTAGCACCTATCGCTTACATAATTTCAAGCAGTATTGTTAAGAGTGGAATTTGCATGCATGATATCGTGTATAGGCTAACACAAGTCCATTTGCTAAGTCCACGTGGTAAAATGGATGAATAAATAATTGAATGCTTAGCTCCAAATATATAATTATTCTTAGAAAAAAAATTAGAGCATGAGTCTGTGAAATACATATAATAATACTCATCTACAGCTAAACAGCCAAGACAAAAAATGTCCTTTCAGAAATTGAATTATATAGTTAGATTCCTAAAATGCTTATGCATTTATTGCATAAATGCCCAAGTTTTGAAGGTACAGAACTATTGCACTTCTTCCCTACAGGCATTAGCTTTAAATTAAAAAAGCTGTTCCACCCTAATCAAGAAGAGGCTTATCAGAGAACTTGTGCAGAGCATGCAAAAGGTTTGTAAACCTTCAAACCACAGTTTGGATTGTTCCTGTTCAAAACCCTTCCAGCTCGGTTTTCCAGCCTTGCTCCCACACACAGCATCGTTCAGTCCTCCCTGGGAAAGCACCGTTACCTTTTTTAACATCGCCCTCACCCTGCTCTGGAATCAGCCTGGCTGCTGTGACGGTGTGGGAATTGTTTGCCATGTGTCCCCTTCCACCACACAGGATCACATCCATTTTTTACTACATGAGGGAGCAGGTTTTGTGACAGTGAGCTCCAAACATCGGCTCCGGTCCTCCTCTGTCCTGAAGAGCACCACAAAGTGGTTTCCAGAGGAAGTAAAATAAGCAGGCAGGGTATAAATGAGGGAAATATGCTCTAGTTCTTCTTCCTGGTAGACCAATTTGAATGCAAATACACCATGAATGGCAAATGAGTAGGGAAAATGTCACTATTCTGGGTACGGTTTTCCACAGGAATCGAGAAGAATTAAAGGCAAATGAAATGAGATGTAAAAATCTGACACAAATGCCTTAATGCTGAAATGACACCTTTTCTGGAAAAGGTGCAAAATATCAAATTACAAGAATAAAAAAATATTCAAAATATTTACGAGAATATTCAGTAACATGCAAATGGCAAGGCCTTTTGTTGGCATCTTGCAAAAACAGTCCAAAAGTTTTAAATAAGCACAGTTTTATCCAAAACCACCATTACGCTCTTTTTCTGTAATATGGACACCACGTTGTGTTTTAAAATGTATCTGTCTTTCTATTGCAGAAACTATTCCCATTTTGTGATTTTTCTCACCCTGTGACTTGTCAACCTATGTTCTGAATCTCTAGAATAAATTTCTAAACCATAACCTTTCCACATTTATTTTCTGAGGCATTTATGTAGCCCTTTTGAGTTTCTTCAGACATTCTTTTCCAGGCAGGAGGCACTGAGTAGTTTCATTAAACAGAAAAATCTACTGCCTAAAGCAGTAATTCCATTACAGTTTTTTGCCCTTATTACTGGTCCTCTGGCATTACCACTGAAGAAAATCTGTAGATGGACCTTTTATAAAGTTATAATTTAATAAATCAGGGGAAAAAAAAATCTGTTAGGAAGACTAGAAGGATGCAGGTATCACTTTAAGAAGAGCAAGAATATTCTTTTTTATTTTTTAATGGAGAGCATGGTCAAAGAGGTTGCCCTGAGGAGTTCCCACTAATGGAAATATCATCATGTACTAGAGAAGATACATTACAGCCTTCCCAAATTCACTCCAGTCAAATGGTTTAGGCACCTATTGAGCTCCAAGCAAGCACCACCATTATTCATGTTTCCTGCACAGGACTACAACCTTGCTCTGGCTGCTGCTGCTCAGCAGGTAAGAAATCTTAGACTCCCTAACACCTCAAAACCTGAATTCTGATCTAACTCTCTATATCCCTCACTACATTATGTCTTACTTCTGCACCCTTGGCCCTGCCTTGCCAGACCTCTAGCTTATCCTGGGGACAATGTGGATGGTGATTTGGATGAATCAGGACTGCAGTCAAAAGGACTCTTGTCCTTGAAGTCCACATTCACATGCTACTGAGAACAAAGTACACAAAGGATTACAGAAATTTCAAGAAGAAAGAGAGAAAGGAAAAAGAGAGAAAGTCAATGCATGAGGCAGGTGCCCTGAAGAACTGGCATCTCCTTTGCCATGGGCTTACTTTATAATAATAAGCAAGAAAAAAATACTAATTATCCTCCCTGTTTCCTGAATATCCAACTTCTGATCCAGACTCTGATCTGCAGTGGTTTAAGTGACCATAGCTGTAAGTAAAATCAAGGGAAATTGCACTCTGGACATACTAAGAGCTATAAAATGCCAAGTACTTGGACCCTGAGGTCCAGTATATCATAAATCATGAATCCCAAATCAGTGGGTATATCTGAGTTTAATCTGTGCCTTATCTCCTCAACTGTAAAACAGGGGTAATAACCACTCATCTCATAGATTAAACAATGCTTGTGAAGCACCTAGATATTAGTGAAAGCGCCACAAAAAAAGCTTTGTAAGAAATGAGTAATTATGTATTCTGAGCAAGAGATGAATAGTAATCAGCAGTGAAGGCACAGGACCATACATGGGGCAACGAAAAGAATATAAGACATTGAATAGCTGCTCATTAATTGAACACCATCCAATCTCTTCAATGAACGAGGCAGAAGTGTAATGGAAAAAACTGTATGGGACTGTGTTATTAAGGCGGAATTAGGAATCATTACATGCAGTGCAGATGAACAAAGACACAGGCCACTAACGCTCATTACTTTCATACTTAGTGACGACTTTGGAAACTTGATTTTTTTTCCTCCTACCCAATATATTTTAAAAATAGCAAACTTAAAATCAACCATCTCAAATCCCCTGAAACCCACCACTGTATCTAATATAAGAAATCACCAAGGAGCAGTAACTCCAAACTGCTTGTTTCTACTTGCTCTTAGCATAAACAAGATACATAAAGAAGCCAAACATCATCATCATCATCATCACTCTTGAAATAGGTGGGAATGGAACTCATGTTCCCTGTTTTAGGGCCCTGGATTTGGCAAATCGACAGTGAGAAATGGCACAAAATAATTTTGTAGGTTAAAAATAGGTAATATGTTTTTGGTCTAACAAAATTTTGTCTCCTTAAACAGTAAGACCTGTGGGCTTCAATGCTGACCATGGGCCATTATTGTTTCTAAAAGACCTGACAAAACTGCCTCTGTCAAAGTCTAGACTTCAAATCTACCAGAGACACTCCCAAATTTCAACAATCTAAAACTGTGTTCCAAAAAAAGGATTAAATCCTGGCTTCATTTAAGGCAATGGGAGATTTGCCATTACCTTTCCCACTCTATTTATATCTGAGATGCTAGCAGATGCCTTGTTCCCTCTGTCTACAACAGACAGATCTGTATGTACATTTTCTCTTTCTTTTTTATTCTTTTTTTTTGTCTGAAGACTGTTTTCCCATCCCCTTATTTAAAATGGGATTATGAGGCACAAAAAGATACTTTGTTTCTAGCCTTATATATTTATTTTCCAGTTTTATCTATTAAGAATTTCTTTCAGCCACAACACTGCAAAATTCTTTATCTCTAACACTGGAGTGCTGAAGGCCCCATGCAAGATTATCCCCTTTTGGCTTTTAACTGCTTATCCTGAGACATGAAGAGCTTTTTCAGGTTTGAAAAATTTTCAGGAACTTAAGGGTTGGAGAAGGGAAGTGCTATTTGGTCCTCAAAGTGAAAATTATAACATTGCCTCTAGAGGCTGCTGAGGCAGGCAGACAACAGCATTTTATAAAGTAATATGTCTTAAGAAGCACCACCATAGCTGTATGGAGCTAAAGCATCTGATTAAGGATGTTTTATGATATTTTATATGTTTTATGCTGTTAGATACAGATCTTGTCAATATAGTTCTGTCCAGTTGCAAATTCCAATTTAAATATCTGCTCATGATTTATTTATCCCTTTAGTTGTATTGCATCAGGTATTACAAAACAAAACAAAAAAATCCATCAACAAAAACCTGATGGGGCCTGGGGGGGGTACCAACAGAGCCTTAGCTGGGTATCCCACCTTTCAAAAGGACTTCACTTTCTGAGCTAATTTTTGAACTGAAAATGAGAAAAGTCATTGCAGGAGACAAACATTAACTGGCTAACACAAATACAAAGCAATTCTGGCTTATGCAAGATCTAAACACTTTACATCCATTTCCAAAAACTGAAGTTCTGTACTCCTGTGAAGATCTAGTCATTCACCATCATTACAAATGGAATATTCTAAAAACGTATTATCTAGTCCACCCTCTCTATTACTCACACTTCCTCCATTTTCAGAGTCAGTTGAAGATTCCAACCTCACCAGGATACAGCATTAACCAGAAAAGACCTCTCTAGTTTATCCTTTATTATTACAAAGAACTACATTATATCATTGGATACTTCTCTTAAGAGTAATTTCAAAGTAAGCACTTAAATCTGTCTTACTCTTTTCAGGAAAGTGCCCCCACAAAAGTCCCTCTTTTTTGGTGGTTTACAGCATTCTCAAAATAGCAAACTAACTAATGGGATTTTTACCCATTTACTCTTATTTCAGTACAGTTCTTAGTTCAAAATAAATTCTCCTCCCTCTCAGTTGTCTATTCCTCAACTGAAATATTTATAGACAGCAATCATGTCCCAGCTCAGATTCTTTTTGGATAAGCTAAAAAAAGCTAAAAGCAGTCAGTCACCTGACATAAGATAAATTTTTATTTCCCAGATAATTTCAAAAGCTCTTCTCATGTGTTTACCTGACTCTGAATCAAGCTGTCTTTAACATGCTGGTGACCAGAAGTATACTCAACACTCCACATAAGTATTCCCAGCATCACGTGTACCATGACAGTGTGAACACATCCCTGATGGCTTGAAGTACATGGTGCATCTCAATTTTACACATCCATTTTGTGCAACTACACTACCCAAATGGCTCAGCCAACTTGGAACTACTACCTAGAAGATGAATTTCCCAGGAAGCACCCTATCTTTCCTATAGGAAAAGAGATCCATTCCTTTTTTAAGGAAAAGGCAGTTGACATATTCAAGAAAACACTAAACTAATGGCCTTTGGAATATTTGTTAGTCAAATATTTGTGGCTACTTTAAATCAGCATGCACTGACTGGGCCACCCCCCTCTAGGAAGACTCTGAAAGAAAAAACAAAAACAAGTTACTGCAACTGAGCTCCCCGTCGCATCATATGAATGCCAAAATTTCCCTGCTCTTAACAGGATGTAGAAGGTAAGCGTGTAAAAGTGTGAATGTTGCTTGAATTCATGGCAATGGAAGGCTTCTGCCCAGGATAAACCAACCTTACCACTGCACCCATGTTCCAGTTACTGGGTATCTGTGCTTGTGCAGGCTGGCTATTACCTACTGAGCATATTATTTTACAGATGAAGCAGGCTAGAAGTTAATATTCATAAAACAAAGAACAAAAGACAAATGACAGAGTGCAGGAGAAGAATAGTTGCATGCAGCCCTGTGTGTGCATTTTTCAAGGCTAGACAGCTGCCCATATTTAAATTCTCATACTCATCTATCCCTCTCCACAGCAACACCAGCTCACACAGTAAATAAGTTGCCCTCAAAAAAACTGCAAATGTTGGGAAGTCTTGGGGGAGGGAAGAAATTATTAATACTTTTGGAAAGAAATGAATGCAGATTTTCAGCTTCCTTGATATAAAATATTTTTTGTATCATTTTCACAGTTATTAACCAACTTATGTTCTTTGTGGCACTGCAGCTGCTAAACCCACTCATTCTGTGCTTGTTTTCAAAGCAAGGCACTCAGTCACCTTGGTGGTTCCCAAATCTCCCCCCTCCTATCTGAAATGCTGCCACATTATGCTTGGTCCCCTGGTGTTCCACTTCACATTCACCTGAATGCACCCAGCGTTTTTTACTGAACACTGGGCAGTGTTTTCCATGCCAGCCACGTATTCCAAAGAGCCACAAGGAAAGATTTTCCTCATGTTTCACCTCTCCCAGCTTTAAAATATTCATTTGCAATATATGTTAGATCCTTTATTCTTTCCTTTTTTTCTTATGTCTCAACTCTTGCTGCTTGGGGTTTTTTTTCCCCTCCCTTTTGGGGTCCCATTGCAAAATTTTAGCATCTTCCTCCTACCAGTCTCCTCAAGACCAAGCCCTTAGGAGCTAAAGCTGCCCTGGAGAAGGAATGAAGACTTCATTTCACAGAGCAATACTGCCTGCCAGAGCTAAACGCAGGAAAAGTCCTTTTCATATATCTATGAAAGCATGGAAGGTTGGTGGCAGCTTCAAACCTACAATGACTGAATTATTTAAATTTTATTTTACACCTATTAACCATAGCATATCAAGTAAGAGTAGCAGCTGCTACATGAATTTGACCAGCTCACTTGCCCTCAGCAGATCACCCATCTGCTTGCTCTTCACCTAATATTTCTGTTTGATAGGTTGTAAAACAGATTCTTGCAACAGGTCAGGAACAGAGTCAACTTCAAATCCCACATAAAAATTTCTATGAAAACATATGGACATCTATACTGAGTGATGTCAAATTTAGAGAGGCCACGGACCTTAGGAAAGTGGATAAAAGGAAAATTGCAGCCTGTTATGGAAAAATACTGACTCCATTACAGTGAATGAGCAGAAGAGTGGAGAGTGAAGAACTGTATGTATAATTAATTATAGTAATACAGACCTACAAAATTCATGGCTGCAAACGCTGCAAAATGGTGTGCAAAACGCCTGTTATGTGTCAATTTCAGTTTCATGCTGCATAAAAATTATTGCTTTTTTAAATGATCAATACAGTGAACTCCCCTGTTCACCCATAGTATTCTGTCAAAAGTTATGCTAATTAGGCAAATTATTCAAGAGTTATGTATGTTAGCATTTCTCATACCTTGATAAGTTTTCCACTTCAACTGAAATGAAAACAAAACCAAAAAACAAGGGAGGCACACAGAGAGAGGCTTTAGTTTATCTTCCACTAGGTCCTATAAAGCCTTGGGAAGTTCTTTCACGTACAGTTCATAGGAAAATCACCTGTTTCTGAAAAAACAGGTAGGATTTCTTTGTTCCTATGCTGCTCACTTAGGGGCACAGCAGGTTTGCAACACTCAGGAGGCATCAGATCAGACTGAAAAGTTTCCTCCAGCCAAGTTATCCCTCCACTCTAAACTGGCAAAAGTTCAGGTGAGGAAAAAAACCCCACACCCCTAGAAACTTCTGTTGTGCCTGTGTTTTTACTTCAGAGCTGAAGAGAAATCTATTTTTTTAACTTAAAATTGAAAAACTAGCTTTACGGTTAACCTTCTGGAACAGAAATCAAGAGCAGAATCTGATCTTTACTGAACTGTCCCATCTTTCTATTAAAAAAAAAAGGACAAACTTCCCTATAACTGATCCAATATAATTTTTTTATGCTCCCATTTTAAGTAGCCAAAAAATCTCCAAGAAAATATGCAAAATAACTTAAAGGAAATGGTCATTTTTGCTGTAGTCTTTAGCACCATATGGAGATGAAAAAATGCCTTTCTTTCTTCTTACTTCCAAGCCAATGGAAGAATAAAAGATTAGCAACTTATGAAACAATATAAATTTTGATTTAGGAGAGATTACCTCATACTTGTCTGGAACTTGAACAAATGAAGACTGAAAATGAAAACCACAGGCAAGAACAGGTACGATTTCTGATTTCAAGCCTGTTACTCTCCTTAGAGAAAGCTGCTTCAGTGGAAAAAGAGAAGACAAGCCTGGCCAGGTGCTTTAGGTTTCCTCACAGTACAGCATATTTTCAGCATATGACTCTATTTTGATCACAAATTCAAGTTCAAATTACTTTAGGATTGGCCATATCTGTAATTGAGGAAAAAAACCCGTAGAATAAAATTAACCTATGTAAAAATGTATTCTAAATGTATATACCTTAACTTTTGCAGTGACACCATTTAACAACACTTTTACAGTCTAAAGATATATAATGTTTGCAAGGCAGATCAAATTTATGTTAATGACAAAATCATGTTTCTTCATACCAGTCTCCTGTTCATCAAGTCAGTCATCAAAAGGTCTGTGCCTACTTGATACTAAAACTAGCACTTGGATAATTTACAGCCTTGGATTTAATGCCATCTGAAATTACTTTCAAAATTTTACCAAAAAACCCATTTTAATATTTGTCTACAGCTCTCCTTCTCCTAAATCCATTACACATTTCCTGAAAGTTCCAAGATACAATTAACTGGAAATATAATTACCAGATTTACAATTTGAAATGTAAACTTCAGTCTCTTTGTTCTTCTTAGTTTCTTGGGTTTAAATTCCAATAGCTGTTATTTTCTGTTATAATCTCTCTGGTTTTGTAGGATTTCAGAAGAGCCTGAAGGAATTAGCAGTCAATGGCTATTCATGGTGTGCTGACAATGTTAGCAATTCCAGCTGAGATACAAAAAGCTGGGTAATGTGCAGAGTTCTCTCTCTCAAAATCCCTCTTTTCTGTTTCCATGTTTTTTTGACCAAATTTGTCTCCCCACTTCAGAGACTGATAGAGGGGCTGAGTTGGAAGAGCCCTTTAAAAGTCCTTGCAAAGAGAAGGGACATCATCAACTGAGGACCACTTAGTGGATCATGAAAGAAATGTGTGTGTCCCTGTGATACTAATATTTTATTGTTAATATTTAATTGTTTCATATATTTCAAAAAGGAAACTTCAGGAAGGGGTGTTTTATTGGTCAAGTTCCCAACTGAAAAATTTATGATGGCTCTACAAGAAACCTCTTGTTACAAAAGTACCTACAAAAACTTTCATTTATGTAGATTGTGCCAGGATATTTGAAGCCAGTATGTGTGTTATGTTATTGCTATGCCCTTTTGGGGCCAACACTCTACAATACATAAAAAAAAGTGCAAGCCAAGACAAAATTTCAGTGTCTGCCTAACAACATTGCTACTGGTAGCATCAAGAGCTCAGTCATGTACATAACCAAGAAGTCTAGACAGTGTTCACATACCACGGGTAGATACATGTATCTTACTAGAATGACTCTTAAAAATGTGTTTTAAACTAATTTAAAACACATCAAATTTTTAGGGATAACAGGGTAGCCTTTCTCTTTAATTTTTTTTTTTGCTTAACTTGCAAACTTTCAGTAATTACTGATCAGTTTTAATTACATTTAAAAACTGTCTTTCTATGCCTGATCAGAGAGTAATCCTTTCCTAATAATTCTGGTTTCTGAGGCTTGAAAACACAGTCTTGCTGCTCTGTTAACTCCTGAAGGGATTCCTTAGTAATGTTTCATAAATTCCTGTAAATCTGGATGGGAACATCCATCATGCTGTGTTGGAATGGTCAGCAAAAGAGATGTAAACATGGACAAATAGTACCTTGAAATTACAGCGATTCAAGACTGGAGAGGAAGCTTTCCTGGGAGGCAGGAAAGGAGGAAGGAAGACAACAGAAGGTTCTCACTTCACACAGCATGTGCAGGTATATGGAAAGCTTCACCATCATCACCGCCCAACCAAAAAATACCTTCTCATGATTCAGGGGTCAGCTCAGAATTGGATGCCTGAAGAGCCATCCATGATGTGGTGTGGAAGTACATGGAAGAAATCACTCAGCCAAAAAAAAGGGAAGGTTTTCCAGTTCATGTGCTATATCAAACAACTAAATTCTCAAGAAGTTGGGGAATGAGGACATCAAGGTCAGCTACTGCACAACTGTAAGAGAAGATGCTTTCATCAAGGGGAAACCTTTTCCATGTCCTTATAACTTTGGGAAGTTAATTTCAATTAGATTGACACTTTTGATGATAGATAGATAAATAGATTGATAGACATTACATGAAGTCTTGACTCCAGTGACGCACATGCCCTCCAGGTCTATTTAACAGAGAGCTAAATCCTTATTGCCATCAGAAGTAGATTTAATGATCACAGAAGAAATTAATCACACCTCACACTGCCTCACTCTTCTCAGTGCACAACCTGGACACCATATTAAGACCTATTTTTTTTCCTTCTAGGGTTTTTTTCATGAAGATAAATCAATAAGTAGCTATCTCCTACTTCATCTGTGGTTGTAAGAACATTTGCTCATCAACAAAGACTTCCAAAAACCTATATGGTATTTGTGCCCTTTGCATGCCATGACCTCTTATTATGCACTTTTATCCACTTGAAGATGTTGCTTACAAAGTCTGTAAAAGTCACTCAACATTTTTTGTTCATATTAACAACACAGAATTTTACCAACAGCAGAAAACACAGGAAAATTTCTATGTGTATTTCTTTAAAAAACCCCAAAAGAATAGATTTTGTCTTTTGTGTTGCTATTTTTTGGTTTGTGTTTTCTTACCTTCTACTGCTCTCTTGAAGAAAACTTTACAGCTGCCACATGTAACCACCCCATAATGACATCCAGATGCCTCATCTCCACAGACCAAACACACTTTGGAAGGTCTTGAAGATCCAGTCGATACACTTCTCAATGAAGAGCTGGAGTGAAAACAATCAAACAAAACAAAATAGCTATGAATATTTCAAATCACACCAGCCATAATACAAAGTTCAATTAAGAATTTATAACAGGTATATTGCTCAAGGCACCTAACAATTAGGAAACCACAACACTTTCTGGCAGTGCCTAGCTGAATACATGAATTGCTTTAATTAGTGAGTGCAATATTTTTATTGTCTGTTTTAAAACACCCATAATATATCAATGTTAATGTGAGAAGTTACCACAAGGGCAGTGGAATTTATTGGTAGCAGATGATTAAAACTGAAAATAAAAAACAAAAAACTAACAAACCATTCTGGCAGCAACCTGGCAGCTATAAAATTTCTTTCTGTTTCTTTATTTGTTTGAAGCCTTCACAGCTAAGGAGTACCTGTAAGGAAAGCTCTAAGGCCATTTGATGAAGTAGTGCAGCAAGGTGGTATGTACTCCCCTGTCTGCCCTCCTGCTTACTCCTGCATGAGCTTACTTCTGATATTCCTGCAATTTAGCAGCTTACTTCCCATGTAGTTTTGAAGCCTTTGTACATTCTGCAAGTGCAGAAGATCCTCCCTGTAGGTGCCAGAAAAGCAGCACTAGAGGTTCACACCATCCTGAAGTTTCGTGGAGCAATACCCCTTGGAAGCTTTCTTCAATCACCTACCTCTGTCTTAAACTACAGACACGTTTAGGGAAACACTTTCCACTGGCAACTCTCAAGGACTACGCTTTTCAAAAACAAGCCACATTTCCTGATCATGTGAGTTTCCTCCCTCCCTTCTTCCCCAAGGAACTGGAAATGCAATGGACATGCTTGGAGAAACATGCCAGACCCTGAAGGAGATGAAAGCTTTGGATCCCTCCCATGTCTCCATGGGGCTGGAGAGAGTATCCTTCCACACAGCCTCTCTTGTCCAGGTAAATGTGACCTCTTGTATTTCTTACATGTTAATTCTCTGAATGCTGCCAAACAACTACGAAAACAACCCTGAAAGAGTTCCCACCAGTAGGGAAATTATCAGGTAGTTCAAACTGCAGGTCACAGGCTATTTGTCCATCAGCCACTGGGAAACGAAGTCCACAGGTAGTCTCAATTTAAATATAACATAATGAGCTTGCTTAAGAAATTTCAAGTACGAAGCCTTTTCCCTTTTTCCAAATTTCTATCTTCCTTTAAAGAGGTATGCAGATGTCAAGTGATTTATCCACGAGGCACAGCTCAAATGTCACTCCAAATGAGGGACCACAGCCCCCCTAGCCTAGAGCTTTATTGCAACATCAAATCTGAATGTCTGCTTACATGACAGCGTTCAGATGTTAATCAAAATGTTCCAAATAGTATTCATTCCTGCTCTTGTCTGCTCACTAGTCTGTTAGATTTACTAGTTTTAGTCCTCGTGCTATTTATACTCTCATTACATAACATCACACTACTTGATAATTGCTAGGTGATGGCATTAACTCATCTGTTAAGAAAGAAAGCCTCACCAAATCCACATTAAAATAAGCTCTGCGTGCTCCAGTCACAGTCATACCTGCACACGCTGCATTAATTTACCTTCAAGAAAAGTAATTTTTCCAGGATTTGCCTAGGCTGTGCTGGTATTCAGCTCTGATGTGTTAAGGCAAAGAAAAGGACTTTCTCCCTCCAGCACGTGCCATACTGCATGAAAAAAATTAGGCCTCCCATTCAACAAAACTCTTCAAAAGTTGTCTGCTTTCTAGAGAAAATGCCAATAACCTGGAAAACTCACCTTGAAAATTCTCCTTCTTTCATTGCAAACATCAGTATTTTGCCTGAGAAGGGAAACATTTCAATTTTGACATAAGACTAAAATGTCTCAGGGGATTTTTAATTTTGATGCTGCGTGTTCCCATTTCTTCATAAGACTGGCAAAAATGTTCCTTATCTTTCTACCCTGAAAGAGGTCAGTGTATTTTTTTAATATCTAAAAAAGAGGTGATTTTATTAGAGAGCTTTTCCTGTAGAGAAATGGAGGTTTCCAGGGTATCAGAGCAGTGTGCATGACTTTTATTTTTATATATACGCGCGCACATGCTTCTCGATATATACATACTGCATATATATATGTAATTATGTATTATTTTTAGTTAAAAATAAATTGTCATGTAGAATTTGCAGAAGGTGGGAGAGCCTTTTTTTAGATACAAGCTATAAAAATTGCACTTTCACAGAATTATTAGGTTAAAAAAAAGTCAGCAAAGACAAATTAAGACACCAGTTGATCCACGACTATTATTAAATGCCTACCTAAGATGCAATCTATAGCATTTTATACTCCTCTCCACTGAAGACTTAAATACAACTGGAAGGTACAGCCTGAATACAAAGTACATATTCATCTACTCAGCCACAGCATCACAGGCGGAAGCTTAACATTCTGGAATTAAATCAAATTAACTCATTCTTTTATTCGGTTTAAAAGTGGAATTCGTTAAAACACAGATGAGGCATTTTCATTCTTAACAGGAGTATCAAACATGGAGTTGTTCTCAAATACTTTACTGCAAAGAAACACTGGTATTTGCTCTTGGTGCTTCAGTCTCCTCCAACTTGTGCCAGCTCTGGCTATGACTGCCTTCAATGAACTATGTTTGGCTTTTTTAAAAAATCTCTTATGTTCTCTTTCATCCATGCTATACCAGAGTATTTACCAACTCAAAATGCTACTGTAATACCTCACACGAAGGTAAAGTGGTGCAAATAAAAGGCTGAGCTCAAAACTATGCTCAAATCACAAGCTAAACCTCAGGATAACTCATTCTCTCCAAGGAAACTTTTCTTTCCAAAGAAGGCACACACAGATGGTTGTACCTTTTCCTCCTAAATCTCTTTCTTTTCAGGCTCTCATCCCTTTCCTTAGTGACCATTATCTGACTGATGAGGAACCTACTCCTTGGCCTTTATTTCAAGGCCAGACATCCAGTGTGGATGACATAAAAAGACACTTCATTCATTCATCACTTTCATTAAACCAATTCTTTTTATTAATCATTATAGCCCTTTACTCTATAATACGTAGAGGCAGAACAACTACACTAAACCCCCTACACTGAAATTATTTCTCATGCATGCTCCAAGTTAAATATTTCCCTTTGCATTAATTTTCCACATCAACATGCTGTAAATTTTTGCTCAGTAAACATGCCTAATGTAAACTGGCATGTGGGAAAAGTTACAGGCACTTAATAAGCAAAATACCAGTGGTTAAATTCAGTTGATTATAACAGAGTTATCTACATTAATTTAATTTTTGCCCTTTTTTTTTGGAGCTCAGTTTGATTTTTTGCTCCAGGTGAGAAGCTTAGTTACAATACTCCAAGTTACTTAAGTAACAAGTCATTCTCTCTTCTGTAATATCTAAGAGTTGATCCATGTAAGAATGAATACCATAAAAAATATTAGAAATTTTACAATTGACTCCCTGGAAGGTAATTAGCCTAGTGCCAAATATCTATTTGAACAACCTGCTAAATCTAATGGCATATGTGGGCCACAGCAGGTTTCAATCGTAAAATTCAGACTGAATGAAAACACTGTATTTACCCAAAACCAAATCAGAGCCTATACCCTATTGCTCTGAAATTTAACACGTTTTTTAAAAAAACTTTTACACAATGGACTGTTGATGAGCCAGGACATTCCTTGTGGGTGGCAAGCTAGTTTCAATATAAACTCCCAACTGTAAACACCCAAAATGTGAAATAGTGCCATAGAGCTGGCTACTCATTTCCCTCTTCAGAAGCCAGTGGCTCCCATAGGTTCATTAGGTGTTGTTGCTTTCATGCTTCTCTCATTTCTAATACAACAATTAGAATAGGCAAACACACTCCCACACCCTTCTCATAAAACTCCACAGGATTCAAAGAGAGATCTATCAGAGCATGCACATCTTATCCCAATGCTGTTACAGCCCAGGGCAGCACAGGGGGTTAAACAGTGCCAAATGTATCTCCTAAATGATTTGTAAAACGGTTGCTTCGATGGCTCCAGTAACATTTGTCACGTTGCAGGGTATGTGATTAAGAATAAGCCTGATTTATTATCCCTAACAGAGCAAATGCTGGCAGTTAAATGCTGACCTTGACTAGCCATTGCCATCAAGCTCATTTGTGCCTCTCAGAGCTGGTTTTAGTAATAGTTATATGGAGAATTAATTAGAAATAACAGATTTTTGTAAAGAAGAGTCAATAAACCCACAGATAATCCAGCATTTAAAAAGCTGATTATATAGGTTATTATGCTTTTCAAACCAGATGTCATAAAGGAGCACAGTTTAAATAAATGATGCCTCTCTGATGATAAAATGAAGCACTCCAAAGAAGCATAAGCCACAATACATATTCCAAAGTCATGTGTTCCAAGCACTTTTATTATTATGAGATCTAGATGAGTCCTTTTTAATTCCACATCGTTGACTTTTCTGTTTAATACTGAAATTTTCTGGCAGTAAAATAAACAGAAGGAACTCGGGTACGTCTCAATAAATAAAGGTATGCAAAAACAAAGGTAAAAAGAATTTGAGATTACAGAATCATTTTTACCACAAGAAGAAAAAAAAAGTAACTGTAAGAGGAAGGAATAATCAGGATATTCAAGATGCAGAGGCTGCCAGCACTTCTACCCTCTCACCTCACTTCTGAAGGGGTATAACCTCCCTGAAGTCATCTGCTGGGAACTAGCACCTAAAAACACGATAGTCAATTCTGCACTTTGAAATACTGCAACTGTGGTTGCCCAAAACAAGAGTATTCCACTTCTCTTAGCAGCTCTCCCAGTACCTTCTTTTCTCTAACTCATTGTTCCCTCAGTTCTCATCATAGCAGACAGCATAGAAACCATTTCCTTTTCACATTGCCTCCATTACTTTTGTGCATGTCCACATAGTAACAATAATTTCACTGCCCAAGATAACTCCATTACTCCTTTAGAAAGTGACATACTGGTCAAAACCTGTCCAGTAGATTATCTATTAAACCAATTTACTCCACAGTGATGGTAGTCACGACCTCCCGCAGTGCCATGTATCATCTTCCAGATTCTGCTCCATGCTGCCTGCTTTAATTGTCAATACTGATCTTTGACCTGTATCAGTTCCTGTTGTATAACCTGAATTTTTAAAGAGCTTCACTGCAGGAAGGAACCCTGGCTCTCTCCTATATCTACTTGAATAAAGCAGATTAGCAGGCTGGAAAATGGTATTTCTTAAATGTCAGAGTATATAAACCAATCTTCTTGTCAGCAGACCAAGAAAGCAGAGAGGAGTGAAAAGGTGCAGAGATGAAATGATCAGAATTTTGGAGGAGAAGGCAGTCATGTGGGACTGCCTCAGGAACACTGAGCTAAGGAAGAGCTGCTGGAACCCAACCACCCCTGATCCTCAGCAGCAACACTCCCAGAGCAGGTAGAGCAACATTTACCCTCTCTGAGGGTTTATGTTAAAGAAATTTAAAAAACAAAACCAAGCAAACAGCAAACCCCAATGAAAAGAATTCAGTAGCTGTGATATTACATTTAAATTAGTGGTCAGTCTCAATTAGTTATTTAGGGTTTTTTTTTTTTTTAAAGCACAGAGCTTTTGTATTCCAAGACAGAAACACTTAAATTCTTTGAACTTCTAACATTAGAACCTTTTATAATCTTAAGAAATGCTTTGTATGATGGAACATGTAGGAATCAGATGGGAAGTGCATTTAGTTAAGAAAAAGCAAACTGAGAACCTGGATGGTGTTTTTCCTTGGAAGCTCCAGCTTTCACTTGAAGTTACTTTATTTAGCAATGCCTAAGGGTCACACATCACACTTTCATACCTGGATCTTTATGATAACAAGCAAACTCTGACATGCACTAATAGAAAAGGCTCCAACCTTTTTTCCAAGCCCCATCAAATCTAAAAAGATGTACATAGGATTTAAAAAGAGCATTTAAGTTCTAATGTTTATTCAGCAAATAGAATCTGATGCGTTCTGTGCTGCAGTCAAAGTGAACAGGTTCCTGTATTTAGCTTAACCTTAAGGCATATGTTGATTTTACAAAATGAAGCAAGTGTGTTATTCTCCTTCAGTTCCCATTTACCTTACTGAATGCTGACAGGATTCAGCATTTTCCTCTATCCAGCTGTAAACCTTGACTTTTCCTTGACCTTCTCTACTGAAATATTTTGGTAGCAACCATAGTTGGCAATCCAAATTTTACCCCCAAATAATCAGCTGACTACAGAAAAATATAAACTTAAGCATCAACCAAAGTGTGTTCTGATGGACTGAAACTGGAGGAGCACTTACTTCCCAGGGAAATAAAACTAAATTTTACCCAGTGATTTAATGATTAGAGAAGTATAACATCCTCCTACTTTTATTCTGCAATGCACTTTTCTCCTCTAACTGCTGTCACAACCTACCAAGACACAACTGCCCCAGGGAAATAAGATTTCCTTGCTTTGCAGGTTTTTCCGTTTATAGATATAGTTATCTATTGAAATTGAATGGTTAACCTAAAAGGGGAGTTTCCTATCAGGATTAAGCCTTTGGCTTTGGTAGACAGAGAACTCCAGTAAGCCTCACAATATATTTGCTCTAACTTTTCATATTTGGCCCACTTATAGAATTAGTGCAGTTTAAATGCATGCAATGCTGGTGTTTGTGCTGCTGATTATAAATTGCTATGTATAGCAAGATAAGGCAGGAACAGTTTATCTGGAAAATTATCTGGTTAATTATTGAAAGTCTGCTTGAGGGGGCAGGGAGTAAATTTAACTCTTTCTTTTCCTGCACCTGCTCACCTGCCGTAATTAGGAGGAGACACACAGCTTGGAAGATCCAATTTTTCATAGCACCATCTCATTTTCCACTACTGAAAGCTATGCAAGCCATTATGCACCCTGGTAACTCTCCTACTAGGGCACAGTAGTGTTTACCTGGTGAGGCTGTGCTGCCTTCTCAGTCAGAAGCATTTTAAAGCTGCATCAAATGCCATGATTCAAGTAAGCCTCACTTGCTGATGGGGGCACCAGTGGGAAATAATAACCATGAGGAATTTCAGTCAAGACAAGACTGCACAAGTACACTGCTGTGCTACTGAAGGCTTCCAAGACAAAGAAAACTGAATGAACAAGGGAAAAAAATGCACAGAGAAGGCAAATGCAGGGAGATGCTACCAGTAATAAAAGCATCTCTTTAAAATGTCTCATCCTTTTAAAAGTAGGCTCTCAACTTCAGCTGAAGTTCTTCCCTGAGAGTCTAAACAAGCAACTCCTAAAAATACCTTTGTTTGAAAGCTTATTTTATGAAACCCTTATTACATCAACCTGAAATGACATTGATGACCAGAGTATTGACTGTTAAAGACCTTAAGAAATGTCATTCTGTTGCAGACAAAAATCCACCTGATACAGCTGGCAACAGCTTGGCCCTAAAAGTCCTAAAAGAATAACTGCATAAAAAATATTAGTTTACAACAGAAGCAGTTTGGTCCAGTTGGACATACTTTCCTATTACCAACTGTTTGCTTTGACTTCTGAGTGCATGACATGCTTACAGAGAAAGCTACCACACCATTAATACCCTAACCACAACATAAAAAGTTTACAAGAGTTCCATAATCAAATAAATTTTTTTTCAAAATTAAATTATTTCATAATAGCAAAAAGTAAACTGAACTGCCATTCACTGTCTACTGGGAATTAAAATACCACAATAGAAAAACCTCCAGAGCAACCATGAAACCATAGGGAAAAAATGCACCAAAGCACAAAAAAAAGGTTACCATGGGAACAAAGGCCAGTTTCCAACTTGTCACATAATAGCCAGTATGGCAGACCTTTACTCATAAGAGCAATCCCACAGGCTTAGGAAGGTACCATGAGTAATTACTGCTTGATCTGAAAAAATCTAAGGGGAAAATTGAGTGGTGGGTTTGGTCTTTTAACACCCTAATGCCCCCCCCCCTCCCCCAAGTTAAAATTAGGGTGGATGTTGAAAGTGTATTGGAATTACATCTCTAGTGTCTGCTACATTAAAATACCACATAGGAATAGAAAAGGGAAGTAGGAAGGTCTGCACACCAATTTGAACTTCGTAAACAGGACATAGGGGAGAAAGAAAAGCAACAAGCAGCTTGCAGTATCATTTAGTATGAAGTACCAACACAGAACTCAGTGCTAAGACTCCAGCTCATAAGTCTGTCAGAGAAATTCCTGCCAATAACAGACCTGAGTATCTTGCAATATGCAGAGAGTTCTGCGCACATTTGTAAAAATAAAATTGGAAAAAATAAATAATCCCCCTAAAATTATCTCGATAATCAAAAAGTAATAATCCTTAGTAAGATTAGGCACGGGTATTTATTTTACTGGAAATTTCCAGCCTAGCACTGGCTTCAGATGATACAGTGAGAACCAAACTCCAACTTTACCACCATTTCTGATTAACAGGAATTTTAAAAGACTAATAGTCACATTATTTTGAAACATCTGTCAACTTCTAAAACCACTATTTGAATAATGATGGCTTCCTTTTCCCTAACATTTTTCTATTTTTAGGAAATTCAACCTGTTCATTGTGTTTTAATGCATGTCACTATTACTTGATACATGAAATGGGATGGCTCTTGCAGAGCCATATACATATAGAAGTAGTTTGTACATTTGTTTTTTCCACCCTCCTGGTCTCATGGCCCAAACCAAACATCTTCCTAAAACTAGAAGCTAGATTTCCACATTTATCTTTCCTAATCCTGTCTTGACTAAAGAATCGCTTTCCTTCCCAGTCTCTCTGACTCTCAGGATGCTTACCAACAGTTTGCAATTGGATCACGTCCAGCAATCATGATTCCAGTCCAACCTGTGAATTTTGTCACAGGTGAAACAGCTTTTTTGGGCTGAGTATATGCTTTTAAGAACTGTGATGATTAGCAGGGCAAACAGCAAGCAGCAGCTCCAGTTCAGACAGGGACATCACTTCCCACTTGTCCCACCTCCACTTACAGTGACAATTTGCAGAGATCCTTACTCTTGTATTTACCCCAAGGTAAGTTCACTCCTGTTGGTGGTGATATTGTCGACTGCCACATTTACTTGCACACTTTAAGTTCCTCTGTTTTCCCTTGCATATTTTTTATGTGGAGGGTCAGGCAGTGTGAGCCAAAAGAGAGGTACATAAATGAGTATTCAACAGCCAAGTTTCCCATCCTACTCCTGTAGAAGGAATGCAGATATTCTTTCCATATTTCTTCCTAATTTAGAAAGTCAGGTAAGATGACAATGGGCAGGGTGAAGAGAAGAGAGATGCAAGTCACTTGTCTTTGTAGTGCCTTCCTCTCTTCAATTGCTTGAAAAAGGGCTTGTCTTGAAATGGGTATGGAGAAAAAGAGGGTTTAAACTCATCATCACCAGTTAGCAGGTCACAGCATACTTGCACCTGTGAGAGCAGTTAGGAAGACAGTACTACCAGAATGTCTGATCCCATACTCCAGTATATATATAACCTGCATGTGTGCAAATGCACCGACGACATTGATGCTTTACAGCCTTCAGAGTGACTTACAATTTTTAATTTCACATAACTCTTGGACTTATGTATAATTATGCCTGTTTTGGGCACCTGGAAACCATGACAGAGGAATGGTTTAGGTGATAGAACAGTGTCAGATCCAAAATGCAGTTATTCAAAGTTCAGCACAAAAGCAAAGAATTTCAAGCAGAAGTATTATTGAATCTTGGAAAAAAACAGTTTTAGAAACTAGATGCACAGTTAACATTCCAGAATCCCTTTTAAAATCAGCAGTAATTACATAATAGGAAACCTCTGCTCCTATTAACTAAATAAAAACTCTATTGATAGCTTGTTGAAGTAGAAGGTAAAATCAATGGCATGTGTTTTAAAAATATTCCAAACCCCAAGTCCTTTGAACTCCCCTTTCTCTATTTTCACAGCAAGTGTAACCGCTGACATGTAATACAGCTATACTGTATTAAGTAACCATAAATTTTAACTTTTAAACCAATTAAAATACTCCTCCATTATATGTCAGAGTGACAAGTAATAGCCTGCTGAGTGCCATGGAAAATTTTGGTCAAATAGCAGATGAGGGCTGCAATCACTGACTGATACCTAGAGCAAAGGATTTTAGTAATTCTCCCACAAAAAAATCACAATTGCTGACAAAGTTCAAATTTGTCTTGACAGGATTGTCAAGGCAAACTAGAAACGTTCACAATTGCAAGTCAAAGAATTCATTTTTATTCAGCTGAAATTCACTCTACTGCTCACATACTAATGATACACAGGACTGTACCTACCACTCTCTCCGGCTGAGTAGCTGAAACTCAGATAGCAAAGACTAAAGGAAAATGGGAGCACTAAGCAAAGCACACACAAGGAGAGTTATGTTCAACAACTGACACAGCCCCAGCTCATCTCCTAAATCCTCTGCTACATCCTGCCAGAACTCTCTTGCAATGTATAGCAGGCCTTGATTTTGGAAGGCAGCTTGCATTTAACTTCAGTGGGAATAAGAGCTGGTACAATAATTAAAAATACCACTATCGGTCCTGTGTCAGGAAAAGGATGTTTAACTGTTTATGCACAAAAGCACACTACTGTAGAGGCAGACAGAGTTTATGAGAGTGCATAACAAAGTGCTTATGCATAAATTTATACAAGTTATATAGAAGTCAAGGTGCACAGCAGAGTGAGCAAACATTATTACTTCCTAATCCATCACGCCCCTAGAACTCACTTATGCAGCCTGTTTGTGGCACAGACTTCCAGCTTCCTTTAGCAAGGAGTGCAATATTTGCATTCATTGTTATACTACAAATATTACTCACTGACACAATGGGTCCCACACAGAGCCAATTAAAACCAAAGAACCTGGTGACACATTCTTTGCTTCATTAAGCAGTATCATCAAATCACTGAATGGACTGGGCTGGAAGGGAACTTGGGACTCATCTAGTGCCAACCTCCTGCCAGGGGCAAGGGCACTTTCCACTTGATCATGATGCTCAAACCCCATTTAACCTGGCTTTGAATTTCTGCCTATTCTAAACCAATCTGCTTTCCCTCCTCCCCACCCCACCCTGCCTCCTGTAGCCACTGAAATTATTTCTGTTAAAAACAGGTGTGCAATATGCAGAATAAGCATTTGGAGAAGAAAGAAGATGACTCAACAAAGAGTAAGCTTTGAACACCCCATGGTTTCAAATGTTTCAGCAACCATAATGTAACTCAGTTTTATCACACAGCTGGAGCATCCAAGAAGTCCCCATCTGCACACCTTCAGGCTTCAGACCACTTCACCCCATGCAGCTCCTGGTGCGGGAGCCCACTATTGTCACAAAGATATAAGAAACCTAGAGCTTCCTACTTCTATGTTTACTTTTCATGTTCCTAAAGAACATACACCAAATAAAGAGCAGAGCTCTAAAGTATATGAAAATACTTGGCTATTTAAAAAAATTATTGTCATTTGGGAGCAAGAATAATGAAACCTTGTTTTCTGGGTCTTTCTCCTTCCTGCTTGCAACATTTAACAGGAGAAAATGCTAACTAGTCCCTTTCCTCTAGTGGGGGCACTAACTGGGTGCCTTTCCTCCTTCCAATCACTTCTTTTAATGGAACTGGTAAGAGATAACAGCTAAAATGAAATAGCTGTAATAGCTACCCACTGTCAAATTTAGTTGGGAGTTGGCTGACATTCAAAAATTATTAGGTGGGAACACACAGACAGCTCAGTTACATAAAGATCTCCTTAGGCTCCGTCTAGGGGTCTGCTGGTCTTGCTACAGTAAACCAGGAACTTTTTGCAGCATGTTATCAGTTATCAGATACTCATCTGATTCACCTATTCTTGTTTGTTTTCCCTAGATAAAGTGTTCTAGTTTTGCACTTCTCTGTAGATGTACAGTTATTGAATTTGCAAAAGCTTGACCACACTGGAGAGCACTGTTGTCTTTTTTGTGATTTTAGACTCCAAATGCGGACTTTCCTTGAAGACATCCTTGCAATATTTCCTGGACTTTCATCAGAGCCATCCTGATTTTAATGAGCTCAAACAAAGCAGCTCCAGGCAACGCTATCCACACCTTCCCTTGAAAATCTGTACCTGTGCTCCTGTATCTACAAAAAAGGTGTTTTTAAGCTGCTTAATCACACTTGCAAGAATTTGCCAAAACCTTTTCCAGGCCTTTTACACCAACAAGGACTCAAAGACAGTCCAAGAGGAACTCACTAACGCTTGAGAGAAGCAAGGCTGTTATCCAAATTTCACAGTCACAGAGAAATTTTAATAAAAGTACATGCATACCAAGCACTTGTTTGAAGTTCAGCGCTTCTTTCATTCCAGAAACACTGCTTTAATCTCACAAATGCTGCTCTGCCTTTGTTACCCTCACTGGTGACTGTGTTGCAAAGTGCAGCAGTGCTCAGGCAACCTGCTTCAGGAGCAGCACAAACTGCCTACAAATGTCAAGCCCATGAATGTCTCCCAGCACAGCGAGGCTGAAGCAGTACCCAAAGTTTGCCTCACACAAGTGCTCAGGCCAAGCTGCTTGGCAGAATAATGTGGGGAGTCAGAGCCTCTTGCTCTCAGCCCTTCAGGAACCAACTGCAGTGGCTGGCAGAGAGTGGCAGGCTGCAGGTTATTGGCTGCGCAACCTTGGACTTGATGCAAAAAATTGGAAATTCCCCCAACCCTGCGACACAGGGCGCAGTTTCCCCTAGCACACTCACCAAACAAGTCAAGAAGCAGCCCTGCCTACAAGATGTCAAGGTGGATCAGGGCAGGGATGAAGCCTCGTGCCTGTCTCAAGGAGGAAAGCTGTGATGTTTTGCCCCAGCTGAAAGCATACACTGGAGCTGCCAACTCAGAGGTTGCCCAAACAGCTGAGTTATGCTGAAGCCTGAAGAAACCCTTTCGATTAATGGTATTACAGGCTTTGGTTTACTTGACAAAGAAAATATACAGGCCTTTATTCTCAGCTTTTCTGAGAGTCCTTGGCTGAAACAGCATTAACTGTTCCTCAACCAAGCTAAACCTCCAGTCAGATGACCATTATTCCAGCAAAGGTAGAAGTTTCTTTTTCCTGAAAGAAGTGAATGAATACACCATTTTCCAAGGCATGAGCTCTACTCTTATTGTACAGCTGAATCTCTGCATGCTTGAACTCCTGAGGAATCATCTGCTTGTCCTTGATGCCTGCAAACAGTCATGCTTTTGTCAGGCCAGGTGGTACTCTCTGACCAGAAGCACCACAAGTGCCTACTCCTCTTCCCTGTAATATTTACAGGACAGTGAGAGGAGCTTGTGCTGTTTTGCTGCCTGCTGGCCTTGGCTGGGTAGGTTGGAGAACTTCATTTAATGCTTCATTAAAGATGCTAGGCAGAAATTTTAATCAACTGGTGAAGTGTTCACTTCATTGATTTGGCTTTTCCTTGTAGCCGGTTCTCAGCATTTGATCATCTTGACTATGGACGGATGCAACACCACTGAATTTACAGCCACAGACCTTCATATCTGTTCTTATGCCTTTACTACCGTTGCAGTTTCAGCTTAAACTAATGGCAACCTCCCCATTGCCTTTAATTTTTGCAGGAACTGCACATGCAGCTTCATCAAATTCAAATTCACAGTGGCCACAGTGAAAGCAGAGCTGGAAAATGTCACGGTGAGAGGTCCTTAGAAACACTGGTCCCACCTGGCAGCAGAAGGTATAACAACTGCACAAAAATTCAGGGAAAGAACTGAGTAACAGTGGCTTTCATAAATATTGTAGATACAGCTTAAAGCACAACCCACAAATAATGCAACTGCCCATGCTGCTTAAGGCATTTAGCATCTATTTTGAAGTTACTATGGTTGCATGAAAAGAAAAAAAACCACCCAACAAACTATGATATGAAGAGAGTCTAAGTCCATGAATGAATATTGATAAACTGCTGATCGTGATGCACCATAATTATTCTTAGAGCATGAGGTCACAAACTTAAATTATGAAACTGCTGAAATAATATTTTTAAAGTTTCATCTTTCCCTTATGCATAAAAATCTCTGCTAAGCCTGCAAAATCTTGACCTCAAATGTAAGGACATTATGCTACTTTAATAAATTATATAGAAGGCTTGACTTGTGATCAAGAAAATATTAAGGCTTGGGTTATTATATTTTACATTATTTCTTTGCTCATTAAACCTGAAGAGCTTTCATTAAGAATAGAGAGTAATTCAATTCACTGACATTTTATTAACAAAACATGATATACATATTTAAATTCCAGTGGTGTGAAAGAGCATTGGAAAGAGATGACACGGATAAACTGGACAATGGAAATCCAGATGATACAGAGGAAAACCAGAACCTCATATAAAAACAAAAGGCTTTAACATTTTAACTTAGTCCAAATTTATTCTATTGGGCATTATGCCTTGAAAAAAATAAGGTTACAGGAAAAAATACAATTACTTTGGATACTGTTGTCTTAAGCAAATGAATTTCAACTCTATACTTAATTAGAAGTAGATGTCAAATTTTCAACAGGAATACGAGACACCAACAAAATTTGCCATCTTGCTCTTTGTTGCTGATAAGGCTGCAGCGGCCTGTGTGCACAACTGAGAAGTTCCCCACCAAGGCTGTTACTCAAGTGCACAAGTACAGCCATGGCTCCAATTAACTATTTATGAGCTGCTCCACTGCTCTAGAAAAAGTGCACTATCAGAAAAAACTTGATCATTAGAAAACAGCCTGTTAAGGTATTTTTAAATATAACAGTGCAATTTCAGTAGACACATGCACATTATTTTTTAAGGAGAAAAAGAACCAAAGCATTTTCCTCTGGAGCTGAGTGGTTTAAAATTTTAATGAAGAAAGGATTTAAGATTGCATTGTAAGAAACATCATCTCATTGACAGAAATGTAGTTAAGATAATCCTGTAAATCTTTCCCATTATATTATTTCTGCGCCTTTTTACCCTAGGCATGCATAGGCTTCCAATAAGTCTGATGACTGGCAGGGAAAAAAGCGACTGGGTGCTGCTTCCAGGCGGCTCCTTCTGTAAGAGAATTTCTGCCACAGCTTCCCTTTATATCGACAACACTACTGCAAATAACCACACTCCAAAGCTGAAATTCCTCCCTCAAATGGAGCAAAATGTAAATTATTTAAGTGAATAAGTGGCAAAATTATTCTCTTCTGATTATGCTAAGCAGATGGGGAGATGTGGGGGAGAATATGGCAAACCTGTCCCAGTCAACCAACTCTATCAACTCTAAACTTGAGCATGCTCTGGGGTGCTCTGGCTATTACTGACAGCACAGAAAGATTATATCCAGTACTTCAGTGTTCTACAATCCTCAAGTCTTTCAAGAAACTCACACAGGTAAAACAATCACTACTACCTGAAGTTGTGTCCTTTGTTCCCACTTTTCTGCAACTTCCTAATTCAAAGCATCCCAAAAACCATCTTACCTAATGCTCTACCAGGCAGAGATATTTTGGACAAACCACAAAAAATATTTTGTAACTAAATTATCAGATTGATAGGTGACACCAAAGCACGACCTGTCAAACTGTTACTGAACTTCACCTTCTAAATTACTGTCTACCCAGTTGTTTCAAATGTATGTTACTTTTTTAGTCCAAATGAGCTTGTAGCTTAAAATACTCCTGCATCCCACACACTTGTTCCTGGAAGGTAACGTGATGGAGCCCATCTGAAATTCCGTCTGGCATGTTTACCTGTCTCAAGCCCTCCCTTTACTCTGCAGCATCCTCCCCCCCTGCTGTGAGTCCATCAGAACAACATTTTCCTGCAACAGAGCACATAAATATCCATCACCTGCACGAGGACATGTTACACAGAAATTAGTAAGTGGAAAACCTTGTTGTAAACTACTGACACCTTGATGTTAACTTGCTGCTCACACTTGATCTTAACATTCACCCACATGTCCAGATCTCCAAGGATAACTCGAGGGATCCAACACCTCACCAGTTTACAATCAGTATATTAATGTTGACAGCCCAACAGCCCTCCTTTCCCTCTCTCTCACCTCTCTTCTCTATGTCCTCATAAACAATGCCACCTAAAAATAAAATGCTATGTGAGAACAACAAAGGACAATAGTGAGACTTAGCCCAGCAGCACAGCCAAAGTATGACATTTTCAGCTGGTGCATGCTGCTAACTCCAATCCTATTAGGGCCAACTTAAACTGTCTCAGATTAGATACAGAAACACAATTCTGAGTTGCTCTAGAGCTCTGTTTTAGTTTGCTGACAGAGCAGAGGACAAATGATTTGCATGAAAAATAATGATCCTCCCCCAGCACAAACCTCCTGAATTCTCTGTAAGGGATGTATATGAAATACAGGAGAGGTCATACAGCTACCCACTGAAAGAAAAATAGAATAAAATAGTAATAATAAGAATTTGCTCTTGCTTTTCCTAGTAAGACAATATAATTGTTGAGCCGTGTGATGAGCATCTTTGCATACTACTATTGATAGTTTTTCTTTTCCTATATTTTCTAATAATCTTCCAGCCTTTTGTATTTTAGCTGAAGGCAATCTCCTCACACTTTAAGCATCATGGAGCCAAAATGGGTACAGTAATTTTTTAACAATGATTCCCTGAAATCTCTTGGAAGAATAGAGGGAAAAGATAAGAAGAAAGAAATTAAGGAGTGTATTTAGTCCTATCTCTTACCATTTTAACATAATATGGTGGGAGAGGGAAGAAAATGAGAAAGTCTAATTTAGTGGTCTGAATGATATTTTGGAAGCTCTACATGCTTCCAAGGCTACTTCTAAAGAAAGTTTAATGCGTATGCAAGTCTGTTCATGGAAAGGTACCATATGCTTATAATCATTTATCCTTTATACAATACATACTTCAGGAAATTTGTATGGTCTTCCTTTTTTTTTTCTCTCCCTTCCCTAACAGTGAGATTCACAGATCTGGAAGGATGTTAAACACAAAATCTGCAAAAGTTCATGACAGTCTATGGCAAAACTCCATTTTACTTTGGATTAAACATATTTGGTGACATTCCAAGTGAGCCCGTCACTACGTGCACAAATGGGACTTTACTGGCTCCCCAGGAGAGAGATATCACTTGTTGGCTCTGTGCATGATCCCTGAAGAAATTTGTGTAAGAATTGACAAGGATGTTATCTTGATACACAGAATCTGCAAGTGCTAGAAGTTGAATGTGCTCAACTGAGACAAGGATTGAATGTCCCATTCAAAAGTTATGAGCACTGTCTGCAGCACTGTGCAAGTTCTGCTGCAAATTCATCTATGACTTGGAACAGGCAAAACAGCCCTTCCCTTCACTGCATGTGTACTTGCTTTTATAGCTATTTTTCCAACTATTTGAGGAGATTTTACAAATTGCAAACAATTCTTCTCTCTCTTTCCGTCTCCCTGTTATGGCTAGGGATGAATACATAAAAGCTTTTAAGACGTTTCCTCAGTTTTTAGTCAGTATCTGTTAATTACTTCTGCTTGAACTGCCCCTTCTGCAGTGTTACAGCATAATTGAAGCATTAAACTTCAATATGTTAAGGAGACCAGAGGAGTTACATATACTTTCCACTTCTAAGCTTTCAGTTCAAGAGTTTTTCTCTTGTGACTGCCTTAGTTTGTATTCCCTTCCTTATTTCTTCAAGCTTTTCTCTCAAGATTCAGACATTTTCTTCCACTCTTCTGCATGCTAAACACAGCTTCGGGTAGGATTTAAAGGGCTCAGATGTCAGGTATGTAAACTATTTTCCTTTAAGAACAGAACTGGCACATTAGGCTATTTCAAAGCTAAGTGCATTTGAGGCTGAAACTTGCCTTGGAGTTTTATTCTCATTTATCAGCAATGACATCTTGATAATCTTGGTTTTGGTGAAATAAGAAATGTTGTATTAATTTACTTTTTATTTTTGCTCAAGTATGTCATAATGGAATTTGAATTTACTGCATATATTCATATTATATGTTCATATATTTTTCAATACAGTTTCCCATGTTTCTTCTAGATTTTTTTTTCACCTAAATACAAAACATAGAGCTTATTTTATCTCCTCCCAACTCAATCAGAAATTATATATGCAATGCCTGCACTAAAGTAAAAATACTGTCTTTGGCATTTGTGGTTGTCTGCTGAAGCTGACTCCTGTGTATAACCCAATCCAGCTTATCCCAGACCTTTACTCAGACTAAAGTGACTGTGTAATCATCCATAATTCAGAGGCAGCACCTGTTGGGTTTGTACTAACAGCTCGATACTTAAGTAAACTCTTCAAAGCTGGAGCCAGCAAAAATACCCTGCACTAGCAAATCCTAGACTGATGGAACAGTGAATTATGCCAGTATTTTACTTCAAAAAAAAACCAAAACAGGATAATTTCCAGACAAGATGTTCAAAATTTATAAAAAAACAAGTATCAAAAGATACGCTTAGAAAAGTTAAGATACCAGTTTTGTTAAAACAAGAAAGACAACTCCCATCCCACCATGATTTTTACTTCTTCCTAAACATTTCCTCAATTTCCAACAGAGAAACATCTAAGACTAACACCTAGTCACCGTGGTGGGCATTGCTTTTCAGTCAGCCATGCAGAAAGCAGTTATACAATATCTGAAGAAATGCAAAACATTCAACATAGTGCCAGTTCTTCACTGCTTTTAAATGATAAATGCAGAGACACTACACATGCGTGTCACAAAAATCTACCTTGGGTAGTCAAGAGACATTTTTGGGAATGAAGACTAGCAGCTCAGCTTTTTGATGCAAATCAAGGTTGAAATTCTGCAAACTCGCTTACTACAAAGTGGGAGTTGAAGTTTCATAAAGCCAGACAAACCAGTTTTGGCTCTATCACAACAACTCTGTAGGCAGCCACGGTAACACAGGAGCACTGCTCCCCATGAGCTCTAGGAATACCCCACAGCACTGGGAAATCAGAGCACAAAGGAACCTGGTGAGCCAAATTTTCAAAGTGACTTGTGTATTAAGTAAGGGAGCCAAGGTTTTTTAGCATCATCTCTAATCACAAATGAAAGTCACCTCAAGCCTGGTGCAGCTTATAGCAAGTTAAAAGGCCAGTCCAGAAGCTGAGGACACCAGGCTGGATGCCATACCATAAGGATGCCTTGGCACCAGAGGCCACAGGGCCTTGGAAGTTAGTTCTACATGACCAAGCTGTCACATGCACAACAAAAGCTGCTTTGCCTTGGTGTCTTGGGTTCAGTGATCATGGCCAGACTTCGTAAGTACAAATTTATATAATTAAAACCCTTATTATAACAACAAACATAAGTATGTACATTATGTACATATATATGAGATACAGTAACATACTTTGTTGGTTGGGTGTTTTTACTGCATAGCACCATTTTACTTCTAGGTCTTGGAATTGGGAAAATATAAAATATTAAAAGGAGTAATTATGGAGATGGGTGGGACACAGCAATATTTCCTTTCTGGTACTGGTTTCCTTGAAGATTAATACTGGACACAAGCCCTTAAATCAACTCAATTCTATACTACTTATAAATTTAATGCTGCCTTCTTACTGCATAAATAATGATCTGATTAAGTGGCTATAAAATATGGAGTCTGTTTTCCTTTTTTCCCCCTCTAACCTCTATATTGAAACAGACCACTGAGATATCAGAGAGATAGCAATGAAATGTCATAAGGAACTTCTACTGACACATCCACCAGAATCTATCTTTCTAAGGTCTGTGAGAGCTATCAGATATCCTGACATGCTCCCACCTCACCAGTTATTAATTAAATAATACTTTAAAAAAAGAGAAATAAAAAAAAATCAACATTTAAGAATACTCACAAAGGTATGCCTAAATGGCATAAAGCGTATCCTTAAAGGTATGCTTTAAAAAAAAAAAACGTTTAAGCATACCAGAAAGGGTCCCATGCTGGCCAGTTCAAGGAAGATGGCACAACAACAAAAAGAAACCTACCAATATGTTCCTGGGGAAACACAAAGACCAGAAAGTCAAACAAACTATGTGACAGAACTGCTTCCCTCTGTCCCTCTGTGAAGCATTTCTGAATTCCAAAGTAGCAACATTCCCCTATGTCAAATGGACATGATTTCTTTATGTTATCAGTCTTTTCAGATGGGATAAGCCATTGGTATACTTAAGAACAGGAACAGAATCCCAAGACATCCATTCTACAACAACATTAGAAATCTTCTGCAAGGATTCTTATTTCTATTCATCAGCTAAAGAAATTGCCAGATAAATCTTGAGCTCTTTTAAATAAAATCTCCAGGGACATTTCCATTTCTGGTTTATGGTGATGTGAATTTGCCCTGCCTCTACTCAGGGTACTCTGGTTTCTGAGCCTCGGAATTAAAAGCTATTGATTATAATCAAATTGAATATTCAATTTGAACATGGAAGATTTTACTTTTACAGGGACTGTCAGCACAATCAAACCCAAACCTCTGCCTTTGCAGCTGCTTTCTGCTATGGGGCCAACCACTGCTTCCAGGAGAGTGGTCCAGCCATGGCATCATTGAGGTGAGCAGTGTAAATAAGTGTATAATCTCAGATGACGTAATCCTCTAGCTGGACGGGCAGGAAAGTCTTGGCTTCATAGCCTTAAAGATCCGAGTCTCACCAAGAGCCACAATAAAATTTCTAACAAAATCAAGGTGGGCCAGAAATCCACCTCATGACTGACACAGCATCCCAGAGCAGCTACTGGAGTGCACCATAATTAAGTCCTTTCCTTAAACCAACTCCCAGCCACAAAGCCAGAGCAAGAACACAAGCAATGACCAAGCAAGCAGCCAGGAGGCACAGGCACTCCTGACAAACATTTTATCCTCAAAAAAGGGCAATTTTTTTCAGTTGGGCAAAAAAAAAGCTTAATTATTTACTAGCAAATTGAACATATGTCACCCTCTCCTTTCCCTGCCACAAAACCTATGATCGATCAAGGGAGTAGATTTGTAACTCAAATTTCAGTTATATTCCCCCTTTCATACTGAAACGTTTTCTGGTTCACTCTGAGGATGAAAACAAACAAATAAAACACCACAAAAACCAAAAGCAGAAACTGAAACCTGAAATTGCTTCAGGATACAGGTTTGTTTAAAGCACACAGTGTTGGTTGAAGCTAGGGAATAGTTAAGCACTAATTATAATTTACAGTATGCAAAGAGGAACTGTAATAACTGTACATCTGGGCAGTGGGCTAAAGTGGCAGAGATGATGTTTTATTCTCTGTCCCACACTCAAGGACATGGTAGTTGGCATTTAAGAGCATGCAGAAAGGTAAGCATTTGCAGTGTGACAAAGCTTATATGTCAACTACATCCAAGTCTTTTTCAAAATGATATATATGTGTGTGTGTATATATATATACATACATAAATATACACCCCCCCAACATACAAAAAAGTCACCAAATAAATTATCTGCAAAGTTTACTTCTCCATTGAAGGCACAGGCTGTCACTGCTGGGAGCCAGAAGCTGAGTGCCATGAAGATGCAGACTGCAGTACAACTGGCCAAGAGGCAGGAGCTTCACGGAGACCCCCTGCATCTGAACTGCACAATGCTGGTACACAGCTCTCCACAAGATTATTGAATTACTGAGTTACCCTTACTGACATCCATATTCAGGCACTTGCCCTGTTACGGATACAGATGATACAGTTGAAAGAATTCAAAAGAAACAGCAAAACAACCAAAAATCTAATGAAAAATAACATGTGATATGTGCTCAGATTGACTACAGGTTCCACAGTTACAATTGCAAAATACCATAAAAAATTGAACATAATATATTAACTATTCCTGCCACCCTTTTTGCATTAAACTTTGCAGCAAAGCAACACCAGTGGAACAGCACCAGTTTGGCAACAACTAAAGTTGCCAAACAACTCTCCTTTTATTGATAAAAAAAAATTCTTTATTGACTTTGCTTAAAACTAAGCATTAACATTTTACAACATGGGTGTGTTTCAGGCCAAAAGAATACGTGTTTTAAGAAACACGCCATGGATGTTTCTGAAAAAAGCAAAGTGAAGGAAGAACACTGTTTGGACAGTATTCATATTTCCTACAATTGATCCTTTGAGAACCAGTATTTCCATGCTTTAGTGTACAGACTTTGAATTAACCTTGGAGCCAGAGGTGGTGCTTTTTCCAGTGGAGGGAAAATCCACTCAAACCCACCTAAAAGCAGTGTTTGCATGCACTCAGGAGTGGTTTGCCGTACTTGGCAGCAGCATTCCCTCCATTTTAGCTGCACTGAGCAAAGTTCACTCTCCTCCCTCCCTTTGCACAGATGCTCATTCTTCCTGTGAACGGCTGCACCTGAACTGAGATGAAGGACACCTGAACCCCACCTCACCTCTGCAAACACCTTGCTACAAATACAGACTGCGAAGGAAGGGAAGGTCCCAGCCCGAACACAAAGGGACCAGGACAGGCAGCACAATTATATTTACTTGAGGCTGCTGAGATGTAATGAGTGATTGCAAACAGAGGATTACAAGAAGAAGGGCGAGGTGGAAATGTGACAGCAGCGGAAAAAAAGGAGGAGACCGACTGTTGGGAAGATCAGCAAAAGAGCTCTGCAGCAATGTGGGTGAAAATACAGGGTTATTTAGAACAGAGTATGAGATGAAGCAGAGCAGTGAAGATTCCAGGACATCACAAACATCTCCCTGTGCCTTACTGCTACTTATCGCCTCTGTGTACAGCAAGTCTGTCAGCAGAAGCAGCAAGGTTCATTTTTAAGGGTCAGTGAGCTACATGGGTGGTAACACTCTTCCATGAAGTGGAATTCACTCCACCTGCTTTTTTAAGAGGTCTCAGAAGTACCCGTGACTGTAAAGCTTTGTGACTGTATACAATCTTACCTATTACAACTCTGCTTTGTGCACAGGCTGAACAGCCTATTACCTGGACAGCAAATTTGGAAAAGAAAATTCACATATATTCTGTACCTGAAAAGAAAAAAATCTATCATTAGGAAGGAGACTGTGCCTCCTTCATTTCAGAAACCTGAACAAGGCTGGAAAGTTTTGGCAGAAAATGACCAATCCATCTAAGAAAGTACAATATCACCAAGAATAATTGAATTTATCATAACTTTTCCACATGCTACATAATAGTACTTTTCATGCAAAGATATGCTTTTGCCAAAGACTTCTCTCACTTTTATCTCTGAACTGTAAAAAGACTCCAAAAAGTTGTGCAAGCCAATAGCCCACATTTAAGGCAATTTGCAAACTGCGCATCGAGTTCATTAATACTGACAATTCAACAAACAACGTAGCCTTTGAATGGCCATGTTGATCCCAACTTTCAGCACTTAAACTCCATTTACATCCTACAAAAACGCTTAGAGGAAGCAACGCTTACACCTTTACACATGTGGAGTCACTGCGAGTGCGCAGAGTGCAGAATTCATGGCTTGCTTACAGCCCCCCAGAGCCGCTGGAATTCCTTTGGACATTGTTCCCTCTGGCTGTGCCCAGTGAAAGGAGAGGCGAGGAGGCCGGAGCAAACACGGTGTGCTCCATGCAGCGGGACCAGAACGGGAAGCACGCGGCTCCTGAACATCCAAGCGCACAAACAGTTCCCATCCCGGGAGGGTAACTGTGCCTCAGAGGTGGCAACCCTCACAAGGAACAACCAAAAGGGGAGGGTGACAGGAGCTGGAAGACAAGGACCATTGTTTCCTTGACTGCTTCCCCTCTCCTCAAAGTTTGAAAAGGCTGCCTTGTCCTCACAAGGCAGGATCTATTAGATCCATTAATGAAGAGCTCAAAAAAAAAAAGGCATCAAACCAGTTAATACTCTGATTTTTAAGTAGTATTTTAAATGCCTTTTAAACTTTTAGTAATACTAGATTCTCCATAGGACTTTTGTATCTATACTTTAAGTATTATGAAATATAAATTAAGTTCATAATCTAGTATTTTTGTCATGGGAATTATTCTCAAATTCCTAGGCTTAGCAGATGGTTGATAACAGATTTCACTATTTCCTGTTTTTCCCCCATTTTCTTGGATTTCAGCAACAGAATAGATCTTTTCCTGAGCAATCTGTTCAGTTTGAGTGCATGTCTTTTCTGAATTATATCCAGTACTTACTTTTCTTTTGTAGTATCCCCCCCCCCCTCCACCATAACCCTTCTCCAAAAGCTGGAAGTTCTCTCTTTGGTTCGTAGCTGCTGGACAAGAATAAAAGCAAACCTCAGATGAAGCAGACAAAGCATACCCTGACTTCCACGCTGCTTTTCTCAAGTTGTTTCTATTATGCAAATTACTCCCAATGAGCCACATACACGCAACCACAATTCCTAACCTACAAGTTTGTTTTTACAGAATCAGAACTCACTTCTGTCTCTGCTCCAACACATTGTCTAACTTTCAGGATTCCTCTGCAGAGTTACTACAAGTTATCTCCATAAACATAATACAGGTAGCTGCACAATTTCTACATAATCAATTTTAAAATTCTCTAATTCAGAATAAATCTACCTGCTTTGAAACCATCTCTGCCTCCAGAGAGAGGACAGGGATGCTTTCCCTGACTTCCTAGGTTCTCCCTCCACCTCAAACCAAGTCTGCAGTCCAAGGTTCCTTCTCCCAACACGGGCTGTTCCCCACTTTGCAATGGAGAGGAACACATTCAGCAGATTTATGAAAAGTTTGAATTGCTCTTAAGAACAGTCATCCACTGGCCTCCTTGCTGCCATAAAGGGAAATGCTCCCTGCACCGTGACAAGAGAGGAAAATCCCAGGTTCCCTAGCTCTTTAAGCCAATGCAATAAATCAAGTTACATAACTTCTTTTCTTCCTCCTCCTAAAAATACATTCCTAGCCTGAAACATAATTATTAAGTCTGAAAAAATAAAATGATGTTTCCATGGTTTTCACTAGCTCTCAGGCTGAAACATGGAGGCCTTGGGAAGAAGCCCTGCTGTGGGGAAGTGGGAAGGTTACAGAGGCAGCAGCATTCCACCAGGATGGAGGAAGATGCACAGCACCCAGAGCTGAGGATCATGCAAAGACAAGTGCTGGCTTTTATCTGAAATGCTGTTGTCCCACTGCCCCACTACAGTCTGGGGGACCTGCTCTCCTTGCTGGGGTGGCACAGCAAACATGCACACTGTCTGCTCCATGGCTGGCTGGGCTTCAGAGGAGGCAATCCACCCGGACCAGGTGCTCACTCTGGTCACCAGGGGCAGAGGATGTGGCCTGAGGGCCCTGGGGGTGGGTACTGTACCCACAGCAGACACGTCCCTCCCAGGCCTGGGGGGCCCCACGGGTCTCCACAGGTACGTGCAAGCCGCAAACAAGGTCATCTCCAGCAGCTCCTGCTCTCTGAGCACAGATGGAGGCACTCCAAGAGCGGAAGACTATTTCTGGCTGGCCAGCTCGGGCTGCAGTTGCCTGTCCCAGCTGAGATGAGCCACAGCCCTTTGCTGCCAGCCCTGGGAACAGGTGCTGCTCCTAAGGAGAACCAGCAGCAACTCTCACTGCCAGCACCGAGGGGCTTTGTGGGAAGGGCAAACTTCAGCAGCACAACTCTAGACTTCCTTCATCTAGGGAACATCAGAAACCTTGAGGGTCTGTTTCTTGGATCAGAGAAGCTGTAATCTTTTTATAACTAGTTAAATGATGTCATATGCTCATTAGCTTTCCAGGCTCTATTTGGAAGGCAATTTTTTTTAATTCTCTTGTTCTCTCTTTTTTTTTTTCTTGACTGCTTAGTTTCTATTCAGCACGAGTTCTCTGCTTTGAAAATTCTGCCAAAGGTTTTCCACATTCTCTGCACAGCCCTCTAACTGCATTGCAGAAAAATAAGACTCATATATACACATTCAGCCTTGCTCCTCAAACATCTTTAAAAGTTTTGCCTTTTCATATCAAGTTCCTACTGGAAAAAAATAAGTTGATAATCAACCCAGAAATACAATTCTGCATGTTCTTGCATCGAGCCAAAACCACAGAATTTACTACCACAGAACACACAAAAGTAAAATGAATGAAATTAATCTATCAGGGTTTTTTTCCCCCTCCAATCTCTGCTAGGTCATTGCAGTAATCCAGAAAAAGAAATCTTCTGAAATCAAAACTGAAGCACTAGATTCAGCTACACTGGTTCAATGCATAAGAAGAACCTACTCACACTTTACAGTCTTTGTAAAATTAGAAGTGATTATGAAATGATACAGGAATTACCTTGCTCAGTCTGGGATTAAAAATATAAATCTTGGGTAGGATGTTAGAAAAAATAGTAATACAACAATCACTGAACTATTCTGAAATTCTATGCAACATTAGCTCAGAATATTCTGTGATCCAGTGAGATGACAGTCCAGTATGACTGTCTGAACTGTTCCATTATGTGGTTTGCAAGTTATATTTAGACAAAAAAGAATACAAACAGACCCCAACATGTTTGGCCATAAACAAATTGTCCAAACTGTGCTAGAGTAGACTTTTTCTGGGGCATTTTCTTAATAAGTAAACCAGGTATTTGTGTTACTGAATTGTAATGAATGACAAGGCTGAATTTCATCTTTTCTCAATTTGTGTCAGAATGGAAGAAACCAGCAGACAGATTATCTTTTTGTTGCAGCACAGAAGTTCTTGCCTGCTTAGAACTCTGATTATGAAACTGGATGACACTCCATGGGTTGTGCCATCCTCCACCTTACAAGATAGCCACTTTCATAAATTCCCAAGCTTTATTTCAGAACTAATCAAATGTTTTGATCTTATCATGCCCCTTCAAAGAGCTGCTTCTGAGCATTGCTTTGCCAATGACAAGACTTTTAATCTACAGGTTAAATGCACCCAACCCAAGCTATATGCACTCACCCGTGTCCCAGCAGTGTTAATCTTCACCTTAAAAAAGCAACCACAGAACTTTTTAAAACAGTTCTACTCCCTCCAAAGCTTTATTTAAAAACAAAACAACCCATCCCCCATGCATTCTCTCAGCTTTCCTTTCCCAGACAGATATCACTTGCTTTACTACCTTCAAAGCAGAAGAGAACTGATCTCCCTAGTTTGCAAGTAAACCTTGTACAACCCCTACAGCATCGATCATCTTATTTATTTTCAGAACCTTGCTTACATGTGGTCTAATGGTGCCCCAAGACTTTCTTCTTTACACTTTCATAAAAATAGGACTGTCCTACTAAAAAGATCCCTTAGCACACTGTTGAGGATTATCATCATAGTCTCATGGACAGGCACTGGATACTTCAATAACGAAGTGGGACAAAGCCCAGACAAAGGAAATGCAAGACCATGCATTTAGTTACTCTTGACTCTCAGCTGTTGCCATAAGCTTGGGCAGAAGAAAATGACAGAAGACAAAGACCAGTTTTTATCTACTAATAAGCATTCTCTGGCATAAGCCAAGCCATTTGTATCTCCCCATAAGACAATATCAATCTAACACTTCTCTGTTTCTGATTTTTTAACTCCTCTCTACTTTGAAATTATATATTTTCCATTTGCCACTCTACCAAAGGCTCCATTGAAACTTTATGTTAGTCTGGTAGGATTACTTTTGGAAAACACTTATTTCATTTACATTGTATCTACCTGTTTCTCCAACAAATGCGATTCTAGTGTTTTGCATATGATAGACTTCAGCTTTGAAGGTTTGCAGTTCCATGGACTGTATTCCATGTCTCAAGAGTTCAATATTTCATGATAGAGGTTTCACATACTTTCTAATGAAATAAGCCTCAAGAGGAACGTGAAACCTCCTTCTCCTCCAGTCTGAGCTGAATCAAAAAAGGAATGGGTCCATTGATTTTGATCAAATACGAAGGCCTCCGCCAGCAAGACTCCTTGTCCATATGTGTTCTGACAATTTGTACGTTGTCAGAACACATATGGGAGACTAGTCCTTGGAAAAGCCACTACTATGTTTTATTACTACCTCAAAGATAAATTTCATTCTGAGGAACTTTTGCTTCCAAAAAATTCGTAATAATAATCTTCTTTTGAGGTTGCCTAAATCCATACATAAACAAGAATTTCCCTTGCAACTGCTACAAAAGCAAGAAACACAAGATTTCATTAATTCTGTTCCCTAATGAAGGAAGGTGTGTGATTCACACAGGAATTATTTCCAAAGGTAGACACATCCTTTTTTTCTCTGTCTCTCCCCCACCATAGATACAAATATGTAATATACCAGGGTTTGAAATCAGAATGGACACCCATTTCAGGAAGTTTTCAGACAGAGAATTCTGAACAATTGTCTATAAAATCATACTAATACCTCATATGTCTGCATATTAGGGTCAGGAACAGATGAAGTAAAAGATTCTACCATTTGACTGATTAAATAAACCCACACCTAAGATTTGTTTATGAATACTCTTAAACAATACTAGTAATTGAAGTTCAACAGTGGAAGTACAAAAGGTGCAGTACACAAATGGCAAAATGATAATTTTTTTCAGTTTCCTGTGCAGGATAGAAACCACGAATGACAGCATTCTCAGATCCTCTGTGACACAGGATTTTCTTCTTCATATGCTAAAAGTTTTAAGTTATAAAGCTACTTGAAATTAGATAAAGCCATAGCAAAAATTAAACAGGAATAAAACAACCTGCAAGGAAGAGAGACACTAATATGCTGCCAAACTTTCCCAAAGTCGTTAATGTCTCCATCAAACCCGAGAAAACTCATACATTCATTGTGTATAAAAAGCTGCATTACCTCACCCAGAAGCAATGAAAGCAAGAATAAATTTGAGAGAAAGCAGCCTTCTAAGCACAGCCAATTTGGTGAACTTCAGCCCTGGATTTTCATCATTGTTGCAAGGACAGAAACCAGCCACGTCGGGCCGTGTAACACGTACTCCAAACAGCACAGGACACAAAATGCTCCATCTTTATGGCTGGTTTTAAAGATGGGACATTAAGGAAGATCATTCCCAAGGAAGAGAATGGACAACAGCCCACGGTTAATTATGAGGTAAACAAAAAAACCCATATAGATGAGATTTTATATTTATGCCCTCTGTACCTTGAAGGTGTTGAGGGGGTTTATTACACTCAGACCAGCAGGAAAATGTTACAACCCACATTCTACAAACCAGCAGCTACTTTTTGAATTATTCAAAGCAAATATTTATTTATTTTGGGAAAGTTTCTGCAATCATCATGAAAGAAAAAAGAGGCGAATCAAAACTGAATTCATGAATTCAAAGCAATTCCTGGAGAGGCATGTTTTCCTCCCACAACCTTTTTTTTTTTTTTTTTTTACAAACAAATTTCTTGTGAGGCCATTTGGCATTTTTTAGTATGAAATATCATCAGTTCCTCCCCAGTCATACACCACTGTCACCCTGATGTATTTTTCTCATGGAAACATCACTTTTGGAACTACTCTATCATAAGAGCCGCCACATTACATTTGACAATCTGTACTAGATACAATGAAGGACATCCAAACAGGCACAAGGTCATTCAGACTTGAATCTTTATGGAGAGCATTTAAATTGTGCCTTTAGTAGAAAAATATGTACTGAAAAAAAAATCAAGATTGCATGAAAAGTGCTTTAAGTTGGTATGATTTGGGATAAAATTAGCAAGAATAGTCTCTCTGCCAAGTGCTATAAAATGATGATGCAATAATTTTACCCTTTTAAGTTAGCATATGTATGGAAGTGATTAAAATGTTTCCTTTTCAAATTTAAAAAGGAAAACTGCAACAGCGAATATTAAACCACTTCTTGAAGTTTAGGCATGCAAAGGAACAGCACAAATGCAACCACTTGGATTTCACAGACTAAGGTCTGTTTTTTTTTTTTTTTTTTCTTGATTGAAATCTGTAGTCAACTGTTTCACACCAAAAATTAGTATGGTGTGAGATGGATGCATTTTCTGGTTTTCTGGCTGCATCTCCACTATTCCTAAACTCTCCATCTGAGGATTAAGTTGACCAACCAGGAGGATGCCAGGCTGAAAGCAAAGTTACAGCACAAAAACTACGTGACACACAAAGCAATACTGCCAAAAATATTAACATTCCCCATGTTTTCCCCAATTGATTACACAAATGCCAGGTGTTTGGCTAAGAGGGAAAACCAAGTGAAAATTCTTCCTTTGGAGAAACAGTGACACAAACAGGGTGAGAAAAAGGGTGTCATAAATCACATCCTCCAAATATTAAATCTACAGGTTCCACCCTTCCTGAAAAGGTTATGAGATACAGAGGATGTTTCACATGAAAGCTCTTTTTCTGTTTTGCATATGGGGATGACTCAGTTGCTTACTTGGTCTTGCACTCAGAGAGATCTGCAGAAAAACTCTGGAGCACAGGGGCACCAAGGGGAGTCTGTGATCCAACTGTGCTGGAGAATAGATGTCATCAGCTAAGCAGCTCACAAATAAATGAGGAGAATTATGCTCCAGAAACGGAAGTCCCCAGCTTTGAAGAGACATGCTCTAGACCTCCCACAGCCTGCAACAAGTCATCTGAAATTCTAAATGCATGGCTTGCCTTCCAATACAAAAAATAAGCAACTGAGGTACTGCATTAGTAACCAGCAACCATATATAGGGAATCCAACTGGGAATTCCAAGTGCTTCAGGCAGGGCCACAGCCAGACCTGGCAAGACTTAGCCTAGCAAGCTCAGCACTGGAACTGCCAATGGTCAAACCACAAGACATGGGGAAGCAGCTCAGAATTAGCCAGACAGGGACTCCAATCCACAGCTCTGCTTTGCAAAATAACGGCCCAAAATTTTGGTAAAGGCCTATCCCTGTTTGGTAATAAATGAGAGGCTACACTATAAAATAAAGAATACCAAGTAACAAGCAACAGAACCAAAAAAAAAAAAGGAAATTCATTAGGAAAAAACAAAGGTGTTGGCCAATTTTCCCCACATTACATGGTTTCTGAACAAAACCAACAACAAGAATTCAAAGCTCACGAAAACCCTGAAAGAACAGATCCCTGGCTAAGTTGTCAGCAATTGGGTGCACAGGACAGGCAAGCTGAACAGAAAGCAGCAGATCACTCAGTTCCAGAATGAGAGGCTTGTATCATGAGGGGGCAATAAATAATTTCCAGCCCATTGGTTGTTTAAGCATCCTCCTAATTAACGTCTATTAGGGATATGCATATTGAGATTAGCAAGCCTGACTAGGCTGTAACAAGCCCATATTCAGAAGTTTGAATGAGAGGTCTGCCCCAAAGAATATAGCTTTAAAAGCAGTTTTGGGGAAAGCCAATAAAAGGAAAGCAATGCAATGAAAAGCTTCCAGGCTGTTGGAAGACAAGCCTCAAATCACAGGCACAGAGTCCATTACTGATGTAGGCTGAGCCTAACTTTACCTGTAAGTACAGATTCAGGTTTCTGAAAAATGAATTCTTATATTCTTTAGGATACTTTAACTTAGATTATCAGTGTACCAACCAAAGAAAGTATTCATTACACAACAGACTAATATTAGGCTGCCATCTCCACAGGCAGCTATAGGTGAGGGAGCCACACTGCTTGCTGCCACATCTGGCTCTCAAATCACCAATATTTCTCTGGATATTTGATTAACAACAAATTTAAAGACTGGAAGATGACACAGCATAAATATGACAGTGCTCTAGACTGGTAAACCTAACCAACAAACATTTTTTCTTGATCTCACCTAGAAAGGAGTGCCACCCATGAAACTGCACCCCCCCCACCTTCCTTTTTGCTTCCATCTTTCCTTACGGTGGCTAAAATGGGCAAGAGCCACTCCAGAGGAGCTTACCATGACCTACTGGAGTAAACCAGATACTGCTAATCTTTAGATGTATTTGTTTAGAGTAGTCAGATATTAAATGATCGAAAGCAAACAAATATGCAATAGACAATACAAACTTCCACAATTTTTGGGCGAGGTGCAAAGAAGAACTCTCTGAGCACTGAAGATAGCAGAGAATTCAAAAATAGGTCACTTCACTTTTCTTAGGAGAAACTGTGCATGCTAAAATGACTTTTAAAGGGCTTTTAAACAAGCATCTGTGACCAGATCACGAGAAAAGCTTTTAACAGGCAGGGTAATAAAGCACAGAAACAAGTCGAGAAGGGAAGCTGTAGATCCTCCATTTTTTATTATACTCTAAAAAAGACATATGATCTCACTTGGAAGACACCTCAGCTAAAGAAGTTGTGCTTTTGTTAATCATGCAGTGTTGAGCTCAGGGCTGCACAGTGGTGGGGTCAGCAGCCAGGATTCAGCAGGATTCAGCAGCCATCAGGCTCCCAAGCAGCTTCTGCCAAGAGCCCAGGCTTTGAGCTGCCCAGCTCCCTTTAGAAGGTTGATTCTCCAGTTCTTACAGCCTTGTTTAAATGTTAGAATACCATCTTGGTTATTTCACTTTCATCAGCTAATGTCATGGAAGCAACAGATTTTTTTCTAGCTGAAGCTATATGCTTTGACTAATTTTTTTTCTGAAAGAATAAAAAGATTACTCCTAATTTATTTGCTTCACTTCTATCAATGAGATGAATAAAGCCATATGAATGCTATTTCCACAGCCTGAAGAAAGCATATTACAGAACCACATTCAATGGTAATTTAATATTCATAAAACTGATACTTTCTAAGTTACAGAACATATTTAAGCAGAGAAATAAAGTTTTTTGACAAACTTTCATTATTTCTCAGTTTTTCAGAGACAACATTAGAAGACTGGCTAGAAATGAGCTTATTTCACCATGCTAAAGAGAAAGTAAGTGTATACCATGTGTGCACCACTTTTCTGAGTAGGGTTAAATCCTCATTATTGGCAGTGTTCTGCATTCAAAGCAAGAGAAAACGCTCTTGTAATCATTTTAAATGGATATGATTATTTTTCTGTCCAGCTACACCTGACATCTCAAGCATAATTTACAACAAAAATGTACTATAAAAGTTTCAAGTTAAATTTCCTCAAGAAACTTTCTTCTTGGATTTGTAAATACCTTATCAAAGTTTCACCATGTTTCCCCTAACATTCAAATTATTATATAAATATTCAGATTCCAATATTAAAAAAATATTACACTTTGTAAACACCTTTTCAGTGTATGGGATTAACATACAAAAATTAACCCACCAGTGACAGATGTCCAAGTAAGAGTCCACAATCTTTTCACAAAAACTGATGTCCCTTTGCCTGCCAGCAGTTCGTGCAAGCTACAAGGAGTTAAAATCTTGCACTGCACGTCTGAGATTATTTGCTGATGCTCTAACACCAACCAAAACTTGCAGCCAGTGCGTATTTGCTGCCGTAGAATGAATATTTAACTGCTAATACTTAATTTAAAACTAACACTTCCTGAAAATAAAATACATCTATATGCATAAGTCCATATGCATCAACTATAGTACAGTCTCCAAGTTGCCATTTAGAAAAAAAAAAAAAAAAAAACAAAAAAAAACCTTGAACCCAACAACTTGGCTTCCTGTGGGCACCAAAAGATCACTCACCAGTAGATAAAGAAATTAATTAAAATTAATCCCAGAAACATCTTGTAATTTATTTGTGCAGGCCAATGCCACTCCAGAACAAATGAAATACTGGTTTTCACATGAAGAAATCTGTTTGAATGCATCTATACTGAAGTCAACTGGCTTGCACAGTGGGTTAGAACAATCTGCAGACCAGAGAGCTGCCCAGAGTGTGCTTGGGACAAGGCTCATCTAAAGAATTTGTAGTTCTGATGAAGAAGCACTGACTGAAGGAAGGAAACCTGACGGTCTGACCTCAGAATCAGACTGCAGCAAGATAAATCATCACCCAACCAGCTGAAGAGAGAGGACATCAAATGAAAGAAACTGCCAACGTCACACTGGGTTTATGAACCTTTGTTAAATAGAACTATATTCAATTTTTCATAGTGTTGACATGTATTTCTAAAGTGAGTCTGAAAAAAGACCCTTAAGATTAAGTATTAAAGCTAGCCTAAAACTTAACAGCAAGCATCCTGAGTACACGGAGTGCAATATACAGCTTGAACTTGCTCTGCCTCCTTCACCAGACTCATCCCCACCTCAGACTGCTCAATACTGGAAGCAGTGCAAAGCCTCAGCTCCATGTGGCACAGGTGTAAATCTGAGAATTATTTGATGAAATTAGGAGAGAAGAGGTGCTTGTTCACACCCACCTCCTGCAACGTGCTCCTACCCCTCAGCAGAGGTGGCCCATGCCACTGAAAAGCACCTTGGCTGTTCTGGTATTCCATACAGGAACCACTGCAGTATTCAGCTTTTCATTTAAAAAAACCTGAATAACAGCCCAGCATCAAAGGAAAATGACAGATTGCATCTTTTCATTGGCTTTCTTCAGCCATTACATTTGGGAATGGAGAGAAACACAGGTCAGCTCCATATACTTCAATGGCTTAGGGAGAACTTACTGCAAAGAAATATCAGAAAGATGAGAAAGAGCCTCTTAAAAATAAAATAGTATTTAAGGAAATAAATCATTAAAGGAGAGAGAATTATTATTTTGAAATATACTATAAATAACTTGGTCAAATCCTCCTGTTGTGACCTAGACAAAAATGCATGCTGCCTCAACAAGAACTATTCCCTACTGCAAAATATGAGCAGCCTTGAACATTTACCGTGGATGTTCACATGCATATTTATGAGAAATATCACTTTCAGCTAGTTTGTCTATTGACTGGAATCAGTCAATCACATGCAGAAAATGAAAGAAGGTGAGCAGTGGCCACATGAGATATTTCTACAAAAGCCTTGAGAAGTTGAGACAGGACAGCAGCAACTGCCTCTTCAGAGCTAAAAACATCTTTAAGCAGCACAAGTGTAAGTGTCGCTGTGCCAGCAAATATGCTTTAGAGATGCGTGTTTAGCAGATCCAGGCATATTCTAAAACACTACCCTGAAATGGCAGGGGTAATAGCTGCCCAATGTTTATTTTCTGCACATGCTCAGACTTGGCAGGGAGGTTACACAGCTTCAGTATCAGTCAGAGAAAACAGGTCCATGCTATCAACAATGTTAATTAATATATTCTCTAAAATATATTCTCCTTGAGCTTTAATCAGTGCTCCAACCCTCCCGCCAAAACACCTGGTCCTTGAAAAGCCAACTGTAGTGATAAAGCACAAAATGCAGTCAAGCAGGTATTTTATATGTAAAAATGTGGTTTAGATTTCAGAAATGAGACCTTGCAAATAATGGATGAGGAAGCAGAACATTGTACAAACATCAGCTTTTGCTTTGCAGCATCCTCCTAGGTTTCTGTCACAGTTATAGAGGAAGAATTGCAGCAGCTAGTCAGGATTTATCAAAATCTGGACTGTGATGTTATACTGCTAAGGATGGTACTCAACATATGCAGAAAAACATTTCTATGCCTTTGTGGAAAAAAACTCATCCATTAGCTAAAAGTCATCAAAAAATAAAACTGAAATAAAATAAGACAATACATTTTTGGCCTATTTCCAAAGTTTTGCTTTGCCCATGGTATAAAACTCTTAAGGTGTTGAATACTATTTGGAGTGCTTTAAGTGCCTCTTTCCACACACAAATAAATAATAAGCTCTGTAAAAATATTTTCCATGGATTTACTGCTCATTAAAAATAAAGAAAACTCCCTGTCAGCTCATGAAAATGACAAACCCACCAGAAATATTTTTTCAATGAAAAAATCCATCCAAATAAAGCTTGTAGGAAAAAAAAGCAAGAAAAAACAACCAAAAGTTCTTCCTGGCCAGGGGACCAAGCCAGCTCCCATCATCCTCAATGTGAATCCCAATCTTTTCCTCAGCATTATCTCCGTGTTCTCAACACAAACAGCTAATTATTACCATGGAAAAGGACACATGGAAACTTCAGGAAAGTCCCCTTATATTGCAAAGGAAAGCACAACTGGAATGGTAAGGATGAATGGCTGTAGACTGCTTAGGAGATGATGCACAGAAAAGCAGGAGACAGTGTGGGGCCTTTAAAGGATTTCATTGCTTAGCTGGAGCTAAGCAGTCCAGACAAACATTAGCTGTATTTGATAAAGATCAAACACCCTCCACACCCATCCTTCCCAAAATACACAATAACAGTCCAGCATGACCATCTCCCTCAGACTCAGGTTGTCAGAGAAAAGGCCAAGACACTGCTTTAACCTCTTACAGAGTCCCACATTAATTGGAATTTAAGCGCTACAAGCAATTGCACTACTCAACATCCCTGTATATTTGGGCACCCATTTTCTACCTCAATGAAGAGAACAGAATCAGAGGATGATTTGGGTTGGAAGCAACCTTAATGATCAATATGCAGAAAACGTATTGCAGCCACCCACCCTGGCTAAGACACCAGTTCTCAGAGTATAACTATTAGCAGTCCATGCACAAGCAAGTAAAATAAATCCAATCCTGTAATCCATAGACAGCACTTTATCACATGCACTTCTGTAAAACTGAGACAAAACTACTGAGGACATAATTAGAGATGCAAATGGTAACTTGGAACTTTTAATACTAAACATTGCATTTCAAAATTAGCAAGACAAACTTAATTAAGTGCAGCAGAAAAAGCAGCTCCCAACTATGCTTCTCACCCTGGTAATACATGTGAAAAGAATGGAAGCCAACAGAAAAGTTTTATTGATTAGAAGTGTTAAAACACAAGAAAGGCAAAGTACAAACTATCATTAACATGAATTAAAAAAAAAACAAACAAACTCATTTAACTTCACTGAAACAAAAAAAGGTACCAATAGGTACCATATTAAAATCATGGAACTCCTGCTAGTAGTGAAAAGGTGAAAAAAGGCAAAACCAGTAAAATTAAAAAAAAAGGGGGGGGGGGGAAGCAGACATACAAGAGCTATTTTTGTTCAGTAGCTGATTACTTAATATCAGACAGTGGCTCTAAACATTTAACTCTTTCAGATGGTTAGGTCCAAGTAACTCGCAACAAAAAACACTCAAGTGATTTTATATGAGTTATTAATGCTCCTTTTCAGAAAGTCCTGGAGTACCAGGGAAATTCCAGAAGTCTGGAAGAAAACTAGGATTGCTTCAATGCTTAAAATGATAATTGCAGAAAATAACTTTATGATAGCCTGTCATCTGAATACTAAGCCCATCAAAATAGTGAGAAGTTTCATTTAGGATTTTATTAATAAGACTTTAATTAATAAGCATCGAGTAATTAAAGCAATTAATATCAAACAAGTTCATGAAAAGTAAGTCCTGTCAAACTAATTAATTTTTTTTTTGACACAACTTTAGTTTTTTACTTGTTTTTAGCTGCAAAGGCAATCATTGATGAGATATGCTACTCCTGCACAGAACTTGACTCAGTTCCACAAATTATGATTATGGAAATGGGAAAACTGCTAGTTTTTTGAGGCACTGTGCAATAGCCAAGCATTTGTCTAGAAAACTTAATTTAAAAAAAAAAAACAAAAACAAAAAAACCCAAGAACAAACAACAAACCTGGAAATGAAAACAAAAGCTGAGGACAATTCTCTTTTACTTGTGCAACTGCATGTAATTGGCATTCTAATTTTCACAATATTCTCTTAACATACTTCAAAAGACAATATTGACTAAATTAAATATTAAATACCCATCAGAATAAAAAGCTTGGAAGCTTCCATCCTTGTAAAACCTGTCCTACACTCTTTTCACATGATGTGAGAAAATGACCTCAAGTTGCAACAGGGGAGGTTTAGATGGGACATTGGGAAAAATGTCTTAACAGAAAGGGTTGCCAGACAACAACAGGCTGCCCAAGGACCCCTAAAAGGGGTCAAAAGAACTGGTACTTGGGACATGGTTTAGTAGTGGCAGAGCTGGGTCAACTGTTGGACTCACATGTTTTTTCCAACCTTAACCATTCTGTAATTCTGTGATTCTAGCTTCCAACTGGCCTGTGCTTTTCAAGTGGCAAAATGGTGACTTTTAAGCCAGAAGATTAAAGACTCAAAACCAAAACTGACACAATAGAAACCAAAAGAAACTGAAAGATCAGTCAGAAATAGCACTGGAAAATTCAAAAGAATCTTGAGGAATTCTTTATATGAAATTACTGCATAGGGGCTAAAACCAAGTAAATGAGACCCTCTGCAACTGCTTGAATATTCTGGTTTTCCAACTATAAGCTTGGTACCTGGTGGATAAGTATATGTCTGTCTTTTTCCTGCATTTTTTGAGTTCCAGAAGTGTGACTAAATACCAACATAAATAGTACCAAATTACACATTGTCAGAGCATCTAAGCTGTATAATAGAACCCCTGCTAAAACACAACCTCATCAGACTTTTATGTTATTATGATTCCTCAGTATGCACATTTTTGAAGTTAAAGATCTCTGGAAATAGTAGAGCTGCTCTTAATACATATCAAACACTCATTTTAGATATAACAGTAACAAGTAAAGCAATAGAAAGGCTGCTATTCCCCAGCCTGAATTTCATGAGGTCCACACAGGCCCACCTCTCCAGGTCCCTCTGGATGGCATCCCTTCCCTCCAGCACTGAGCTCCACCACACAGCTGGATATCAACTTAATTACTTTCTTTTTCTTACAGTGAACAGTATACAGCAAAACCTACTCAACCTTTTCAGGGTTTTATTTCAAGGTGGAAGTGAAACTAAATTAGAATTCCGAAAGCAATTACAATTTTACAGACCTTCGCCTAACGCACAGGTGCTACAGAAACCTATTGATATTACTACTTCAACAAAAGACTTTTCTGATATATTCTTAGAACATAACAAAAACACTAAGGATTCCTGTGGGAAATTCACCATGCTGGACAAGAAAAGGGGATTGTTGGATCTCTGATGTCTCTAAAGCATATTAGTTGCTCCATCAAATAAGAAATTAACAATTCCTACAACCCTATATGGAAAAAAACACGCAAACAACATCCCTCTTTCTGTATCTCAAAGCAATCAGACAAAGGTTTTTTGCAATCAGCCTGCTGGATGGCTATAATCTTGATCAAAATTAGATCTACTAGGAGAGAAAACAGTTCAGGAACTGTTTGGGTTTAAGCTTTAATGACAGAAAAAAAAAATTCACTGCAGTTCTAAAATCTGTTTAAAAATTATGGGATATACACTGAAGACAGTTATCAAAAAATTGCCATTCTACTTGTGAAGTTAAATGCATAGCAACAGTGGATGGATCCACAAGGAGATTCATGCAAGAGCATTTCAGAAAAACATCACGAAAACTGAATGGATAAGAACAAAATTCTTTAAATATGCAGCTTTAGCAACTCTGGAAATACAAACCCTATTCTAAACTATACCAGTTAAAAAAAAAACCAACAAAAAAAAACCTCAAAAACTTAAGTATGACCTAAATTTACTGTATTCAGGCCTTACAACATTCTCTGTAAACATTCTTTAGCTAGAGGTTGACTACAAACTAGCCCTAGTAATTAGGACAGAGCCAGAATAATATATTCTGCTACCAAAATATTTTATGAACACAAAACAAACAGATGTCTTATTTAGACTGAGTCAGGAGATAAGAAAACACAAATTCCAGCAATAGCAGCAATACAATCCTTCCTTCTGCCTAGGTAAAAGCTTCTCAGATGGAATAGCCCTCAACAACCATAACAAGCCAAGAGTGCCTGAAGCCAGGTGTCTCCAATTCCCTCTTTTTATCATCATAATGCTGAAATTAAAGAAGATGAAGACCACTTACTATCTTTGAAAGGATCCTAGAGTTCCATCCTTCCTTGGGTTGCTGGGCCTTTTAAGATCTCTCTATCCACACCTTCCCTTGATTTGCAAAATGAAACTTTCAAATGCACTATGCAAAGGCAAGACCTCAGAAACAGAATCAAATTCATTCACATATGCAACAAGAACATGGGCATGAATAGCTGAAAAGAATAAATGCAGGAGCAATGAGAACAAGGAGGAAAAATTCTCTAAAGATGAAAAAATTAAAAGTGGTTAATTAATGAATGACCCAGCACAGATTCAAGGTAAGCTGTGAAGTGAACATTTCTTCATAAAAATGGGCTTTTATTTCTATTTTAATTTTTAGATTAATAGGAACTTGTCTCTCTCAGACAAAAAGGAAAAAACCTGTAACACCCAAAAAATACCAAAATCCAAACAAAAACAGACCACCCAGCTGCCCCTTCAGGAGCTCAAACCTCCCAGGTTTTCCTTCAGTACAAGGCAGGAAAAAACAAGCTCTCAGCCACCCCTCTTCATAACTCTTTGCTGATAGACCTCACCCCTACAGAAGGTAAATCCTTGGGAAAAGAGAGTTGTCAGACCAAGAGGGAGCCACATGAACACCAAGTATTTTTATAAATTATATTTTCATCTATTATTTCATTGCTATACTTTAAAAAGCTTGGCCACTTATGAAGTAAGCCATATTTGTTGTATAGGTAACAAACACTGATCTGAATACTAACTGCTTTTAGCATGGTATCACTACAGTATTTTTAATAAACCAATCTATTCCTCCAGCACATGCTGTTTTATAGCTTTCTGTCCAACTCAACAAAGCTGGTACAAAATACCAATGCTTTCAGAGATGTCACAACAAAACAACTTTCACCAGAACAAGAAATGCAATTACATAATTTCTCTTTTTTTTTAATTTTTAATCCTCCTCTTTGCTTTGGCTTTGATGAAGACTGCTGATGGCTTGTCAAATTGAAAATAGAAGGAAAAAAATCAATGCTGAATTTTCAACTAAGTTTTCAATTTATGGAGTTTTAGCTTCCTTGGTGATATGCTTCCCACATGGCCCAAAAGCATAGTGCCATGCCTGCCTCTTGACCTAAGCACTATATAAATATCCCTCCATGCCTCATGCCAGAATTCCTGCCTATACTTTCACTCAAGTCCCCCTAAGCATGGTAGAGAGGAGTCAGACAAGAACTCTGCGTGCTACTCAGGCTTTCACACAAGTTTTTTGCAAATAATGAATCAAGAATGGAATTAACTGCCCTTAGCAGAAAGGGTACAGCAAATAAATTTAATTTGCTTCTGCTGTAACTGCTTTTCCCACTGTTTTTGAAGTTGTGTTTAAAACATAAAGCAGAAAGCATCCCAGAAGCCCCAAGTTCAACATCCTGAACCATTCAGAGATATTTCTTCAGATAAGAACTGAAAGGCTCCTCTATTTTCCAAAAGAAAATGATAAAGGAGGCTTTTAATCCAGAAACACACACAATAAAGCTGGCCTCATCCCAGATGGTTTCCCAGGATGAAGTGGGCAACGTCCTGCTCTCCCACCCTTCCAACAGACACAGGCTCCATCTGTGGAAACGCAGACCCTGAATGCCACAAGCGAACACTTCGATGTCCGAGCGCCACTGCCAACAGTCCAAAACCAGATGCAGCGATCAAAACTGGTTGAGCCAAGTTTCCACTTTATTTGCAACTACATGGACTTTCCTGCTAGAAATCACTTTGGAGGCAGTGCCCGGCAGGATGGGAAGGCTGCAATTCCCATCCCTGCGGAGAGGAAGCACTCAGTGCAACACTCACTACAGGCCACGTTTAGAAAGCCTTTATTTTAAATATACCACCACGTCTGCTGAAAGTTGGGAAAGACCAAAAAAGCTCTATTAAATACCATGTGATAACAATTTACTGTGAATCAACCCTCCAACACAGTAATTGCACATGCTCGCTCTTTAACTCAAGTGACCCTGCTTTTGCCAGGGGCGAATAATGCACATGCAATTACCACAAATAGCTGATGAACTGTAACTTGTTTGTGCATCTGGAATGGTGGGTGTTTCTGGAAATCCTATCATGTGCAGACTTACATACTTGGGCACCTTAATTACTTTTTCAACCCTCCTTTTTAATGCCCACTTGTTTTTGGTTTTTTTTTCCCAGTCTTGGGCAGCAGCAGTAAGGTCCTGTGACCTGTGTTATTTCCATGAGCTCTAATACTCAGAGAAAAGATGCCCTTCAAGGTGTCACAGCACATGTGCATTGCCCTCATTGTGCTGCATAAGCCAAGCAGCCCAAAACTCCACTTGTCCTGGAAAAGCTGCCTGAATGAGGGACATACTTCTGAAAGCGGAAGCTGAAATAGTAAGATACTACAAGTTTTATAAGCCAACAGTCCCCAAAGTACTCCTATGCATTTACACGTGGTTTTTCCACTACCAGTTTTAAAACAACTTGCAGTGAGAGGAAAAATTTCAGCTGTTTTAAGAACTGACCTCCAGGCAGAAGGACAGGACTAAACACTCACCCAGACACAAGGCACATCACGTACAGCAACAGCGGCTGTGGCCAACTTGCCTTTAGATGTATTTGCAGTGATTTTAAACTCTGAATAGGTGTCATACACATTTAAGCCTGTTACAATAAATAGTGTCAAGAGGCAAATGTCGTTTCAGGATTCCAGCTCTGGACTGTGTACAGGAAGGCTCGGCAGCAGCCGTGCTGGCACATCAGCCTTTCCAAGACGGACTCGCAGGGAGCGCTTGGATGGGCTGACTCACCCGCTCTGAGCCAGCTGCAATTCACTGGACAGATCACAAGTTGTAGAGAAACAAACAGATCAGGAATTTGCACCTTTGAGAAATGCTCTTCAATCAACAAAAAAAGGCCCATCAGTGAAATTCCCAGTGCTGAGGTGTTTTACACCAGCAGAAGAGCAAGTTTACTGGCACTGCATGTAGGTGAAACCATTAACACATAGCATTCCAAAATGGGAGTGTTATTAAGTGCCCTGATGTGCCCAAAAACTGCAGATGCCAACTGTTTGTACATTTTTGGCTTAGGGAGGACTTCTCAGATCCTCTGCATTGTAATATAAATCATATTTACAAACCAAAAGACATGAGCAGTCTCATATGTCAAGCCACAGTGATTTACAGGCACTTACGTATTCTCACTTTTCAAAGCATGTCATCAGATGCCTCAGCACCGAATTAGAAATACAAAGAGAGGCAGATAACATCCCAAACAACTTATTTCTGTTTGCTTCCGTTTTAAGTTCTGGACATGCAGAGTAGGTATTTTCATTCATCTACACTTTAGCACCTTTCTCTGGTTTTTCAATCTCTCTTCTTTCAATATGTTAGGGTGCAGGAAAATAATTAACAGATATAAATTACAGCTGCCTCAGGGATAGAAGTGATAATGTAGAAGAGAAGCTAAACATAGATGATACAAGCAGATTGAGCAATGTGAGCAATGTACTGAGATGCATTTCCGTGTGTTTTTTGATTCACATATTCTTGCATGAGGACACATGCAAAGAGCATGATTCAGAAAACACAGGAAGCTATCAAACAGCATCTCCAAACTGGCTCCACTGAAAGAAATTATACTTCCTGAAATAAGGAAAGAGAAGTAAGTGCTGTTTTGCAAACCAGCAACACAATAGCAGACTTGGTAAAAAACCGACTTGAAGAAGAATTTGCAGTTGCTGGAAATACTGCCCTGAGGCTGTCTGCCCTCCTCAGGCAGCTCAGTTTGCAGCAACCTCCTCTAAATGAAACCATTCCAGACTCTTCTTGCTGAAACACCAGATCCCTACAGTAGTTTCAGCCACGGCACAGGCTCTTAGCAGCAAGGCACCACAACCAAGCTGAATACCATGAGCACATTTTTATTTCAGAAAGAAGGAACAAAGTCCAGTGCATGAGAGGAGACACTATTTTGACACCAACAACTGTATTTAATCAATGCACCTACTGGCATATCAATTAAATTTAATCAAAATGCCAAAGAAGTAATGTCACAGGTATGGGAAAAAAGGGCAGCAGTCTGCTGGTGGCTGCACATAAGTTCAAAGGGGTAAAAAGAAAACAGAGAAGGAACCACAGAGGTTCATATCTACAGACAAGTCACATCTACACGAAGAGGAGTGGTGTAAGTGTGTTCTGGTTTACAAGGAGTGTCAGACCAAGACTTGCTGCACATCTCTACTGGCACGACTCCACGGGATTGCCAGAAATGGCCAAGGCTGGCAGCCAGGACATGTCCCCCAACACCCTGGGGTGTCCTAGGTGCCAGCCTGATACTCCCATGTCCCTGCATATTGGCTATTTCTGTTATTCAGGGCAGCTAAACTGAGCTAGCACAGGGATGCACCCACGTGCCATAACAGAATACCATCCTTTTGCTGCTTAAATAAACATATACCTTAGGGCAGCAGGAACAAAAGGAGAGATCAGACAGCAACAACAGCCCAGGAGCCTACAAAGGCCATAGGTAACCTGGCATTAATCAGGAACAAAACCACAAAGAAACAACAAGGCAAGGTCAGTAACAATGACCTCCCAGGCCATGGCCCCTCACACAATTTCCCTCCATTCTGACTGGGAGGTGAAGTAGAAGTGGCATTGAAACAGAGCAGGATACAGGGTAACATTTGACAATCCTCAAAGGTAAGATGTAACTTCCCTAGTTGTGCAGGTTATTAAATCAGAGTCCAAAAACCTGAAGTGGTTTGGTGAAGTTTTTAATGGACACAGTATCTCTATCACAGGAAGAGCAGGCAAATCAGCTGAGCTTATCTCAAGCTTTCAAAAGGTTAACAGAAAACCTCTAAACTAAAACTGCAAGTCTGTGAGTGGAAAGGCTGGTACAGAACCATCAAGTTTTTTGTCAGGCTAACAGAATAAAGTGACTTTCAACTATTATTTGGAATACAGTAGAGCCTGAAGCCCCCAGAGCTATATTATGTCACATCTGATTTTGGATTTCTGTCTAGGTGCTTATTAAAAAAAAACCCAAACAAACAATAAAAACCACTACAGCAATAAAAATCTCCCAGATTCTCTGTCTTAAGATTCCAACCAATGTATGATGCTCATGTAAGAGAGGGTAAGGAAACAGAACACAGCTTGGCATGGTTGCAACAGCAAGGCCAAGAGCAATCCTCATACCATCATCCAGTCCTGCCATCCCAGGGGTCATTTCTTATCAACTTTTGCTTCCTGGCACCATTTGCCAAGTCTATCAATACATCAGTGTTTTTACGTTTTTAAATGCTGAAAGAACATGGAAACATGGAGTTTCACTCTGCCCCCACAAAATTTGCTGCTGTAGGAAGAGGGGAAGCCCCAGGGCAGCCCAGGAAGTTCAGGGAAGGTCCCACTCCCAGGTTGCCCCCCGGCTCAAGAGCTGCTATCCCATACAGGGATGTAGCATTGCAGCCACCAAAAACTCCACCACCGTCCTGACCTTCTAGTCACCGGAGGAACTGAGGGGAGGAGTGACAGGAACAGGCTCTCAGAGCTTGGAAGCCCAGAAGCTGCACACTCTGACCATGTCCGCAGCCCCTCAAATCTAAAGCATCAATTTCAGAGCAAAGACTGGCCTCGCGTCGTGGCGCATTCACCACTTGGTCAGCGCTCTGCATGCACCCGTCCCAGCCCAGAGAGACGCAATACACTGCCAAACAACATTTTCAGGTCTTGCCACGGAGAGATCACTAACCTGCCCAGCACAGCTCAGGAGATGCAGCAGCACTGCTGCTGCTCCCGACCGCGCAGGCTGCGTGGGGAGGAGGCTGCAGCTCGCCCCCAGCAGCGCTGCCTGCGCCCCACAGCTGCCGGCACTGATGCCGCGCAGCCCTTCCCAGGCTCGGGCTTCCCAAGCTCCCGATTCCCGGGCGGAGCGGGTCAGCCGGCAGAGCCAGCCCACCCCGAGAGAGGGCACCTCACTCCGTGCAAAGCAGCCTCGCAGCTGCTGAGCATTTCGAAAATTGTCTGTGCTACCCCACCAGTTACAAAGAAAAGTTTTGGGGAAAAAAGTCATGCCAGCTGTGGAGAGCAAGCAAGGGAGCGTGAGACACCTGTGAATTTGATCTTGGGGGGGGAAAAAAACATCAGCAGTGATCTGAAGGAGAACAAAGGTCGTAATTACAAAATATTAGACATAAGTGATTTCATTATTTGCACAATTTTCTTTGGAGAAGAAAAAGTCAGTAAGGCACTGCTAAGTGCCTTGACTAGGCTTAAATTAAATTATGAGTACATTTTTACCACCTGAAAATTAGATTGGTACATTTTTCAACTAGCAGTAATCAGCTATTCTACACTTTTTTTTTCTCCAGTCAATAAATACAAGACACTGATTGTCCATGATTTTAAATGCAATTTGTCCTAATAAACTTATCAAGGGATGTAAAACACATTCACATTATGGAATCTGAATGACAGTTTTTTAAAATGAATTAATGGACTTTGAGATAACACATTTAACATAATAGATACATTGAAAATGCATCAGTGAATATGCAGATCTAAGAAAAAAAAAACTACCAACAAAAACAAATCTCTTTAGGTTTAATTTTAGAAAAAGCTTTAAAGTTTATTTTTCCCCCAAACTACTCTAAATTTAAAACTAACTAAATAGAACTAGGTTTATTTACTTAATTCATTAGACACCTGCTCCACCTACATCACCACTTGTGGTCTTGTTATTTCCTGCCTCCATTCATATTATTTATTTCTTTTAACTTTGTCCTCAGCCCCTGTAAACTGGAACCTTAAGGACTGAATTTGTGTCCTTCCAGACCAAAACAATGTAACAGCCGTAATTATATCACAGAGACACAGTTAATGTCTGAATCCTATTTATATTTAGTATCCTGTTTTTTTTTTTTCCAAACCTCTTTTTGGCCCTCCTCCATCTTGCCTCTCCAATATTGTGTCCATCATCCCAATACTGCCCACTCATGCATTCCTCCCTGTCCCATCCTCATGACCATGCAGCTGGGGTTGCCCTTCAGCCTGTGTTGCCTCATCCGTCTGGAATTCCCTTTCCCCAGACTGATTCCTCTCCTTGGTTCTTACCTTTGTGTGTGTACACACACATTCATTTACAGTCATCCACTAAATCCTACGTGGTTTTTACTCTGTCCTCACCAAGGTCAGAGCAGACAACAAAAATACTCTAACCTTTCCTGCTTTTGCACTTCAGATGTATTTTATTTTATTCCATTCATAATATGTTTCATTCCCTTTTTTGCCTGCAAAGAGCTCATGTGCACATCGCTCTGTAGCTTTACAGGTACATTTTACCCATGTCCATATTTTGCCAGTACACATATATGTATGCCTGCACCCTGCAGGAAAGAATTCTACACCAAATACAGTAGTTCTGACACTGAGTCAGGCACTGACACTGTATCACACTACAGGCAGGACAGTAATATCTTTAATAATGACACTTATTGCTTCCACTCCCTCTCATTCTTTTGCAGTCCAAATGAAATCGGGAACAAATCGAACATCGCCAAATTTCTCTTTGGTATTTAAACAGCTCTCTGCTTTTACAGAAAACATAAGCCATTTGGAAAAATCACCTTCACACAGTTCTTCCCCTCTTCCTCCCCACCCCAGGCAAAATTAGTTTAAATTTTGACCCAGTTTAGAAAGGAAGAGGTACTTTTTGTTAAACCTTTCTACTTTATGATAAACTTGCACATCATGTAACATTTACAGCCTTTTCCAGAGCACCTGTGGTAAGAGGTGAACCTTACCTGGCTTATTATGAATTCTTCCTACATACAGCTCGTTGGATAGCACATTCAAAAACAAGGAACATTTCTGGAAAATTATGCATTTAGGTGTCTTGCCTCCTGTTTCATAAAACCAAATGTGATGCCTGTTAAGTGTCCCCTCTCTAATATTAGTAGAATGTATCTGGATTTGCTGTTTACCTTTTAAAATCAAGCAGCCTTTCATCAGCATTGTATTTCACCGGCACTTTAGAGTATAAATTAAAATTCACACGTATTTATTCAGGCATATCTCCTAAATCTTTAGCGTGCAAAGACAGCTATGTGCTTTTCTGGTCACTTTCCTCTCTTTTTTATTCTAGGTGACTCATGTAGCTGTGAACTTAATTGGCACCACTTAAAGTAGTCTGAGAAATTTCATACTGCTGAATGTGAATGTGTTACTATGTATCTGACTGAGATCTAAATAAATTCCACATTTGGCCCAAGGAAATAAGACACTCAAGATTTCAACCTGTTCTTAGAGAGTAAGTAAAACAGCACTCTAGATTTCACTAAAGTACAAACAGATTCCCTTCCCTGTGACTCGTTGCTGTAACTCAAGTAATACTGACATTACAGTAACTTCTGCTCATTTAGCCACAAGATAACTAAACTCTGCCTCCCATGAAATATTCTGTTCATTAGGAAGATGTATAAGAGAAATGGAATTATGTTTCATGCCTTTGCTAAAGCAGAATAGCATGTCTGTGAATTAAAATCAGCAACATGTAATTTTATTATTTTCTTTAGCATTTTCCATCAGGGCAGCATTTGCCTTTGTCTGGAACTCACAATGCAAAAACCCAAAAACTACTGTCAGCCTTCCTCACGTGAAAACATTGTTACAGAGATACATGGAAAGTGTCGTCAGGATTTCACAGACAACATTGCTACAAAATATGAACTCTTACAACCTGGGACATGATCCTAGGAGTACGATGGGTGCTTCATATGTGTAACTACTGCTTTGTGTGTGCTAAATCCACAACAAGAGAAAGCATTCAGATCCTTCAAAAGCCATTTGATATGATTTGGGGCAAATACACAATACAGAGATGAGGGCAGGCTGGGGCGGGGGGGACACACATTTAAGTACTGATGGCACACTTCACAAGCCACCACTTCCTCTGCTGGAAGACTTGACAGAGGAAGCACAGAAAATAAACAACCAGCATCCATCTCTAAGATGTAATCGTTGTATTTTAATCAAACAGGTAACATTAACCTTTCAAGCGCTGCATATAATTTTCATTACTGCATTATTACCAATGGCAGGGAAGCCACAAAATTACAGAATGAGTATCATGAATTTAAAACACTAAATGACCATATTGTTAGTTAAGACATCAAAAGTGTGTTTTAAATACAAACATTGTTGCCAACAACGGGTTCATCTTAATATTGAAATCAAAGACGTTCCATACACTTAGAATGTCCTTATTTCTTCCTTTTATTACAAGAAATAACACTCACACACAGAAAATGCAGCACTGTCTATTTATCAAAGTTCCACAAGAGTTCAAGCTGATCTCCATTTGTGTTCCTGATTTTTAACCTGTAACCTGTGAGCAAATTGGAACCTGCCTAGGAATAACCTGATCTACCTTATTTGCATGGGCACTTCCTTGTGCCAGTGGAAAACTGTACAAAAGACCTTGATCCCTCTCATTTGCATTCAAGTAACTAGCCAAGTTTTGAAAACATGCTTCTAAATATTTAAAGTTATTGAGTAGGCACAGAGCTTATTGCAGGAAAAACATAAACCTTGATGGCCATGAGAGGCAAAAAATATGACTTAACACCTTGCAAAACAGTTTGCATGGCTTGAATTTCTCAATTCCATAATCTTTGTTTTTGCATACATGTACCCACAGTGCACAGCAGGGGCACACAGGATCTAGTGAGGCTTTGTGAGTAGATACCACGGTAGAACTGGTCCAAAATATTTTAAATAGCTGCTATTATTATTATTATTAATATTTGCATTTACTTGTTTTATAGTACAGAGTTTTAACTGGGCTGCAAGGTTGTGGAAGTGTGATTCATCTCCTATCCTAGCCAGTCCTCCTTAAATAATTTATTCAATGCCCCTGATGTTAGCAATTCTTTACATGTACTTGAAGTCCAACAATTATACAAGAAATGTTAGATTAGGGACACAACTAAGGAAAAGCTATTAAACAGGCCTTTGTTTTAAGACAAGAGAAGGTAAAAGCATTCCTCGATGCAATAAAAAGTGAGTATTTACATGCTATGCCCTAATTAAGATTTTTTTTCTGTAATTCTACTGGCTGTCCTGGAAGAGCCATAAACATTTAGTAAAACAATCTCAATTTATACTGCTTTGTTCTATGCCTTCAAGTACCGTACATGGCTGTACTCCAGATCAAGTAGTTGTCCTCAAATGCCTTCCAACAAGCCCTGCCAGATTCTGTGGTTCAGAAGTAATTTAAAGGCAGAAAGCTGTAGCAAATGAGACCTAGTGGAAAACAGAGAATGCTTTAGTTCATCCTAACTGCAGAAGAGAAACGGAAAACCACAAAGAAAGAAAGGAAAAAGACAAGGAAGTGCCAAAATGCCGTGTTTCAATCTGAAGTTAATGACTCACCAACATCATGACATGGCATGTACAAGTGCCTTTTAACATTTGAGAAAATTAAAAAAAAAAAAAAAACCAGGAAAAATACTGTCCTTGTGGAACCACAGTTTTGTTTTTAAGTAGCTTTTATCCACTTTTCTTTTTTCTCTTTCTTATTTCTGGTGTGTTAGTCTACACTTTCAATCACCTGCACTGAATAAACTAATTCCTCCTCATTAGAGGAGAGACCATCAACCACTGACCATTAAATGCAGCCAACTGTTCACAGCTCCAGCAGATGGTTCTCTTCTGCTGGACAACAGGAACTTTATGGTCCTTTTCCTGATTTCTCTCAAGAGAGACAGAAATTCTTTAGAGAGCAATCACTCCTGCAATATAATCTTGTCCCCTATGCAGCCTATTTCCAGTTAGCCACATGGATCTTCCACCCCCCCCCCCCCCAGAACACTGGAAGCATCAAGCAGAAATGAGCTGACAGCAGAGATGAGCTGAAGCCATCAGATGCCAAAGGAAGTCCTCACATCTGCATGTTTATCTTGGGCTTCTCTGTTTAAGCTTGATCAACAGCACAGGCAAACCCACACCAATGGGGTGCCCAGGGGTGCTTGAAGGACATCAGTGTCCAGAAGAACCTTGAGAGGGGAAATTACTAGGAAAATTAGCATCACTTTTCCTAAATAAAAGAGGGGCCTTAGAAAACATCCAAAAAACTTTTAAAAAGAGAAGAAAAATCAAGGAACCCAAAGGTGATTCAGAAGCTATGGATTTAATCATTCATGACCTTGGACTACTAGATTTTCCTTGGATTCCTGGAAGGTTTTTCCTACATCCTTGTATGACAGCACAGAAAAGAAATCCTTGTGATGAGGGAGTCTCCCCTCAGAACTTACAGCCCAAAAAGAAGGTGACGTAAGTCCATTCATCCATTCATGTTAAGTCCATGCCACAGAAAATCCTTTTGTCAGTCCTGGCCCATTCTCAGGACTGGAGATCAAGATTACTGTGGTAAGAGCTTACCCTACAACAGCACCCAGAGTCCCTCCTTCTACCTGGACCAAAGCTTTGTCACACCCACATCTGTGCTTCATCCCATGTCCTCCCACCACAGGAGGGTCAGACACTTTGTTCTTTTAATCCTTGAAACTTTCAATTACAACCATTAAGGACTCAAACAGATTTTTTTTTTTTCACAGAATGCCTAAACACATTTTTCTCAACTTTCCCAGAATAATTCCTTTCTGGGGATGAATGCAAGCATAACAGTTTTCAAACTGAAAAGAATTCATATGGTAAAGTAGAGAGAAAAACAGTTACAAAGCTATTAAAAATACAGTTGAACTACAGCATATGCTACAAACACACCACACATACATTTTAGACAGAACTTAGAAACAATTTTAATGTAGCAGAGCTATTTCTGCTTGCCAAATGAAACTTTAGTAGGATACTTTTTTACAACTTCTCATGACACAGTTTTTTGAGGATAGCTGTGAATCACTGCTTAGTCAAAGTTCTGGTGTAACATGCCCAGTTTGTGAGAATGTACTGTTTTGTTTTTAATACAAAACAGTTTTACATATTGCAATTTAAACTATAGACATAAACTCTTCAAAACAGTAACTTTATGTTCAAATAAAACAGGTGCACCAAAGTGTAATGTTTCCAGTTATTTATTTCACTGTTGAATTTTTGGTAGTTTGCTAAACCTTCTGTAAGCTTTTAGGCAATTAAGTATCTGTTACATCATTGCTATCTGCTCATTCATGGAAGAAGCTTGCAATCCCTCTGGAGGGAGGAACCAAAACGCTTACAGAATAATTTTCTATGGGATGACAAAGATGCTGGATCTGAGGTCTAGTGACTGAAAGACACAAACAGGCAAGACCAGTAGGCAAATGAACTCCTACAGCTGAAAATTCCAGGATGCAAACCAATTTTCAAAGCTGGTGCTGGCTGTTGCAGTAGTTCTAAATCCTGGACGCAGAGCAGCGTTTAACTCTGCTGCTCCCTCACGTACACAGCGGGTTCTGTCCAGGAGCAAGGTGTGCCCTACTTTCAACATGCTCAGTCTTCAAGAAGACAGCTACCAAAGCCATACAACAATTGGCCAGCACACATCTAAGAAGCTGAGAGGTAGTAGAAATGTATTTTTAAGAAAGCATGGAGAGAAAAGTTCAGCTCATCAAGCTTCTCAAACTTATAGTGAGCCCAGTTCTTAGATCTGCTGGGGTAAGGGGGGAAAGCCCAGGCTCCCTCTGTGAAATTGGGGCTCTTCTGTCCCAGCTTCTGCCTGAAAGGGTTTTGAAGAGGAGGGGAGGCAAAAACATTTGTACAACAGTCAATTATTCAGTAGCCTGAAACAGAAGGGTGTGTGAAAGGAAGAAAAATCTACAGCTTAACTGGGCTAAAAAGAGGGTTGTGAGAGAAGTATGCTACTGAGATGTTCAACAATGCAGAAAAAACTAAAATACCTAAAGACACAACTCAAATTTGCTTAGGACTTACACAACCATGTATTTCCAAGAGTAAGTGCCAAAGAAACATTTTACTATCATTAACTATGATTCTTTTCCATATTACCATATGAAACTAATTGCTACTTCTAAACTACGTGACAGAGATCATAATTTAACAGACAACCACAGGAAATACAGTGTAGGCAGCAAACATGATTAGTCTGTAGATATTTGCACCGAGACCAAACTCCACTGTTAAGACATTTTATTTCTGTATTCCAATGTTATGCAGACAGCCCTCTCACAAAGCCTACAAAGAAAACTTCTGAGAAAAGGAACATGTCTGCTCATCCTTGTATAAAAGACACCCTAGAAATACAATCACTTTTCTATTTAAAACAAAATGAAATAAACCAGTCTTCCTGCAAACCCCACAAAATTTCTTAATTGGATAGCTGTTATTAGAATATGTCTCTCAAAGGGAGGAGTGCACTTAACAGTACAAGTCTTTAGTGTTTTAATCTCGCCACAGTCATTTCTCTTTAAAGGGCTTATTTTTAAAATATCTATCAACTGCATCAATATACTTTTAGTAAGAGAAAAAAAAAATCCAAACGAAATGCAGAAACACTGTAACTGTTATAACTATTTATGAAATCCATCTAGTTTTTGGACCACGTGTTGTTGTGTTATAGGCAATTATTTCTGGCCAGCTGTGACTTTACTGGCAGAAAGACTAATGGAGGCTCCCCTTGTCTTAGTGCTGCCAAAACACACAGCTGGCAACAGCTGCACAGCACCCTCCTGGGGTCCCCCCTTCCTGGGGTACCTTCACCCCATGTATCAATACAGAAACCCCTTCATGTCATAAGGATTTTGTTAAATGTAACCTTTGGAAAGAAATACCCTTTCCTACATCACGCACAAGTAGCATAAATTAGCATTTTCTCCATTGAATACCTATGCTTTATTTTAAAATGTCAGTGAGGTAGGTCTTTAAGACACTCAAAAGTAATGAAGAAAAACCAGAAAAATATCTGGTTGATGATGACAGCTTTTACAATTAATTTTATTCAGTTAAGCACTTTTCCTAATGCACTGCAAAAGTTGTGAACGCAATGCCACTCCGCAAAACAATGGTGTGGAAATCCTGCATTCTATTCAGTGTATGCGACTTTCAGTACTCTGTAATTATTGAATACACCTGTGGCTGAAGTACACACACACAAACACTTAAAATGTTTATGAAGTTAAACACTCCAAGCCTAACTTACCCAGGCAGGTAGCACTGCTAGCTAAGAACATCACAGTGACACATAAACAGCCTCTTTGAAGTGCGACAGCAGAGTCATATTTGCAAGCTACAAATACACAGAGACAACAGGCACCTTATTCATCAGTGAGCATGAACACAAAAACGCCAACCCCAAAACAACAACAAAAAAAGGCCACTTCTTTACACTGTGGCTTATCAAACAAAAAGCAAATAAAGCAAGTATTGTTTCTGTGTGGTGAGATCGTCCACACTGCCACCATGTGCAGGGAAATTCCATTAAAACAGTTTGCCACAAGCTCCCTGAAACACCAGGAAACCGTATCAGCAGCAAAAATGCAGCTTGGAGAGACATCAACAGCAAATCTATGCAGCTGGTTGACATGGTAGAAGGTCGTCATCTATCTGCTAATTAATTGATGATGTAGTCTTCCTTGCTCTTCAAAAATATCATTATCATTGAATAAATGCAGAAGCTCTAGCTAAACAACATGGGGGTGTTTACCTGGAATATTATCTTAATAATAACAATAATAATAATAATAACAACAACAAAAACAACAACAAAACGAATAATATTAATAGCAATAACAACAGGAATAAGCAGTAATATCATATTCTCACATTTAATATTATTTAACTTTCATTAATAGCTTAACTATCTGATTTCCTAAATTTTAAAATGTATATATCAAATTCATTGACACAAATGTAAATAATAGTTGTCTCAAGGGCCCCTAATGTGGTAATTCTTCCAATCACTCAGTACAGATGCTAACAATAACATATGAATGGATTAGCACATCAGTACAAAACTCTATAAGGTTTTTTTCAAACGCTGTTTCCACTTTGATTTCATTGTGCGATTGATAAAACATTGCTATCTGTACAGCACATCTCCTTTGAAATCCAACAAAAATAATGCTGCAGTTTTGGTAAGCTGCTTTTGAAGTTCACTCAGATTAATAATATTACAAGTTAACACTGTATGTTTATTTATATTTCTATGCTGCCAGGGAAGTATATTTAAATATTGCCTCGGAAACAGCTTATAATATGCAGTGCCTGCTGCAAACCAAACTCATTTGCAGAGCATCTATGTGGCAGACTGGAAACCACAAAACCACATTCGTTATTACTTATCAGTGCTGTTTTCCCAATCCTCTGTATAAACCAATAGGTGAAAGACTTCAGAAAAGCTACAAAAAAACTGGCATTTATCTTTTTCTGTAACAGGAATATTAATTCTCAGATGCTACAATAGTCTAACATTTCTAATAAGGGCAGGGATTAACTCTGGCCCTCTGTAAAGTACACCCTTTAAATGAAGGTCCTAATCCCACAGTCTGTTTCAGACAGGCAGAATCATGCACTCAGAACTGCACTGAGAGCCATTAATTTAATTAGAACAATTCATATGCCTAAAGTTAAAAATGTGTTTAATTACATGCTGAATTAAGCCCAGACTGGGGTAAACTGCCTCAAAACCTACAGCAACTTGTGCTTCCCCAAGTAAATACGCCCTGTTGTTATAAAAATACATTTCATATGGAAAGAGATTAATCTAGCCCATCTTCAAAAGCAAGACCAAACAGTTCAGAAGGTGCAAAGACACTGCTCCCTGCTAAAAATAAAATATGTAACAAATATTGGTTGGACAGTTTAATGTGCCTCTATGTGGCCTCTGGGGCTGGATTTTCAAGTTTTTTCAGTACCTTAATATGCATATATAGGGAATAAAAAAGTGTAACTGGCCTAGTGACCTAACCACTCATAAGCCCATCCACTCTGCTTATGTACATTAAAAAATTTGACCAGGACTGTTGTCATCTGCAAGTGTCTCGATACTTTGAAAATCTAGATCCTAAGAATCCACCCTTGGATTTTATCAACTGCGATAAAGACTGCTGCTATATCAACAAAACAGTGAAGACCTACCTGAGGTATGAGAACATAATCCTAAAACCATTAATGAATATAGGATAGCACTAAGTTCACCCTTTTCTTTTTCATTAATTCTCCTGGAGATATATGTGAAGAATGATTTTTTCATATAATAATACAGGTAATACTAGCACAAGGCCATGAATATTTAGTTTCTAATACTTTAAAAGTATCTAATAAATACTTCCTAATGCCTGGAGAGAAGAGGAACTATCCTACCTGAAATGAGCTCATCTGACAAGCTCAGTAAAATAAATCTGTGTGCAGAAATGATCATCTGCTCTTTCCATGAACACTGGGCTCCTGCTGCATCTTGGGTTCTTGTAACAAGACCCCTTCTCCTTTGCAGGTTTTGGTTTGTAGAATCAGGAATGGCTATTAATTCCCTTGGATTCCCATGGATGGAGCTGATCCATGCACAAATAGTCCACTTGTGCAACCTATATATACTAGGGGATTCTTTAACTTCTTGCTTTGGTACAGCTCTCTGTATTTTATTACATTGCATTACCTTTGCCAGCTCCAGAATGAGAACTCTGACTTTCAGGTAAGTGAGATCACAAAATCTCTGGGAGCTCACCCTCTGGCATAAAATCTGGAAGGCTCCTACTGAATGTGGTGTGGCAGCTGCTAACACATTAAATGCAGGAAGACTTCTTTTGGTGGCTTGATTTTCTGTGTTCCCTACAGCTGCTAAGCTAGAGACACAGAGTGTAATGAATTACCATGTCCAGAAATTAAATGCAAAGAAATAAAGGAAAAATAACCTTTGTTTCAATATATAGTATAAGTATCAGGGCTTCAAGTGTACTACTCTGAACACACATTTGCAGCATTTGTTAATGATGCTACTTTTTTGTCTAAATAGAAGAGAACTCATCTGAAAGTCAACTACTTGACCTACTGCAATACAGCCTCCTTCTCATTATTATTAATCTAATATATTACTGTATAACCCAGAACTAAGATATGTCAAACAACACTTCATAAAATTACTTTATTAATCAACAATTTGTCCTATTATCTCCCTTAAGCTCTGAAAATAAATTTAGGAATGTGATTTTTGAATCCAAAACCAGATCTTTATCCCTGAGGTCTATGCTTCACAAAGTGACAAGGGGGCTGTTTTGCATGTTCTCCTCTATCTGCTGTTAAAGGCAGTGGTATTATGTTCTGCCACTAAACCACAAATGTAATTATGAGGTGGAATTTCTTGGCCCAAGTTCCAACACTTAAATACATAGTTAACAATGCTTAAGGAAATGCAACTAACCCCCACCTACCTACCCCCCCACAAGCCTACAAAAATAAACAAACTTTACTAGCGGTTCAACATCACATCCCATGGGATTAGACACAGGAAACAGAATGAAAAATGAAAGTACTCCAGTATTTATATTCCATTTTGAAAAGCACATTAGAAATACTAGCCAGCAAAACAGCAGTATCTGTAGGCCTACATATATGTGGGGACCAAATGACAAGAAAACATTATTCCCAGTTGGTATTTTATCTCTGTGGTTTTTTGCAAGTGAAGTATTTAATGCAGCCATAAAATACAATTAGTGGTTTTCTACATCTTTATATTGCCAAGTAAGTTTTAAGAGGAGCTCCTAAGAAGACAATCCTCTAAAAAAATGTGTCTCTACTTCAAGAGGTTAAAAGACGAATAACTAATAAGCTTACTTAGGGTTCATTGTATTTTGAAAATTGACTTCCATTTTTTGCCTCCAATGAGTTTAGATACAACTAACATCTGGGGCTCAGACTCTGGCCAAAGACTTCTCTAATTTTGCCAGCAAATGTGGAAGCATATTGAGCTTTTATATGTTTTATCAGTCAGTAAGTAAGAGTGAATATGACTTAGAAGAGACAAGACTTGGCTAAACCTGAACTCAAAACAAAACAATATACTCTGAAACATCTCATACATAACCCAAGAATGTTCGTTGGTGCTTCATTTTTTTCATTTTTTCAAAATATTTATTTCAACTTTAGCTTTTGCCATGAAAAATTAATTCAGCCTCCAAGTATATCCTAAGCTCCCTTTGCTATGTGAAGGGAAGAAAAAAAAAAGATGGATTCTGTTAAAAAGCTTTTACCAAAGTGATAAGGAGAAAAGCTGCATTTTTATTCAGATGAAGTTCAAGGTTAATCTTCAGTTATTTTTTCTCATATCAAAGGGTATCTTTATTATATAAAGAGCATTACAAACTAACATTTTATCCATAATCTCATTAACCCTTATATGATACTCTTTTCTTGGTAAAAACTTTCAGAAACCCTACATTTATTGTTAAGTACTTTTAAGGAAAAATATTGTATTACCAACTGCAGTACAATGACTCAGATAGTATGTTTTCATCTTTTTCGGTAAAAGGGTGATGTTTGGCAAGTGGAGAATGCAAATATTTTCTTAGTTTACCCAAACAGCAATATTTCCTACCATTTTGACTGTGTGCTTTCTTAATACACTTGCATTTTATACTTTTAAGTATAATATTCAGTGGAATAAAGAATGAGTATTACAAACTACACAAGTGCATTCCATTAGAAAGATCAACATTTCAGTAAGTACTATGAACTTTTCCTTGTAAAACTCATTTAACCTTCCACTGAAATCAAAACATTACAAATGTGACTGAAAAGTTTTAAGATATCTTTTACATAAACAGCAGTATCATATCATATATTCTCCCTTTACCTGACAAATACAACTGGTTATTCACTACTTCTTAAATGCATTACTGTTTAAAACTATTTGAATTTTTATGTAATTTGAAATGTGTGTTTATATTTTATATATTAAATTAGCTAAATTACTATAAAATATATATTAATATATAAGGATACACATTACAAAAACAAAGTGGCACCTAGGAGCACTCAAAATATTTTACTTTTTTATTTCAAGACAAAATTCAGCTCCTAATTGATCCCTGTAAATGAAATAAGAAGCAAATGTGTATAATAAAGTATAATAAACTGATAAAGTATAATAAACTGATTAATAAAATCAGTTTACTGACTCTTTAAGGTCAGTAACAAAACATCCATTTGGGGGGGGATATCACTATTACAGCAGAAACACCATTTTTCCCCATTGAGATTTATATCTGAATTAGGCATAGCAAACCTAAAAACACTTCTAAGGAGATTTCAATTACCTATAAGAGAAGAAAATCCAGCAGTAAATACAAATCCTTGGAAAATAAATAAGATAGAATAATTTATGTTAAAAGTCTCAAACTCTGTGTTATTTAAAGTAAGGTGCAGATGAGCTTTATTTCTACTGGCTATTAGCTAGCTCAGATAGCATTTCAGTGCTCCTTCTCTGCACTGGCAAATCTTTCTTGACCGAGTATTCATTGGCACTGTGAGTTACAGACTAATTTATGTAGATTATTTGGATAATTAAATGCCAAATGGCCTTTACAAATATTTGGAAAAGTATTTTTCCCCCATAAAATAATGAAAATTATTTTATTATATGAAGTTTATATTAATATGGAGCAGACAGGGAACTGTGGAAAAACTTCAGTTTTTCTCTGCAAAAGAAGAGCTCCCCTCTCAGAGGCTCTCTCTGTTGACAATACAAACCTCCCTCACGCAGGCAGGTCATCCTTCTCCTCTAGCCAGAAACTGAAAATAAAAGACTGGGAGGGACCTTTCAAGTAACCAAGCCCAGTTCCCTGATACTAGAGGTAACCCTGTCCTGCCACCCGTTTTATAGTATCTGATAAAAGTCCATTGTCAAAATAATACAGCTTTCTGCTCCTCTGCCTATCAGAGGGCTACATTATAACCTCATAAGCTGCAAGCCAAAAGGCAAACTTTTGCACTTTCATTATGCCATAATCATTCCCACCCCTGCTACTGAGATCTAGGAAGAGAAATCACAGTTCTTCATCCAAGAGCTGAATAATTGCCTTATGGCTGGTTCCTGTGCCCGATGCACTGACTGTATCACAAAAGATGAGGCCTCTCACACTGTTCAATTTTCACATAATTGTCAATAATTACAGAAACGTAATCAGTCAGAAGCACAAGCAGTGTAAGGAGAGAATTACTCCACCCTTGCATCTCTCAATTAATCAGGAGTATGTCTAGGCGGTGGGTGACTTCAAAGGGCAGGCTAAACTCATCTTCTAATTTAGCTAAAACAAATATAAGTACCGTATGTGTAATGAGGTAAAAACAGGCAATCTTCTACATCCCAACAGATCAGCACTTGGTTTCCAATGAAGCAGCATTGAGGACGTAGCTCCTGATATGGATCAACAACTCAGTTCTCAAAGAATCTTTCCATGTTCTGTCGTCCTGCTCTTCCAACAACACCTTAAACAACGGACCTTAAACCGTATCATCCTCTCCACAGTCAGATCAAAAAGCACCATGGACTGCCACCAGACTTGTCACTAGATAACAGCTATTTGTAAACTCCTTTAATGTGTTTTCAGTATTCACTTTTAGAAAGAGCAGCAAAATTCAGGAAGTCCTGTCCCATTGCAAATGTTACATGGCTGGGTTTGTAGAGCATGCCACAAACAACGCAATCTGTAACATAAAATTAGTAGAGACACCTTTCCTGAATATTACAATTTCTGAACTAATGCAAGAGCAAAATTGCTTGGAAGTTAATATCTCTCTCTATATTGGCACCTTCTGGAAGTTTGTATTTTATCAATGTTTAAAATTTCCAAGTGCCATATGCTACTGGAATTATTTATTGATGATAAAAAGCCACCCTACTGCTCTTCCAAACCTCTGTACAGATAAAGTCTGCATAGTCAGAAAGTGGTTTGCAATCAAATTTTTCCATCAGTAGCCAGAAAGCAGGGAAAGACAAACTTCAGAAAGTGTATTTGCTAGCACATCTGAATCTACTTCACATCTTGAGTGAAGGAGCTTTGTGTGGAAACAAATTTGGCACTTAGTTTTCAAGGAGCAACAGCAGAATTCAAGACTCAGTTCATTAGTACATGACAGAGATGCAAAAATGAAGCTCTGCTGGTTGTAGATACAAAACAGAGCAAGATGCCAACCTGACAGTCATATTATCAAAGCTCTAACAAGAAAAAACAACAGTATGAGAACAGCATCCTACACAGACTAGGCTGTGACTGAGCAAGCCTCTCTGGAGGTAGGATGCCAAACCCCACTGCTGAAAAGATGACAGCACTTCAAAATTAGAAAAGAAGGGAAGATATTTGCTCTCTTCTTCGTTATCTGTGCACTGAGAACAGAAATAAAGGCACCTGCAAATTACCCTCTGGCAGCACCTCCCTGCTTCTATGGATTACAGATGCAGACCACCAGCAGCTGCATTGCAAACCTGGATGCCTCAGTCAAAAATCCCCCCGAGATGAATACAGACCTTTAATATACCTAAAAAATCTACGTATGACATGCAGAGTTAAATCTATTTGATCCAATCAACTCCAGAAAAATAAATATGAGCAAAAAAAAAAAAATAAACCTCCCTACAAGTACCTAAAATCTCTGGTTTTATAAACATCCATTTCACAAATCTGTGTGCAGTGGCTCCCATCCAAGGAGGAATGTCCGTGTTTTGCAGCAATGATGAAAAGCAATGTCATATGAGATCCTCCTTTACTAAAATATCACTTTTATGAAACATGCCATACAGTACTTCTAGTGCACTCAGAGGCTCTGCATAATCAGATGTAAACTCTGCTCAGAAAAAAAAAAAACATTTTTTTACCTCATCAAACACTGTGCCTGGTCTTCACTGCTCAAGAATTCTCTAAAGCCATGGAGGGAACAAGGGAGATATCAGTACAGTAGAAATCAGAGAAATAATCTATCTTAAAAAGGTACAAGAAAATTCTTTCAAATAACATGAAGTCCCATTTGATTAATTATTAAATTCACCCCATGCTTGACATGAAAAATTTTGAAGTACCAAGAAATATTCTAGGTAAGTGAGTATTCATTATAAGCAGTGATTAGCAAAAAAAATTTACAGAGTCTGGCAGGCTGAAAGATGAGATCATCAGCTCGAGTCCTTCAGCTCATTATCCCAGCCACTAGCCAAACATTACATCACAACTGAAAATGTATACCATTCATAATATAAAGGAGTGACACTTGAGGTTACTTGAAAAAGACAGATGACAGAAAAAGAATGGCTCTGTGGACCATATACTCACTGCTGAGTTACAACTATGGGACAGCTGAAAACTAAATACAAATCCCACAGTGACTTGAATATCCTGGCCATGACAGAATCACATGCAGTATTAACAATATATTGAAGCAGAAGAGCAATTCTGACTTCAGCACAGCATGACAGCCAACACCAACCAGATCATGCCAAGGACCAGGTACAATCTCCTTTTGCTCTCTTAATGAAATAATTAAATAATAATTAACCATCAACACAGACACAGTCCAGAAATTACCTATTAACTAAACAAAAATTAAAATGTTCCACTGATTTCTGAGACTTCAAATAGCTCTGCAGATCTGCAAGGACCTCCTGAAGGACCAGCACTTCTCTTGTCTAGGATGATGAGTACATTTATGCCTCATGACATTGCACAAACACCTTCCTCATAAGTACCTGCCAAGATCCTTGTTCTGCAACCTGCAACTTCACTTTCTCCAACTGTTGCCTTGCGTCCAATCCTCACAAATTCTAGTAGTTTCGGTGAAGTTAACCTCAGTTCTTGCATAGCCTCTGACTTTCAAAGATTTCAGTCTCAAAGCCAGTCTTCAACTGATCCTCTGCTTCACTCTTCAGCTATAGGTTTGTCACAAACCTCTCCACTTTCAGGTTCTTCTGCCCTGTCAGCTGTTAGTGAAGAGCAATACAACTCAAATTCCCATCACATATATTCCCAATAGGCCTCCTCTAAATCAACCAGCTGAAAACAAAATCAAAATTGTGCTTCAAACCCATTTATTCGCCCTCCCTTTTTGTTCATGCCTATTGTTTTAACACACAGAGCATGTTAAGGGATCTCACATCCTGCCTTCCTGCAGTGTATGATCTCTAACTTATTAGCATAGTTTGAAAAGAACCTGTGTATAACAGAGCAGCACATTTTTACCTGGTGCCCTTGACAAAGCTCTACAGTTACATGTAAGTCACCTGCTGTCTCCCAAGAGATAATTTTGACCTCTCTCAAGACATGCCCACAGCCTTGTCTTCCAGAGAACTTGCAGTACCCACCCTTTCCTTAACCTTCAGGTCTTCTTGGACAATTATTGATAATCCAAACACCTTTATTCTCCTCTTCACTCTCCCTTGCTTACAGGGAGGCTTCTTACAGAGAATCTCAATAAAGTCACTAAATATTACTGGAAACAAAATCAAGCATGTTAATCTTGGGGTAGGACTCAGAAGCCTGCATTCACTCCCAAGTTCCATAAGCTTCATACACAAAATACAGTAAATAACTTAAACTTCACACACTAAATTCATAACCAAAAAATTTATTTTCCCCTCAACTTCCCAGGAGCATCATTAGGATAAAAATCATCACGTTTTGCCAGACTCTGTTCTTAATGTAGGTCACAAGGTATGTAAATAAGAATTGATTATGAAAGGCATGAAGTCAAAACAGTCCATATGTGGCCAATATTGCTACTGAAACCCAAACTTCTGCATTTCCTGCCATTGTGACTTTAATTGTGAAATCATGAAGTTGCACTAAGATAACTGACATGTTTCATTTCCTAGCTGTCTTTAAGGGAAATATTAAAGAGAATTAAAACAAAACAAAAACAAGAAAACTTCCCCAAAAAACCGATCAAGCACAACCACCAAAAAAAATCCCCCGAACAACTCACTCAAAATGAATAACAAAAAAATGCCTACACAATTCTAAAGTCTATTAAGTTCCTCCACCTCATCAGTGCATCACTGAAGGAGGTTCACTCAGGAACTTAGGCTTGAGTTCTGCACTGGTCCCTTCTTGCTGCCTGGGATTAAAGGGAACAGAAAGCTAATGGACTGTCGCAAAGAATAGTCCATCCCTTCTGTCTCTGGATAATCTAACCTATCTCTGTCTGAAAAGAAACCCTGGCACAGATCTACCTATAAATCTACATGGAGTAAATAGGCTGAAGAAGAAATAGGACTAAACCAAACCAAGAAAACCACAAAGAACAACAAAACTAAAAGATGTTTTCCCTCTGTGCTTGCTATGGAAGATGTTAGGCAGATGATCCCCTGACTAGAGTAGGTTTTTTTTTCTCTCGGGTTGAGAATCAGCCTGAAATTTAAGCATCAGTTATAGAGGTCAGCAGAGAAATACAGCCAAAACAAACAGTAACAGACCACAAGTGTGAGATGGTGCTCCCTCAACTTTTGCAGGAACTCACGTACACACAGCTGAGCTATTACTGCTCATGTTAATTTTATTTAGACCCATCTCTGTATCAGAGAACTGTGAGATAGAAAACACATTGCCAAGCTCCTAACAGCCTCTCAAGAGGATCCAGAAAACTACAAAACAATTAATTTGACATACGCATTGAGCAAATTGATAGGAACTGTTACAAAGAACAGAGGGCTAGATGCCACGTGCTGGGGAAGAGTCCGCATGGCATTTGAACAAATGCCTCATAAATCCATTAGCATTGCTAGAGAATTGCTGTATGGGAGGACAAACATGAACAGATCAATCCACTTGTTTGATCTCCAAACAAATACATAAGTTGTTAAAAGATGGGAAAGAAAAGGTGGCATTAAACATTCAGTTTCTTTATGAAAATAGGTTGCTACCAGTGTTCCACAGGAGTTTTGTAGGACACAGCTGGATAAAAGGGTTGAAGAGGAGGGAAGAATGGTGTGCAGAAAGAGTACCTTACTGATACCAAGTCGCTCACAGCAATACAAATGGAGGCTTACTAAGAGAACTTCAACTGATCTCACATAGCAAAAGATTAAATTGCAAAATGGAAGACAAAACTCAGGTATAAAGAATTGTTGGGAGTGGTGGGGAGCCAAACAACCCCAACCCTATGAATACAGTATAGGCTCTGGGTTAGCTGTTATTGCTACAGGGAAAGATCTTGTGTTCAATGGGGACATTTAAAAAAAAACGATGGATTCCTTTCAGCAGTCAAATAAAAAAGCAAATACTGTTAAAAATTATGGGAAATGTAGACCACCACAGAACACACCCTCAAGCCAGCATTTAAACAACAGACACTGCACAGTGAATATATTTTCTAGCTTGAATGCAGTCCTCCAGTCTCAGAAAGACACAACAGAACAAGGGAAGGCAGAGAGGAGAACAAAGATGATCAAAGGTATGAAATGGGTTCTGATCAAGGAACTAAATAGACATGGATTTTTCCAGCCTGGAAGACAAACAATCAAGGTAGTATCAAAGAGATCTGTGATAAATAGAGCACCATAAAGGCAGTGGATAAGGAATCATTTGTCTCTTACAAGATAAGAACAAAGGGGCATCAAATGAAATGTTCAGGTAATAAATTCAAAATAAACAAAAAGAAGGTACTTCTCAACACATACATTGTTCTACCTTAGGACTCGTTGCACAGGATATTGTGGATGATAAAAAGGCGCAGTTTACAAAACAATAAGACAAACTAATGGAAGAAAAATCTATCACAGGCTATTAAACCAAAGATACCATCTCTGCTTCAGGAAGTTTGTGAGATTCAGATTGCTGAAAGCTGGGAAAAGATATTGGGAAAGCACTACTATGTGCTTGCACTTTTACTGTCTTCCCTAGGCACCTGCTGCTAGTCCCTGGCCGAGACAGGGACAGTGACAGCAGTCAGTAGCACAGCTCCTCAGGGGTTGATCTCAAGGACAAGTGTCCACACTTCCATCTGATGGTTTCACTTTCAGCTAGAACCAGACTGGTCCTGCTGCCTGAATGGGTATTCCCAAGTGGAAACATCTTCTGGTTTAGCAGAACCCAAAATGAAACCCGCCCACGCGCTCGGAACCTGCTCGGCAAGGCGCGCACGTCGGCAGGAAGCAGGGACAATGAGCGGACTTGCTTCAGGAGAACACTCCTAACCCACACCAAAACGCTCATGCAGATACACCTGCGCCCCATGAAACACACCCTTGTCCTGGAAGTCTGACTGCTCTCCTGAACCAGTGACCCTCCTGCAGCCAGCAGCTGCCCTCACACCCCAAAGGGTGACTGAGACTGAGCCGGGTCTTGCTACAGGATCGATCCTAAAGCATCTTCTCAGCTACACCCCACTCTGCTCAGTGCCCTCTGGGTACAACTACAGAATTAGGCCTTTAGGCATAAGGCTGGTGACATGAGGAAACTTTCACTTGCACATTTCAAAGGAATTTTTAAATCTTGGTTATCTTTCATGCAACAAACAGCTACTTTTACCTCACAAATATACATATATGTTGATCTGTGATGACAAATATACCAGTTTTAACCATCTCTACACTAAGAAAACACAACTGGTACCTTTGTTATAATGAGAAACCTATAATATATTAATATTTTGAAAATTATTAAAGACACAGTTCTAAGCCTTCTTTCAAGAAGACAACCAGTATATAATTCCAAGTGACAAATGCCAAATAAGGTTATAGACTTGAAAAATATATTTTAATATTAGAAACTTTATTGAAATTTTCTCATCACAACAGCTTGGCTCTTACAAAGTAGTTAAATATAGCACGACATTGCATTTCTCTTCATGGAAAACACTATTTTAATGATATTATATTGCCCTTACTACAAAGGCACCTTTTAAGTAAGATGAGAAGTTGATTTTCCAGTTTACAGACAGATCAAATATTTACCTGATGTATATTCTCCTAGGAAGAGGAATATACTTTAAAAACAAACAAACCTTCAAAATGTGTGTGATCTTGACTTCTGTTACTTAATTTTGCTTTTGTCTTATCATGTGAAGTGGAAAACAGCTTAGAATTAAATGGAATGTCTTCACATTTACAAAAAGCCTTTTGATTTATCTTGAATTTCTGATGCTACCAATTTAATATTTTGTATAAGACTCTTCCAAAGGAGACTACTGCATCCTTAAAAAAAACCCAAAAAAACCCAAAAAAAAAGGTTATGAGATAATTTTTGAAGAACAGTGATACTTTTGACCTTGACATAAAGTATACAATTGGTGGGAAAAGTCACTGAAGAAACGTCTACTGCTAACATGACTAAGCTGAACCTTTATCTGCAACCTAAATAAAAAGAAGGTTCCCACCCCAAAAAGCCTTGTGCATGATGCTTGTCATGAAGAATTACAGAGTTCTGCATAAGAGGGTTCAAGGGCATTCAAAATTACTGAAAAAAAAATCCTTCTTCAGAATTAACAATTCAGAATCTTCTCTTCAGAAAGCTAAAGAAAAATTGCTATGGCATTTTTAAAGATCTGTAAGTACATATCAGTCTTCTGTCATTTACACCAAACCTGGGAAAGTAAGAGAGAGAAATGCGATTTTTTTTCTTGTCTTGGTCTGTCTTGTACAGACTAAAATAAAATCAATTGCCCTGTGGAAAAGCCTTGTAAAGAAAACTCATAAATCCTATTTATTTATCTATTTTTTCATCATGTAGAGCAACACAAGATCAGGTATTCTTGTCACAGAGCCAGATGGTAAAAGAACCATAACAATCACTGTTCTTCAACCCCAGGGACCACAGTCACTGTACTAAAGATGAAATGACACTTAACTATTCACAAAATTATTTGACCCTTTGATCATTTCAATTAAACAGCATTAAATTCCATCAACAGGCATCCATAGACAAAAATTATGTGCTTATTCTTCCTAAGCAACGTACAAGGAGAATGGAAACTTCAGTGCAAGACCCCCCCCTCCCCGCCAAAACTGTCAAGCCAACTGGAAAGCTTTTTACATTTGCTCTAAGAAAAAAAAATGCTGCAAACAGGTTTGAAATTCTTCCCATATCTGACAATTAAAGGCTATCTTAGCAGTACATCCTTTCACTTAAGGTTCACATTTTATTCAATAGCTAATGCATGTCAAGTCTATGAAAGGTCTGTGAACACCTCAAAGCAAAGGCAGTGGCTGGACCTCAGACCTCAGTAATGGGCAGCAGATATTACTGCAGTGCATCCATCTATTCAAAACACTGATATTCCTTCCTCTGACCATTTTTCCAAAGAAACTAGAAAACTCTCTTGTGTATTTGTTCAGAATCCAATAACACAGGCATGATGATATAGTAGGAAAATACCTTTGCACTGAGTATGGTGAGGCACTGGCACAGGTTGCCCAGAGAGTTGTGGATGTCCCATCCATAGCAGTATTCATGGCCAGGTTGGATGGGGCTTCGAGCAACCTGATCAGTGAAAGGTGTCCCTGACCATGGCAGGGGACTAGGTGAACTTTAAAGTTGCCTCCAACAAAAACCATTCTATGTATGTCTCTATGATTGAGCAAGTCCCCCCCAAAAAATACTCTGCAGTCACAGCTGAAATAGGGATTTTCATACCAAAAGACCCAGACCAAGTCACTTCTAGTCACTGTCATCTGGAATTTAACAAGAGGTAACTGCTGGTCTAAACTAGCATGTCTCATTTTTCTACTTGTATAGGCATATCTTACTTGTACCTCACCTAAAAATTCTCTTTTATTTGCTATTTTCCCAAGCTAGGCTCAGACTCTTCCAACTTTGTCAATGACATTTCAGCAGAGCTCCATTCAGGATCTGAAGGATGGTAAAGTATTTTCTGTTCATTTTAAACATGCACCAACTGAAGGCGGCTCACATACAACAGGTACTCAGTGCTCCAGTGGTATCAGTGTGCCACAGATGAGACATTTTATACAGATATTTAAATCAGGCCACGCCTCTAATAAAGATAATAATTAACTATCCTCCTTGGCATCAAGGTGTTGCACAGTGAACTTCACATCAAAGAAAAGAGCCTCTAAGTTATTTAAAAATTTTGAAGTGTTGTGACAAGATGCTGCTCGCTTGTGTAGGGAAAGAATTTGTTAACCGGTCTGCACTGCAGCCAAACATCAACAGACTTTGATAGATTTTCTTTGCCTGTGTGTCTGCCAAGATTTATTTTTTTAATAGATTTTGCGGTTGTCCTCCAAAAGTTGAAATGTTATTTTGCACTAAGCACACTAAAACATTTTTTATGAACATTATTACCACAGCATAAAACTTCTGTTTCTGTGTGAAAGTTTGTTGTTAAAAAGGGTTTCACAACCATATGATATAAGGAAACTCAATTAATTGCATTTTTGAATTTCCCATTGCCAGATGGGATGTTACTCAAGACCGGCATAATGATTCAAATACCAGCAGTAGGTCCAGCCACCTAGACTTGAGAAGATGGACCCATGGGTAGAGAGAACAGTTTCCCTCAAAATGGCTCTAATGAAGACGAATTTGCTCAAACTAAAACAAATTCTACACAGCCATGGAAGGATTTGCTGAGACACTGGGTCACAGGAGGCTAATGGCACTGCGACACACCTACTAAATCTTCTCTCTGCAAGCTTAATGCAATAAAGAAAATCCCTTTGTGGCCGATACTGCCGCAGGTGCCACAGCGGAGATGAAGCAGCCCCAGAGGCCATGGGGCTGCAAGTGTCACACTGCCCAGCAGCCCCCAGCTCTGGAAAGGGAGTGAGTAGCTGACCAGGACTGGGGTTGTTCTGAGCCCTGTTCAAGAGGTGACAATCAAATGTGACCTGGCAAGGGAAACAGTGAATGCAGCGAGTGGTACATGGCCTCATCGGAGCAATAAAACAGGGAGCAGTTTATGCCGTGACCTGCTGAGAGACGATCAGTGGGACATCCTTCCGCCGGTTTAAGGAGCTGGGGAAGAAAATATGGACAAACACGAAGTTACTGAAGTGAAGGAGGAAGACACATTTTTTCCTCCTCCTCAAACTTATTCTCTTGGTTTTACTTGGACAAATCCAAAATAGTCTTGTTAGGATGAGAGAAAGAGCAAGATGCAAGCAGCTTATTTTTGTCCAGGAGCATCAGACATTTAAATTACCAGTCTTGCTACTGATTTTGGACACTAGCCATGGCTGGGGATTTTACCCGTAATTCTCACTGACATTAATTCACAGACTGGCTCCCTGACCAGAAAAGGTCTTGCTCTGGCCTGACCCATAACAAGGAACCTGGAGAGGAGGGTTCATCTGACTCACAGTAATTGTCTTACCGGCATATCGGATAAAAGACAGTTTCTGAGATATCAAGTCTATGGACAGACACAGGATCTGCAATCTCCTGGCACACACTGCAACAGCCAAGGAAAATTGTTACTGTAAGAACCGAGTATGTCAGTAGGAAGCAAGTGAAAAAACAATTTTCTGGTTCTTCCAAATATATAGTTAAAGGAGCACAAAACCTGAGCTTTTGAGATCCACAAAAGAACTATACAAACATGGCAAGAGTACCTCTGAAATGCTACTGCAGTGCACTGTTTTTTATTTAATAAAGTCATTGTAATAGTTCTATCAAGCACTTACTTCTGCATTTTAAAAATATATACAGAAATCTGCTAGTTATTGAAGACAATCTGCTCCCAGTATCAAAGGAGAATCACGTATTAGTAGACTCCTCTCAAGTCACACGGCCACATTATAACTCCAAAAGTATCTGTGAAGATACTTTTTTATTTTCCCTCAATATGTATAACAAAACAGGGATGAACTAATGCCACTTACACTTAAAATAAACAACCCCATTTATAAAAAAAGACTGCAAAACACAAATGAAAGTAGAGTTGTTACCTACTTATTTCTCTCTTTGAGGTCGAGCATCCCTGAAGACTGAATTTGTATTTTCCCTGTAGCTTGCTACACTGAAAAGGCAGCAAAACCAACACTGTATTCAAGATAATTATGCATCTTATCCCACACCCCTAAAATAGTAACAAGTTTGTGATAGTTCTACCTGTCATTTTGCAACAAAACTTCCCTACATCTCTTGAACGAGCTCAAAATATAGATTCAAAAGAAAAAGGAGAATGGGGGGAAGATTTCTGATGGCTATAATTGAGACGGGATATTTTCTGATCTGTGCTTCTGCAGGAGAGGGCTGGATTTTTTTTAATAATTGCTAGAAAATTTTCTCTCATTTCTTTGGATCATCTCTCAAATTTAATAATCTTTAAATAGTTTATTTACTCATTAATTTTTGTGCCAGATTACCTACAAAAATATCCACAAAATGTGCCTATTCCTTTTTTATTCAAAGAGAATTTACTTCAGAAATACAGACTTCTCCAGCAGAGTCTGAAAAAAAATTTCTTTCTAGCTAAAGGAAGGAAGGAACCAAAGGAAGGAAACTTGTAAACTACTAAATTTCCTGAATAAATATTTCTTGTGTCCCTCATTTGGGCACTGCAGATTGGAAACTAAGCCTCTGCCTCTGGGACAGCAGACTCCCAACTTTCAAATTAATGCAGTTTTTCAATCATTCTTTAACATGAATCATTAATATGAATACTTGTACTGAACCCATTAAGTGCTACTGCTTTGTCCCACAAACATTCACTAATTTATCTATAACATGCTGCCATCTGGTAAGGGAACAGGATTATCTACATTTTACAGATGAAGGAGTCAGAGGAAAAAGAAACCAACCAAACAAAAGAAAACCCCCCCAAAACAATTAATTATTTGAGCAAGTTATTTTGAGAAATCTGCCAGATTAAGTCCAGATTTCTTCAGTCACAGTCCACTGCTTTTAAAGCAGAACTATTCCTTATCACTTCCAGAAACCTTAATTTCCAATTAGCCATGAAGTATAAAAGAAACAAAACATGAATCCATGTTTTCTTTCAACAATGCCTTTAATAAAGCTGGGCATACATGACCTATATGGTAGGTTCATCAAGTCGGCAACAGATACACATTGATATTATTAAATGTTTAATATGTTTTAAGTAAGACTGACCTCTGAATGAACCACAGTACGCTTTGGGATTTAAAACAATCTGTTGTAGGCTAATTTTTCACATTAGGTCTGTATTTAACAGCAACAGTAATTTTTAAATTTAATTTGGCCTCCTGCATCATGCATATAGAAATACATTTCTCTCAAGATAAATCACTCAAATGTGCACTATATCAATACCAACATCGGTTTTTTTTTGCTTGGGGATAATTTTGCCAATAATTTAACAACACAACTACGAGAAAAGCAGCAACGCCGATTCCCTTTCTAGCGTGAAAGCAAAGTAGCTTGCAAGGCATGCCTTAGATTTGAGAAGCAGCAGAAGGAACTCCACACCCCTCTACCACTTTTAAATATAACAGCAAAACAAAAAACTCAGCAGCTATTTCAGGAAGCTTAGTTGTTCAAATAAGAAAATACTTACAAGCAGAGGCTGGGGGCAGACTCTACAAAAAAGCCTTTTCTAGAGACAGAGTACTCATTATTAACACAAGTTTTGAAGAAAATCAGGAGGAAGTACATCTAAGGATCAAATCAGAAGCAGTCTTGCAGATTATTTTAAACTATGCATGATGGATGCATTCTGCTCTGTCCTCATTTCAAACTGCACAGACTTTTCCCTGTGATAATCTATTCCAGATGAAGCAACTGATATTTCCAGTTTCAACCAAAGAGAAATGGAAAAAAGGGGGCAAATCCCCCCCCCAACATGATAACTCTTTGCTATTTAATGATTAATCAGTATGAAACCTTCACTCAACATTTAACTTTCTCTTATTTACTGAGCTCTTTAATACAGAAGGGAAAGTAAATAAAAGGAAGAACGGCAATTCTTGATTTCTTGCCAGTTTACAGTATTAAAAAAAGAATCTGCGCCACGGGTTGGCAGGCAGCCACACTTACAGTAAGCTATCTACTGTTTCACCCCGCAGGAAGGACAAAGGATTCAGTGTGGGGCTGCCGGGTTTCTCTCTGTCAAATGCACCCTTCAAAACAGATCCCAGGAATATTAAAAACTGTGTGCAATTAAGAGAATGTTTTTCCTGATCTTTCTCGCTTTTGGGAGATGTTTTTAAAAACCCTGGAGCGTCATCGCTGTCGAGAAGGCAGGGACAGGAAACAGCAGTGCTACAGCCACAGCACTGACATTTTAACTTACTAAATCAAGTTACCCCAACAGAAGTAGAAGGTGCTGGGTTAAGCAGTTCGGTTCATATTTCTGTTTCCTCACGATGTACAAGTGTACATTACTGCTTCATTCTCTCTCCATCTGCACAGCACCCTCTTCCTTAAGGGCTTCCACAGGATTGTGCCACAGGGAAGCCCATCTTCTGAGGGCTTATTCCTAAGGCTTCCTAATGTACAGAGGTATATGTTTGCCAGCAGTGGGGAAATCTGAAAGAAGCACTGACTTCTGGGGATAAATCTCTTCTGGGGATAACTGCTCCATTCCACATGCATTGTGCAATATTCCCACATTTGGTCACTCAAAACCATCTGAGCCACTGGCAGGAGGCAGGAAGGAAAGAGGAACAGAATGACGGGAGGAATTAAGGGCTGGGGAACTAAAAGGAAAGACAGGGTAAAAAGCAGCAACAAGTGGGAATAAAAACAGGCTAGAGTTAATAGAAAGAGCCAAAAGGAAGTGAAAGAAAGCATGACTGAAGAGGAAACAAGTCGTTAAAGGACAAAGAAAATCGCCACTCCACATTATGAGGGAGAATACATGTGTAAATACAGAGAATATGGATGAAAGTTAAGGATCAACGATTATAAACAAGCACAGCCTGAAGTGCTCCTTCCACTCTTAAAACAGAAATAAAAGAAGCATTGGTTCCACCTATGAGAAACGAACATACACGTGACCTGTCTTTGTTTTATTATGTAGCCTTTAAAATTCAGTGAATTTCCAACTTTTCCATTCCTACTCTGCCCATATTATGTCTGGAGACATTCTACATATCCCCATAAGCATCAGTACATTTAAAAAAAAATTATGCTTTAAGAATAGTGTTATTTTCTTTTCTCCCAACTTCAGCATTTTTATCTGATTCTCATACTTCTGTGCCCGATTCCCAAAAATTTAGTGGGTTTTTTACTATTTGGATTTAATAGCATTCAATCTTTCAACTTCAGTATCATGAACTCTCTAGCCTAAAAATGAATTTTCAACTTAAACAGGAGAGAATGGAGGAATCTCTAGAGTACATAAAACAGACATCTTTTCCTTGCACTCCTGGAAGGGCTGGAAGGAGTGATTTTCAAATTTTTGACAGTCTTCCCCATCACTACCTCACCCCACTCCTCCTAGCTAAGAATGTAAAATTGTTCAGAGTACTGCAAGTCAGCAACAGCCTTATTTAAATGAGCTTTGCATCTTAGTAAATGTCTCAGGTTAGATCCCAGTTCCGAAACATACCAGTGAAGGCTGCAAAGATCTGAAAATCACTGTCTGACGTGTATCTTGCTGTGACAAGTATTAGATTTTTGGCAAGTTCAGGACTTCAAGTACGTACTAACTTACTTTTCACACCAAAAATCAGGGATGCTGATAGCAAAAGTGCAGACCCAGAGATACAATATGACAGATAGATACAGAGCTGGCAATCCCCTTTCTGTCTCCAACCTGCAGGTCACCCCTGGACAGTTTTAGGAAAACCACTTCCCCGTGTCTCCATTTCTGCATTCACAGAACTGAACTTTTGTTCCTTTGCTCTCATGGACTTCTCTAAGCAGGTTTCATAGGACTCAGCCATCACTATTTTGTTTCCAGGGCTGGTTTTGCTTTCACAGACACAGTATCTACTACACATACATTAGAGCTGCTGCAGCTCCCCGGCAGCAAGAGCACCACACACAGTGTCAAACAAAGTGCAAATTCGGTTAGCATGGAAACAAAACTGAGCCAGCTTCCACAGCAGCAAAAATACTTGCTCTTGTACCAAATTCAAGGAAACCATTTTTGCTGGAAGTAGCATGCTTTTCAGAAGTTCCATAATGGTTGTGAAGCACAGCTTCCACAGAAGATTGGTTTTCAGCTCGCTAATCTTCATCTACACCATAACCTACAGCACAAGTTTTGATGTGTTTGCCTGCTCTTTTTATCTTTGGAAGAACTAAGAAGAATGACTGGCTTTAAAGAACAGCTTAGTGTCCCAAATGAAGTTATTGACAAGAAAACAGTAACTTGACATATACAAAATTTTAGTTTAATTGGCAAAAAAGAATCACTACAGCTAGATAATGCTTTCCTAAAGTACCATACAAACATTTAAACTTCAGGTACAAAATGCAGCAAGTGCTGGTGAGTTTCATAACAACATACTCGAGGAACAAGAAAAACCAAAACCAAACTAAAAAAAAAATCTCTAAGCATTAAAAACATTTATTAATTTACTGATTTTTAAGCTTGATGGAAATGTTTCTGTATTTCAGTTTTAAAAGAGAGAGTGGAGAGTAGGAGAGAAAGACAAAAGAAGAAATAAATTATACCTTCAAGATTAACACTTCCTACATGAAAAAGTATTTTAAACATAAATTAATCCTTTGATTAAAAGTTTTGATTATTCTTAAAAAAAACCCAGTTCAGCATTGGAACTACTTAGCCTCCCTAATCTGATTCCTCTCTCCAACAATTACAGTGCAATTACATGAGATAAGAACATATTTCTCAGCACCATTTTTACATATTTTGATAACCATGTCCAATTAGAAATTTCTCTCACTGCTTAAATTAAAAAAAAAATCTTGAAAATATTTTTTTTTATTAATTATTCTGACACAGTGCTAAAGTGTCTCCTCCAAGCAACAAAGGAATTCACCTGAGTTCTGCTCCAAAACAGACTGAAAGTTAACAGCCTACTTCCAGCTGACTTCAGCACGCCTACTATCAGGCTGCCCGAAAACTGACATGGGTAGCTTTGAGAAAGGAATTGTACTTCAATCCATGGAAATGCATGAAATCCATGGTTTTTTTACTCTTGTTGGTCTTCTCAAGGTTTAAGATTCTTTGAAATGCCATCAGCTATAGCAACAGATTCTCGTTTATACAAACAAATGACCTACAAAGTACACACTTAATCTTACCAGCATGCAATTTTGATTATCCTGAACCTCTCTTTCACGTCAGTCTTTTGTCAGCTGCATAAAAGTGAAACATTTTTTTTAAACAAACAAGAATGTTTCTGTTCTGTCAAATTTCAAGTCATCAGTGTCCCCCCATGAACCCAGGTTATTACTCCTTAAAGTAATCCCACTTATATCGTGCCCAAAACATGGAATCTTTTATTTGTATTTCTTGTACTTGCAAAACTTGCAAGACAACTTTTTTTTTTTTTTAATCTGGTAATCACTGTTTTCAGAATTCCCTACAGGTAAAAATGCTACAATTAATTAAAAAAATAGGAGCTGGGAAAAACTGGAAAAACCTAAATAATTATGCATTATTATATTAGACAATTAGGCAATTATATGTATTTTTCTATTATAGAATATTTTAGTAATAGTCTATATAAATTATTATGAAACACGAGAAATGTTTTTGAAAATATTGACACTTCTAACTACCCTACTAATTATTTCAGTTAGATATTTTATGAAATGCCATTGATTTCACCCCAGATAATGAATGAGTAAAAATGTTCACATTTTTAGTTAAAAATGCTCACTAGGTTCTGTCCCTCATTTATTCTGTCATGTGCATGACCATGTTGCACAGAGGCTGCAGCACCTATTCTGAAATTCTTAAAAACTATTTAAAATCAGTAGGTTATCACCATTTTAAGGCAATAACTTATTAATACCTGACTGACCCATTTTTTATTTTCGGCATTGAAACTATAGATTAAATGGTCTGTTCCTTTGCAACTGAAAGGTGAAACTCACATAGTAATAATTAAGGGTTGGATGATCATGCCCCTGGCAGCAAGCACTGAGTGCAGAAGGGGGAAGCTGCAAAAACCTCTGGATTTGCTGCAGCAGAGGACCCTAATGCCTTCCCAGGAACCCCAGCTCCTGGCTGCCCTGCTTTCTCTGCTCTCACCTGAATCGTGCTTCCTGCCAGCATCCATATGCAGAAGTAGAAAATAAGAAAGGGAAAAAGGAAGGAAAAAAAATCAGCAGTGAAAGCATCAACTTCCAGCAACATTTTCAAAGCTTGCAGCGGAAGAGTGCCAAGCACTCTGCTCTGTTGCTGGCAGGAAGAACCTTGAAAACTGTTTGCAGCCACTTACTGACACTAATCCTTGCCTCTCCTTTCTGCCTCATCACAATTTTCAGAGCAGCATCTTCCTGGGCCTGCCACAGCTCCTTGCAGCTGCGGGGCTCGCAGGGGCTGCACAGCTCCCCTGGGCCAGCAGCCATATGCTGCATTTCTCTGGAAAGGCCCCTAAGAAAATACTGACCTGAGCCATATTCCTGACTGATTGTCTTTGGCACAGAAAGCAAAACATGCTAAAAATGCATTCCTGCCGCAGCCGGGCGGATACTGTCCCGAGGAGGGCTGAGACGCTCTGACAGCTGCTGCCCGCCGCTGACACCGGCAGGGACACAGGTGACAGACAGCACAGTGCCATGGGGGGACATCTCCGCCGGGATGCCAAGCGGGCCAGGCACCACAAACCCACTGGGCACCATTTTCGGTCAGCACACCGCAGAAGGGGGGGCAACAGCGTGAGAAGGAGAAACGCTGCCCACTGCGTGCGCCTCCTCTGCCTCGCCCCACGAGGGACGCCCAGAGAGGGACCCGATGGCCCAGCGCAGACCGCCCGCCCCCCAGCAAAGGAGGTCAGCTGAGGTACAGATGGGACTAACCAAGTGAAAAAAGTTATCCAGTATCACAGGGCTGCCTCAAGCACCCCTGCTGCCAAGAGAGATGTATTTCATCTTGGCCTTAAGCCAGCCTTGAGACATCCCGTTTCAGTTCCTGATACTTCAGGCATTTGCTCTCCCTACACCCACTTTACAGATATAAACACAGGCAGGAGAAAAAGAAAAAAAAAGGAAAGCATTCAGCTTGTGCAAACACCCAAGGCTCAAAATAAGGGAAACACAAGAAATTGCTTCAGCTGGGAACCAGAGACAATGTGAAGCCTTCGCTGTATGGGCCACTCTGATGCTGAAGGAATTCAAGCACACGCATTACCCACTCCAAAGGGACAGCAGCACCTCCCTTGCCACATAGCATTTTGTCTGTGATTTATTAAGAAGAAAGAGCTATTGGTTCATACAAAGTGGGAACTAATACATGTAATTCTAGCTGTTGAAAAAGAAATTTTGAATGCTGCAGTATACATACATGCATCTACACACAGAGACACTACATAGATACATATAGATATGAATGTATATATGTAAATACTAGGATAGTTCATTTCGCTTTATAAACAAAAAATAAACTACTCGCAAAAAGAGGTTAAAGGTGATCATCATTACATCCTTCAATGTATTTCTAGTCCCTCATTTGACTCCAGGTACAAGTTAAGTTGGCCCATCATTAAATGAACATGGAGGATAAAGAGGGATGCCCCAAGGCTGCAAGACAAATACAAGTGATAACCCTCCTACAATGCCATAGGCAGAGTAAATCATATTTAGCAAACCAGACACTGTTTAACAGGTCCAGTAAACACCCAATTGGCAAATTTCTTCCCTTCCTATGAAAGACATAATGTAAATTAATTGCAGCATGCAAAATCACAGTTTTAATTTAGCAACATTCTTTGCAGCGCTTGAGAAATAAATGCAAAAACAGTAGGGATTGTCAGTGAGCTAACTGAACAATTTCACAAGTAAAGGGAATATTTTACATGTCAATGGGGCACTTTTACAACTGCTGACTGTTTCTTGAAGGAGTCACAGATCTTGTGTGTCATTTATGGAATTTTGAGTTTGATTTTTAGTTTCACCTCTGAATAAATTCAGCAACAACACGGAAGTTCACTGATATGAACTGTGCTTCAAGTTAAGCAACAAATACAGGCATCTTAATTCTCTACCATGTAAGAATCTCTATCAAATAATTGTCTTTATGCTCCTGGATTTTTGCAATAGTGTATTTCCTGCAAGTAATAAAATGTCTGTGAGTGTTTTTGAATTCCCCGTTCAAGTGCAAGTTGATTAACAGTGCTTCCTCTTAAGGAGTTAACACTATTTTTAATCAGTGATAGATTTGATAATAATTTCCATTACTTCTAATCTGCTGTTTTGCAGGGTGTATAACATGGTTAAATGATGCTTGATTTTGCTCAGGCTCTGAGACTGCATTCCTGATAGCTCCTTCAGTTCTTCACCATTATGCATGCTGCACTAAGCAGCCCTTTCCCCTCACTGACTTGAGAAAGCATGTTTCCAGAATATGTTATTCAAATCCTGAGTCATTTGGGTTCAAAATCACAACTTCCTCTAAAGTCAGCATTTGTCTTCTTTTGAGGCAATTGTTCCAAACAGAACATTTTCGGATGGCCTCAGACATTCTTGTTTGAATTTAACAATACACATGAGATTTAGATCCGGAATGCAAACCTACTGAAGACAAACAAAACCAAGAAAACCCTTGGAAGGTATGACAAGTAACATATACCAACAAACAGCAATGTAAGTCTTCAGGGCTTGTTACTTCCCAGTTCTTACTTTTGTCCTCTGCTCCAGCCACTTGGTAAGTCAAAAATACAGAGGGCTCTGCTGAACACCCTGCAACCCCAAGCCAGAGCCACCTATTAATGCTATTTCCTCACCATTTTACGTCTCTGCTTTTTCACCAGTGCTACAGTGCCAATGGGGCTAGAAAACATTCAGTAAGGACCAGTTATTGCACTCCAACACAACCCTTTGTGGTGGTTTCCTCTCCAGCCAGCCTTGAGGGAAAGGGTCTGGAGTCCACAGACAGCTCTATCACCCAACTTTTCCTATCTCCAGCCTCTGGGGAGATGGGACATCCTGAGAGGAGCAGGAAAGCTGCATGGCCTCCACTATGCACCTTGCTCTTCACTCCTTTCTCAGCAGATACCGTTGAGTACCATAGATATCGATACTGTTGCAAGTGTTAATGTCTCCCTTGCCAGAGATCTGTAATAAACATGGCTCATTTTCAACAGCAATACCTCCCCTTCTAATGTTGTCAGTAACTTTGACAAACATTAGAAGCTTCTAGTCTTCATTCTGATCATAAACAAGTTAGATAAATATCTATTTAATCTTTCTGAGATACATGAAAATGGGGAATCTCTGAAAATAAACCAAAGGTACCTAAACACCACCATGTATATGTTCATATCAACTTACCTCATCGCTGTACACCTCTGAGCACTGGAAAACTCTACCTTCATTTAATGGGCAGCTGAATAAGGGGCAACACCAGGAAAAACAGAAATAGGGATAGGCGCTCATTCTGGAGCCCCTCCTGGATTTAGAAGCACCCAAACCTGAAAGCTCGTGCAAGCATGTCAAGACCAAACCGTGGAGGTGCATTTCCTGCAGGGAAACCCAGAGCACACTGTGCCTGAGGCTGGAACAACTTGAGCACACAGCTGAGACCCCTCTTCCCTCCCTTTCTGGCAGAGAGGAAAGCCAGCCACTGCACCACCCTCTTCCCAGAGAGCCCCTAGGCTCTCCACAGGACAGACACAGGGATGGGGCTGAGGAAGAGTGGACTCCATTCCTGCTATTCATCCCCTATCCTGTCCAGACATCTCAGGACAACCTACTCCCCTCCAGAGGGACCTCCCAGCTGGCCTCTCTAACCCGACACTGCTCCCATGTTCTCCCCACAGACTGAACAGCTGGCCCTGGACACCTTTAACTGTGCATCAGAGTGCAGGCTCTGCTGGCAGCCCTTCCTCCCCTCCTTCCAGCTCTTCCTCAGGAACAGACAGCCTGGACTCAAAAATCCTTGCTGCAGGGAGCTGCCTGCAGATGGATGACCTGCAAGCCAGAGCCCTCTGCCCCAATCCCACATATCACCAGGCTTTTCTCTTAAGATTCTAAACAGTCCCAAGGTAAATTTTATGCTAAGAATTATTTATAGACTTCCTGCAAGTGACTGCCCAGAGCTTTGATGAACACAAGACAATAGCTCTGTTCATCTTCCATCCGTAACCGTGCAAGCAATAAATGTTTCTATCAACAAGCATTTGAGCAAACAACTGATTCAGTTTGTTCCAAGCACCTCAGGCTAGAAAAATAATATTGAAAAGAGTTTATATGCTAGCTTGCACCTCCCCACCGCCATTTCCCTCTGAGCAAGCATTTCTGATGAAAAACAAAATAAACGTTTACTTGTAGAGAATTTAAACTAAAATTCTTCAACATAAATCCAAGAGCTTTTGGTGTTTGCACAATACATATTTTTAGTGCCTACCTATGCAAACACTGAAACAGTAAAAACAGAGTTACTGTATAAAACTAGCAAAATTTAGTAACACTTAATTCCTTGCACATGGGCCCTGGAGCCTCAGATGCCACAGAGGTTCACTTCAGCGTGGGGAAAACCTGCAGGCTGCTATTTGGATGCTTTCATGAACCCAGCAAAGGAGAAGAGTTGCTATTTGTTTTTGGAATATACAAATATCTTTAAGAGCCAAAAAACCATGCTGATACTTTAGAGTAATGTCTTTTTATTGTAACTCAAAAGCCGTCACAAAAATCTTGCCACAGAAACTGCTGGTGTTTGCTTTCCTACTACCTACAATCACTGTCCTGCAGAATTATAGTAGAATTGCTCTTTTAAGATATGATCCCAAATATCACTAAATATGGAGAACAAATTCCCGAGAAAACAAACCCTTACCACATCAGCATTCTATAATATTAGGAAACTATTTGCATCATGCGGCTTGTGCTAAAATACTTAATGATCTCATCCTTACCATAACAAATTATCTGCCAGAAAAAGACCTTGAAGGTCAACACTGGCAACAATTAAAAAGTAATGAAAAACATTCATCCCTTAGGCAGAGTTACAATTTCTAAGTTTGAAGCAATGTGCTGTATATTTTATTAGCTATCACTTGTTTAATTATTCATTGGAGCTCCTCTTATGCTCCATAGAGCAACCTCACATTGCTAAGATTTCCATTTGAATGCTATTACCGATTCAAGGACAAATCTCGTTTAAACTTTAGCTTTTGTTTTTATTTTCCAAAACATAAATTATGTTCAAAAATTAATGGGTCTGTCATACTCGCTATTTTTAATTCTGCTCACATTAGCTTCAACCTCGGACTCTACACATCACCTCTCCAACAACAGTATTTTGAGTGTCCGCATTCATCTGCTCCAGTATTCCTACAAAACCACACAAGTTTTCAACCAACTGCATCCCTTCCTAGGCCAGCAGGATTAATTTTTATTCCTGTCTCATTTGCAGCAGCAGCTCACTCAAGCACAGTATTTCAGTATTTTCTTAAAGAAACTCACTGAGTTCAAACAAGGCGATAGGACTATGAAATAACTTCTGCGCTTTAATTGCCATTTAATTACATCTCCTGGATTTCCTAGCAAGTAAATAAAATATTTCTCAAGGTTTACCAGAGAAATAAGGAGCTGTACAAACAGGGCAGACTAAGATTGGTATTATCTGCAGTTCCTAATTTATCCTTAATTGTGGCCATACACATTTATGCCCTGCTGGGGATTCACAACACACACAAGGAAAATTAGCTAGAAGAGTTTTTTGAGTAAGGGAGGAAAAGGCCTGTTAGTGTTCTGTGATCAGCAACTTGAGATAGGTTCCCCATTTAAAATTTCATTAGTAGAAATATGTATGTATGTGTACTGTACTGAAATGGTGAAAGGAAAGAAGGGAATAAAGTAGAACAGAACAACAGACCTGCAATGGTTTGATACGTGCTTTATATAAAATCATTCTGCTGGAATTAAGAAATGAAAATTGATGTTAACCCTTTTTTTGCCTCTCCCCTCCTTCTTACAAAAATATAGCCACTTCCTGAGCTAAAATTACAAATATTAATATCATGGTTTACAAAAATTGAAAAAGGGCTGCCATTGTGGGGGAGAAGGAGCAGTAATACAGGAAAGAAAAGGCTAAGTACTAAAATACATACTCATTTTAAACTACTTCAAATTCCACATGAATAAAAATAACAATGAGCATGTATTTCCATACAGTGAGTATTCAAACTTTATCTAATGCTCTAAAAAGTATGTTTATTTAAATAATTAAATTTGGTATACAACACTGTTCTCTAATACTCCTCGGTAGAAGTATACTTTGAGCAGCAAAAATAAATGAAATTTGTTGTGCAAGACAAACTTTCCCCTACTCCTTCAGGCTTGGTTTCATGACACTATCAGTATCACTAGGAAAGTGACTTGTTTACATAATGGGGAAAGTTTTTTACAAGCATTACTACATTCATATTATATAAATAAAAGGCAGCAGCAAAACCCACCTTAACCCACTCCAAACCAATTCCCAAGATCAGATTTATGAAACTGTAAAATTTGTCTTACATGGAAAACAGAAATTGCCTTAAAACTTCATCTGCTGAGTCCAGGGGAGTGAAGTGGCAGGAAGGAGGTACACTGCCCAGGAGCCCTTCTGAGGAATGGGCCACAAAGGGACTGCAGCCTCATCTCACTCTTACCAGGAAGACAGACAGAAATATTTTTTAAACATACACACACACCTCAACATAGAATCTCACGCGTGAATAATCACTTTTTTTAAATCCAAAATTTCCTCTTGATTACAAAGACAGAGAAACTTCAGACTTATGATCAGCAGGAAACTTCTGTGCATGTATTTTGCTTTACCAGTGGGGAATACACTTCTGCAGTATGTTTCAGATACAGGTCATGTGGAAATTTCTCAGAGAAAGTCTCTTAAAGCCTTTCTGATGAGACTAGAAAATCTGGACAGACCAGTTCCTTGTTGGTCTAATTAAAAGGCCATTAGGACATTGATCCAGAAGTAAAATCTGAAGGAACACAGAGTCTTAACTGAAGGTGACAATAAGGGACACCATTCACCAAGGTCATATTTGCCCAAGAGTCCTCTTATATTCCTCCCTCGTGTAGTGGAGGACACAGGCTCCTCCTGAGGGCAACTCTCAGCCACCAGCGAACAGGAAAAGGAAGAAAGACCAAAATCCATAGACACAGGAACAAAAGGAAAATTTCTGGGAAATGGAACACAGAATAAATTAACATGGACCTTTTTTCGGATATAAACAACACCTTGCATACCCAAACCACATACCCCTTCTTTGTGTCCAAAACTTCCACCTCCTCCAGAAGTGAGCACCAGGAACACCTCCATCCTTTCCAGATGTTTTCAAGCACCCCCTATACATCTGCAGAAGTCAGTAATGCCCAAGAGCAACATCTGTTCCACTAACCCAAGCCCACCAGCAGGGCTGATATCCCCATGGACACCAAGGATGAGGAGGGCTGGTCACGATTGCTGCCCAAACACCTTCAGCACATCACTGGGAATTCCCAGTATCAACCTGCTACTAAGAAAACACAATTTACTTCTACATTTCCCTACAACAGTGTTAAGCAACAGCCGGATGAAAATGGAAGCAGAAAACTGCTACCCATTATGACACATTTTTAACACATCTGCCTTCTTTCTCTAAACAGATCCAACAGACTTACAGAACCATAGACTGCTAAAGGTTGGAACGGACCTTAAAGATTATGTAGTCACAACCCCCCATGCCATGGGACACCTCCCACTACACCAGGTTGCTCAAGGCCTTATCCAGCCTGGCTTTGAAAACTGCCAGGTTTGGAATTACCCACAATGTCCCTGGGCAACCTGTTCCAGTGCCTCATCACCTTAAAGAATTTCTTCAAAATATCTAACCTAAATTTCTCCTTTTTCAGTTTATACCCTTTACTCCTCGTGCTATCACTATGGTTCCTGACAAAGATTCCTCTTTGGAACACATGCTAGGTCTGCTATCCCAAGCTCCTGAGATAAAGCATCACTTGACAGCAGCCAAAACTTCCTTTTTTTAACCCCATCCACCTAATTTTTCTAATGTCAGTGTGAGCCATTTAGCACTCTAAGGCTGGTCATCAAAACCAGGAAAATACCTACCAGCTCAGGTGCACAGGAACACTAGCACCAAGAAGGATACTGACAATAAACATATTTCTGGTTTTAAGCACTTATAAACAATACACTTTTAATTTCTTGTCAGGCTTAGCTACTGAATACTTAAGTTACACCTGCATGTCAGGCAACAGTACTTTGTGAGAAAGAGACATGTTCTATGAGTCTGTGTATTAACTACAGTTCTTAACAAATAAACTCTGAAAAATGGCAATTAGATATGCAAAATAAGTCCATCTAAAAACTGCTTTAAAACTTATAATGGAGATTCCACAAAACTGTATGAACATGGAGAAAACCCACTGTCACCTGCATAAGCCAGTACTAAGAGCTTTTCATAATGAAACTTTCAGAAATGAAGTGAGGAGCTGATTTTATCTGGTACACCACAGTAATTTGCTGTGTAGTTTCATGGAACTGCTACAAATAGCATTACAGCCAAAACCCAATTGTTGCTGAAATGCATTCAGTAAAATGGAAAATACAGAGAAATATAACACAGTAATTGTCTCTCAACCCACATTACATATTGTGTTTCTAAATTATATAGTATTATATTTTCAAGTTTTTAATATAGTTTCCCACTGAGGAATTGATAACACAGGAGACATTCTTTAACCTTTTCCCTCTGAATATCCAAATAATATACCACATAGGTTTATAAACCAAATAACTCTCCAGCCTTTTATTAGATCCCAAGGGATAAAATCTGTTTTAAAAAACCAACACATATAGCAATGCACAAAAGAGCTAATGCAAAGCTCTTTCCTTGCTGTGCTATTTCTCACCTGCATCGCAATTTCTCCTGAACAGTTGCAATTGCAGCTTATGAGTTTACATGTATTGGAAAGACAAAAATTGGACTTCTAGCACTTGAAAATCTGCATTGAACACCCAAATGCAATCACTGCCAACACAAACCACGATCCTGCTCACCCACCGAATCCTACTAAATGGATTCAACACAGCATTGCCATCTCTTTAAAGGCTTGACCCAAGCAATGGATGAAATAACTTATCAAGCTCTTCTATTCCCCAGATATTGCAGAAAGTATTTAATGGACGTGTTCCAAATTTAGCAGGATGTTAAAAACCACACAGCCACCAGATAAGTAATTTGTGGGGCAGCTCAATCAAAAAGCTAGGCTGATCCTTTAAAAAAGGCCTTTCGGGGATTTTGATTTGATAATGTTTGTATCTCTACAATTAATCACAAAATAATGAAGGATTCAAGCCATCACAGTCAGGCACTGAGAGTGTGAAAAGATGCATGCTGTGCATGACAAGAATCAAAGTGCCAGAACAACTCAGAGGAAAAGCATAATATAAAACAGTTAGAGACACTGGAAACTTCCAACCTGCAGCAGCCTTTTTTATGTGGCCAGTCCCACTGATTTTAATGGGGCCACTGCTGCAAGCAAAAAAGTTCCATGCAGGAGCCTGTCTGCCAGACCATGCATCAAGCAACGTGTCAGGAGAAGCTGTCAGGACTCTTAACTGATGCGAGATCAAACCCTCCCTCTAAAGACACAATTCTGTCTGCTTCTGAATCTTCGAGCATATGCTATTTCAGAAAATGTGAATTCTTATTCCCCATTAAATCCAGTGTTGATTTGACTTTTGGAGGGGGCTTGGGACTTCATTTGGGTTTTGGTTGGGTTTTTTTGTGCATGCAACAAGAATCTTAAATGTACCGCTCTGGAAAGAGGCAAAACATCTACCAACATCAGATCTATTTACAAGCATAATTTTAGAACTCTATTCCAGTTTCATTTCAGATTCAGTTTATCACACTGATTTGCAAAATCCCAATTAACAAGTGGCACAATGAACAGTTAATGTCAATTCTGAGCTGCTTCTTCTAATAAGACCAATATTTCAATGAAGTTTCTGAACACAAGACAGAACTTTATCCCAAAAAGAAATAAAATATTAATATGTTGTTTATCTTCTGTTTCCAATTTCTCAGTTTTCCAGTTGACAAATGGAATTGTAAGCTGAAATATTCCTGGAGCCTGTCTAACACAGATAGCTGATATTGTTAAGTCTTTTCAAATTTAGCACATTATTGCAAATTAAATCTACCTTGGCCATACACAGAATGATTTTCCCCTTCTCCCTCCACAGACAAGTTGTTTCTCAGCATTTCTTCAAGGCAAAATTCATGGTCACAATGAATTAGGAGTTTTAATTCCCACAGCCATCATCTGGTATAGTACTGGCCCTATGGAAAGTGATTAGGAATGGTCATCAGCTCCCACAAGGGCAGATTTCAACCACCTGATATTTTCCACCTTATTAATTTGAATGGTAAGAAGTTCTTTAAGTTTTTTTAAGGAGCTGTTTTACAATTTCCCATTGAGATAAATTATATATAGTTCTTTACCTTTTTACCCAATCTTCTTCAAGAACTATCAAAACCAAAGTATTTATCAATATCCTTTCCTCAACAACAAAACACTTGTCTTTTTCTGCTTGTTCAAAGAAAATTTTACCTACAAATGTCCATTTAGTATCACTCAACAAAGTCTAAAATGGTTCTATGCTATTATTATTTAAATAATCAAAAAGGCTTAGTAAGAGAGCTCAGGAAGTCATTTAGTGCAAGATTTTATTCCAGAAAATACAGAGAAACTGAAGCACCTACTGATGCAGAGCTAAAATTGCTTTATTGTAAGTTTCATTATTTATTACAAAACACAAATATGAAAAAAGGCATTACATTTATTTAAAAAAAAAAAAAGAAACCAAGTTAAATATGGGTGGAGCCTTCTTATCTAATATTGAAGGAAATCTGGAAGCAGCAAGCATCCTACTGGCACAGGACACGAATGGACATCCAGGGGGGCACGCGCCTATGGGGAAACACTGGCACTGCTCTATCCCTTCTCCTCCTGCCATAAACATTAAATACAACCCCTTTCTCCAAATCTTGAAAAATGACAAAGAAAAAAATGAGTTGCCAGCAAAGCCTGAGCAGCAAAACCGTTGTCATTAACATTTTTATTTTTAACATAAGCACAGTCTTTTCTGGGATTAATTCAGCACTGGAAAAGCTCATTTACTGCTCAGATAATTTCAGTTTCTATGAACCCTGACATGTGAATAAATGCTCCCCTGAGAACACTGGTTCAGCCTACCTTCATAATGCTGCTTATTTGACCAAAGCTACTTTTTCCTCTTACAGTATGAGGGATCACCCTTCTGTGCTTACAAGGCTGGGGGCAGGGAGAGTAGAGGGACTTTTGCAGAAGGTTACCTATTACTGCTATTAAAGCACTTTCTAAAAATACTGCATTTTTTAAACTTACTAGCTGTTTAGCTGTACATTGTGTTTGAATCTCAACTCAGAATATTTTTCAAGTGTGTCACATACATTTCCTAGAAAGCATATCAACTGTTTGCAAATCTCTTAATGACTCCCTTAAATGTCTATTTCTGATACCATAGTATACTTCAACTAGTTTGCACTCTAAATTATCAGCAAGACCTTTCTACATGTATTTCAAAAAGTCATAGTTTACCAAGTAAGTTAATTTTATTAGCTGAAAATTCAGCTTTTAGTTTCATTTCTCCGTTTTCCTTTATATAATGCATCTAACCCAGAGAGAGGGCAGGCTGTTCAGGCTCACCACTGCAGTATGGAATGAGGGTAATACGCTGCTTCCTTCTGTGCCGATTCCTGCTATCAGCCCTGGCTTCTGAACTATGAACCCTGGGGGGTTGGACCTGCCTGCTGGACTTGGCTAACTCAGAAACTCAAATCAGCATACAGAGAGTCACGCTGCAGAGCATCCAGCACTGACAGAAGCTGAAGAAAAATAAACTGAAGCCCAAATACAGCATCTTCCAATTTCAAGATTTCACTGGTGTCTGTTGGTAGATTTTCAATAGGCTTCCTATCGTCCTTTTTTTTTTTTCCTTTCCCTCCTCATTCTGGGATCACAGCCAATCCCCAGCACAGCAGCTGACTTTCTCCAGAACTAACTAGAAATATTCCGATAGACTCTATTTATAGACTCAAAAACTTAGGACTGGAAGCAGCCAACCAAATTTTTCCACTCCTTGTTCCCCTCCGTTATCTATCTATCTATCTATCTATCTATCTATCTATCTATCTATCTATCTATCTATCCTGGGCTTTCCTAAATTCCAGATTCCTGTGTTTCTCAAAGGGGAACTATCCCACCCACAACAGAAACACCACCTCTTACACATCCCAAGGCACCTGTGGACACTGCATGCAATTTATTGAGCAGACTAAAATAACAGGAAAACTCTCCTACTGTGTCACTATACAAAGTATTCAGGCTGATCTTCTCTCCTGTCACTAGCACTATAAATCAAAACTGAAGAAAAATCAAGATTTCTGCAAGAGATCCTACCACCTGTACCTCAGACCTGTGCAAACTCATGAGACCAATTGGGACACATTACTCCTTGGTTTACTATGAAAAAAAACAATAAATAAGAACTTTTTTTTAGCAGGCTTAAACATTGGCTCTTATTATTGTACTTTTAAAACATATACACACATACCTATACCTCATACTTGCAGAAGACAAGTAAGGTTAGTCTCCATTAGTACAGTACAGTAAAAATACACAGCAAAAGAAAAACTAGAAAAGAAAAAGTAGGAAATATATTGTAGCCAACTTGCCCTTGGACATATGATTCTGCAGAATTATCTATTTACAATAGTGTCAGATCCTGTTCAGTATTTCAAACTAGAGATAATGCATTGAAAGTATAAGTGTTGAAATAGAAAGCCTAGTGTGCTCTGGAAGCAACACCTGGCAAGTCTGATTTTTACTTAACCTTACAAATGTTGCTAGGAAACCCTCCTCAATATTTACTTTAAGTCTTTAAAGAAACAGACTCATTCATACTGAGCTACTGGTGGGAGCACTGGGGACTTGGCGGAGAAGTTCCAACCTAAATTTACTCTTGACATCTCACTTTCCTAATCCACAGATCTGATGCAATACAGAAATATAATTAAGAGTTACCTTATGAGACCTGTAGCAGCATTGGTATTTCGGACATTGCAAGTAGTGCAAACAAAGTAACAAAGTTCTTTTCCTTGGTTTTATGGATATTTCATTTTTAAAAAAGCTACAATGGTAATGCAGAGTCTTCTACAAATGGCATATTATTTTACATTTTTGTGAACAGTGGATAATTTAACAATTTTCACCATCAGCTCTCATGTCTAGTACAGAGATCTATGGTACCTTTATCTGCCCATATGAAACATCACAAAAAGCCTAGATTGTACCAAAACCAATAAATGGGAAAAGTTTGTGTATTTACTGCTGCCTTTTAAACTGATTCCATAAAATATATCTATAAAAATCGGTCAAAGCTATTTCTTGCAATCCTAAGTGATGAGATGCTGAATATTCTTAATTTTTAGTCATGTCAGATGAAAGCACAAGCTTTCCTAGGACCTGGGGCACTATACTGAGCTTCTATCCTCTTGTGCCAATACCTGCTATTTTCCTTGCTCCTATCATTCTCCTCTTTCCCATTAGATCACATTTCTTATTCCCCTTCATTCCTGATCCCAAGCTCAGTCCTATTTATTGGTCCTGAATATTTGTTTTTGTTTTCCACTGAATATGAAAATTGCATTCCCTTGTATTAAATCACTGATTTAAGTCACGCCAACATCATTATCACCTCTGAGTTTGGGGCACTCTGCATGATGGAAAAAAGCCAAAATATATCCCAACCAGTAGCAACTCTCCCTATGGAGTCAGATCCAAGCCCAAAGCCTCAAGCACCTCAGGCAAAATTTGGAAAGAACTGTAAATGCCCATGCTGCTAGCACTGGGGCAAAGAAGCCCCCATGAACACCTACTAACCCTCACCTCTGCAGCTGCCAAAAGCCATGGCTGGGGCTGCCACCCCCTTGTGCCTTGAAGCATTCCAGCTTGGAACAGCAGCTTGGCAGGGGGAGGACCAGGCTTCTGTGCAGCAACATGGACCTTGCTACAACCTTCGTAGGACTTTCTTTTAATAAGCACAATATCAGGTGTTTCTGCTGAAGCAAGCAGAACCTGAAGCATCCTGAGATCATGGAAAGGGCTAATACAGGTGGAAGGACATGGAACAATTAGTGGAGGACATGGCGTATCTTGTTTATCACAGTATGGAGGGTATGAAGATAAGAAAAGCATGAAGCTCTTCTTGTGAGTTCAGAAGTCATCTGGACCCTGGTATTACAGTACTGATTCATAAGAAATTAAGATAGGCTTCTAACTCTTTTTTTTCCCATAGCTATCTTATAAATAGACTTAATGACTCTAAGTCATTTAGAACCACTAATACATCACCTATTCAACTCAGTCTCATATTAAAATTAATCAGAATCCACAATACCCAATTAGCTGCAAATCAATAGGTATACTTTACAAGAATTTATTGATCCACAAAGTAGGTTTTTTCCCTGAAATGACAATTTTAAGTCATTAAATTAGTTTGCCTAAGTAACAGCTGCTTGCAAATACTTAAGGCAGCTGCCTATACTCAAAACAATTCTGTTTGGCTTTATGGATTAATATTACAATAAATATCAGAATATCTCTATCTAGCTGAAAAGAAGTGAAATTCACTTCATTATTAAAAAAAAAAAAGATACAGCCTATTTGTCACTTCAGTTTCATTTCCTATTTCCAGGATTTAATTCAGCTTTTTTTAGGATTTCTAGATTGCGGTGAAGGGTGAGTAAGTAGGTACTTTTCTAATTCTGGTCACAACTTATGAACAAACACATCTGCTGAAAACAGTGCCTCCGATTCTTCTGTGTAACAATTTCCTCTGCCTGTAACTCTGAATCTTTTCTCAATTACAGATGCCAGAGTTCACAGGTGAAAATGCAATTACATATCGGCAGCACTTACACTACAGGCATAAAAGGAGATATATGGAGAGGAGTGGTCAGTCCTGAGGATCCACCATCCAGTTATAGGCGTCACAAGGGTTGTGCTTCAGGCCAGCTCCAGTGGGGTCCCATGGACAGAAGTCAAGGCTGGAATGCCCTGGATACCTCCTGGAGTGCTTTTTTCATTCTCTTCCGGCTCAGAAGTATCTGATTGTTCAGCCCTCAGCTGCCCAATGATGTGAACCAGAGGACAGAAGATGGTGGCAACTGGAAGATTCGCTTCAAAAGCACATTTCTGATCCAAATAAAAATGTAAATAAAACCTACAAACTCTGTTATTAGCCTTCTGCACCCAGTTAACTCCTGTTTATGTTAGAAAAGAAAAATATCCATTTTTCAATTTGCAGGCCCCTAACAGATACATTTTTGATTCCATAAATTAAAAAAAAGTAAATCAGCAAGTCACTTTTTTCACTTCTATTTCTATACACATTAGCTCCTCTGAATTTTCTCTCTTTTTAAAATAACATGTCCATCCAAAGGACACTCCTCTTTGCTTCTTCCACCAAATGGGTTTAACATGAAGTGAGTAACCATTCTTTATCTCATTATCTGCATTTACTGCATATTTAATCATTCAAAGTTTTTAATGCCCAATCTCCTTCTTTTTACTGTCAAATCTCCAGAAACATAAATGCAAGCAGTCCCAAGAATCGGAAAAGTTAGCTGGGAAACAAATGCAAATCAAATGCATTGTTTCACTGCAACATTATCTTATGTCATTAGTTGGCAGCAGCCATAAAGCTCTGGACCATTTCCAACATTTACTTCCATACACTGAGCAGAAGCTGACATGTCTAACCCCCTACACTTTGTTCATCTTCCAGCTACTTTATATGGATCCAGATTAAAAAGAAGGATTTAAAAATCCTAATTGTATCAACTGGAATCAGTCTCTTTTACCACTGCATATCTGAAGGAAGAGTATGGTAAAGCTGTGCAGGGTTTGTAGAGCTAATTCTGCAGCAATGTGGGTTTATTTGATGGATTTTCCAGCAGGGCAGTCTGCAACAAAGGTTCAATGTAGAATTTCAACAAGACAGTCATATTTAGTAACTTTTTCTAATCCTTAAAGGATATGTATTGGCCAGTATTTGTTTTTAATTATGAATGTTAGAAAGCCTTAGTGCTCAAAACTGAACAAAATTAAAACAGAAATAACAAAACAAATCCATGGTGTACATGAGCGAGTGGGCTATGAGCTGGGGGGGTAATCCTTAGGAAATGGGGAAAAATTACTTCCACTGCAGCATCCCTGAGTATTCTCTCCCTGTTGGGCTCAGGGTGCTCAGGGAGCTGCAGGAGTGCAGTGGTCCAGAAGCGTGCATCACCTGGCCAGAAATGACAACATGTTCAATTTCTACCAAACCGTACAAAATAACAGATCTTGATCCTTAGAAACACCAAACATTAAACCACACTGTCTTCAAGTGGAATTCCTGAGTTTTTCCAGGGAGTTTTCCCGTATCCCAGGATCCACACCTGTGCAAGGATTTAGTTGTTTTATTTTAATTTATCCAAGTGAGTTTGGAAGTTAACAGAGTTATATCTAGCAAAGTAACTCTGAAGCTACCATTAGAGGAAGAGCTTTCTAACCGCTCTAGCATACTGCACTCTCTAGCACAAATCTAATTTAGTTCAAAATAATGAAGCTGACAGCTCAGATAGTCTGCCTGGAAACTGTGCAAATTTCCCACCCACCTTCATTTGCAAGGTCCCTGGCACTCCAGTCTTCAAAAACGCTGAAGTGCATGACAGGTTTCTAGAGACAAGTCTTCAGCAATGCTAAAAGTGAGATCTCCGACCTTTTGGAGAATCTCATATTTGAACTCATGCCTCCTGAGGGAATAGAAAGGTTGCTCTCATGATGCCTCAACCTTAAGGCACTTCCAGATAACCCCTTTCCTGCTCCTAGTCTGAGGGCAGATGAAACTTGACTAGGAGACCACATCCCACCTCCAGCACTGCTCCTGTCAGACAAGAGGCAGTGTTTGAGTGGGAAAATGGTGAACTACCTGCAAAAGGCTGGAGAGGGACTTTCTGTAAGGCCACACAGTGATAGGACAATGGGTAATGGCTGTAACTGACGGAGTTATATTAGGAATACCTAATTTAGATTAGGTGTTTGGAAAAAAATTCTCTAGTCTGAAGGGTCGTGAAGCACCGTCACAGGTTGCCCAGAGCAGCTGTGGATGCCCCATCCCTTGAAGTGTTAAAGGGCAGGCTGAATGGAGCTCTGAGCAGCCTTGTCTAGTCGAAGGTGGGGTTGGAACTTGACGATCTGTGATATTGCTTCCCAAGCCAACCCACTCTAGAACAGCGAGCAGAGTCCCTTCCCCACTCCCTCTCCTGCAGCAGCACCAAGGGAGAGCTAAAGACACAAACACAATTGATTTTTCAAGGTGAGCCGCTGCCAGAGTAAACCGGGGCTCGCCGGTTGTGAAAGCACCCTTCCAAAGGGCTCGGGGAGCGCGGCTCTCGCTGAGGACACGGCGGTGGTGACGCGCTCCCCGGGCACACGCACACGGCTCCTTGCGCAAGCCGCAGGGATGCGGGCGCGGGCAGCGCCGGCACCGTGCGCCCTGCTCGGACCAGCCACGCTCAGCACCTGCCCTTCCCTGCACGGCCTGCAGCTGCCAGAGGGAAGCAAAGCGCGAGGTAAAAATGTGCTGAGCAGAGCACTGCTTTGCTCAGTAACTGCTCCCATCTCCACGGGGCACCCCCGAGCAAAGACTGGGATGGCTCCCGTGCGCCATCCCGACCCTCTGAGCCAGGTACAGGAGAGGAGCTTGTGAGCAAAAGAAAGTCAGTACAAAGGCATTTCAAACCCCGAAAACAAAGGGTTTCGCAGGACTGCACTATGATCTTAGTACAACACAAGATTCAGGAAAGCACTGCCGAAATGCTGGCAAGACCCTACAGTTCTCAGCAGCCTAGGACGGGCAAAATCCTGGTCAGGACAAACTACTTAATTCCCCATTCTGCCCTCTGATTAAAAGTTCTCAGACCACTGATAGATTACACTGCCCAAAATAAACGTCTAAAATACTGCTTTGTTTTGCAGACTTAAGGCTGAACATGCGCCCAAAAGGATCATAGACACACAAAAATAAGAAATTAAGAAATTCTTGTAAATCCAAAAGATTCAGAAAGCATTATTAAAGATATGAAGTTTTTAATTTCTTTTTTTTTTCCCAAATACCTAATTGTAATGGAATTGGTTTATAAAGCTGCCACATTTTGGGGTAACACTTCTCAAAAGCAGATATGCAATGAAAAGCACAATAGAAAAGACTTATGTACTCAGAAAAAATTCTAGCCTGAAAGCTCATTCAAAAAGTTATTTTATTTCCAGATCCAAGTAAAAAGTATTGTTTAGGAAAGAGGATGGAAATGAGCAAAGTGATAGAAAAATTGTCAGAAACATTCAGCAATTAGTCTGAAATTTGTTTTTTAACCTTAAGGCTGTAACTCTTTGATCTATTATTATCACTAACCACAATCAACAGCATACCCATGCATCTTAGAAGGAGCATACAAATTCCTATAAGCCGTTTTATGCATTATCCACAAATACCGGATTCTGCTTCTGTTCAGAGGTTCCAACCAGAATTTACTTTCTTTTTTCTCCTTTTCAAAAAATAGCATTATATATTAAGTCCAAGTAACCCTACCTCCAAATAAGAAATTCAAGCTATCAGCTTGTTCATGAAGCCAATACTCAGCTTAGAGATCACAGATTCGGAGAAATTCAATTTAGCAACCATCTAACAAGAAACCCTAATGTAATTGCAGGTGCTTAATTCACTGTTTAAGATAAAATACAAAATTCAAGTTATTTCATGACCTACCAGCAGTGCGGGAACTTCTGCTATAATATAACTCAGTAAAGAAATGGCAACTTGCAAAAATACTTATTCACATACAGCGTTACTTATACTTTTAAGAATCCAGAATGAACAGCATGGATTTGGTTTTCTGCACTTTTTTGGTTGTTTTGGGAGTGGGTTTCAGGAGATTGGGGTGGGACTGGGGGCGGAGGGGGGTTGTTTTCCTGTTTGGAATCTTTCAGCACTGATTTCAGCAAAATAGAGAAAGAGAACCCCCCAGATCACCTCCTTTCAGAAAACACACTGTTAAGTTCTGATAAACCACATTAATACGCCTCCCTGCAAAACAAACCAAAAACAAACAAAAAAAAAACCCAACTCCAAACAAGGTCACAAAGTCTCCCATTTAAAGAGACCATTTCTTTGAAAATTTTGCCCTGAAAGCAAACCAACCCTCAAGGTTTTTGTAAAATCCCAGGGTCCCTGAAGGGAAAGACACGGCTGGACAGAAATCCTGTCTCCAAGTCCGAGGAGGGAGTGCCTCCTCCCACGCAAGCCCTGCAGACGGGGGAGATGCTGTTGCTCCTCTTGCGGGCAGTGGTACTGGAGCAGGCTACCCTGGGACCTGCTGCCATGGATAAACAGGCACTTCCTGACCTGCGAGCCCTTCCCCTGCAGCCTAAGCCAAAAAAGCATGCCTTCCTCCAAGGTCAGCCTGACTCCTCCAGCAGCAAAGCCAAGGTGGCTCCAGCAGGAGAGGGCTGTTGGAGAGCCCACCAGACGGTGACCTTCTGCTGAGGGTTGCACAAGTAGGGCAGCGAGCAGTCAAATCATGCCATGGTCTATTTAGGGTGCATTCAGACGTGCTCAATAACACTGTGAGAACCTGGTCCACTGCATCCAATGGAAATACTGCTGCTTTCTTCTTCCTCTCCACAGATCTCTCACTCAGAGGAGACTGCAACCGAATTCATATGCTGAGCACCAGGCACTGTGTAGCAACCAGCTGCATGTGAAAACTGATAAAAGTACTAAACTTAGATGGATTTAATACCTGTTTTTCACACGCTCTTTTTAGATTCCTCGTTGGACCATTTTTGTCGCTCTTAGACAGCCATATTTTAAGACACATTTTCCAGAGAACAAGTTACAGTTTTATATTCATCCTTAACTGTGGTATTTTCTGACCTCTGAGATCTTAAATCTCCAATCAGAGCACTCCAGTGTTTTCCAAGAAGTTTTGGTCAAAACAAGTCCATTATTAACCCCACCTCCTACAACTCTGTTCAAAGACTCAATACATACAATTGAAAAAGAGAAAACACCTTAAAACAACCTCCTGAAAATATCAGCGTTGGTATTATGGCTCAACAATACATTATCTTTAAGCAGAAAGGTGCACTTGGGATATTTCACAGGCTCCATTCCCTTTCCATCCCTTCAGTTTGTTCTCGTCACATATCATATCACATCATACTGCTCACCAAGTTTCACTGTCGTGTTCATTCTTTAGAGCTTCAGAGTGGACTGTATCAGGAACCCAATCTGGTTCTCACATACAACAAGCCCAATCAGAGGGCAAAGTCAGAATCAGAGCAGACAAGGCATGGCCATACAGAATATTTTCACCACTGCAAATAATACATTGTTCAGCTACAAGTGACACCCAACAGCAGCCACTGCTCCAGCCTGGGATGAGCAGAGCAGCAATCAGTACCTGGCAATCTGATTCAGCCAGGCAGAGCACTCCACAGCAGGTTGTGGCTCCATTAATGTTAAGTGCTGGTTGAGTAAGGCCAGGTTATTGAACCACAACTTAACGATTTACTCCCTCTGCAGTCAACATGAGTACTGCACGAGCACTGAATCTGCCACAGCAATCCCTGTGCTTGCCTGTCTGCCTTGCTGCAACACACGTCTTAAAACAGGATGGGAAATTTTTTATACAGTTCATTACTTTTCTGTCTTCCAGTCCTCATGAAAATGGACTGATCCATACAGTCAGAAAAAGCACGATCAAAATTTCTTCTTCTTGTTATAAAATCTGTGCATTGAAGGTGACCCCACCTTCCTGTTTTTCAGAAAACCATCAAAACAAGATTATCATAGTGAGATTCCATACCAGTCATACAAAAAGTCATACAAAAACTAGGCAGCAACTATTAGCCACTATCAGAATTAAACATGGCAACCTTATTTCCAACAGCCAAGTACTGCAAATTTTAGTGGTATCAACCAGCAATTGAAACGTTTTGGAAATACACAACTTTATTTACCCCTGCACAAAGAAACAACCAAGCCCTAGATCCTGGCACCCAGCTTGACAACAGAGCTTTTATTTCCCCAGATGGGGAAGATCCACCCAGCTCTGGAACACAATTTTCCATTAATGTGGACTTCCCTGTGCCACAGTACAGGAGGCAATGGATATGTATAATTTTAAGGGAAAATAAGGCATTATTTGCATTCACATTTTAAGGGAAAATACTTTATACAGACTTTGAACTTCTCAATATACAAAAACCCAGCACCCTCACCAAAATAACAACAAAGAAAGCTGTAGAAAGTAAAGGCTGTTCAATGCATGCTGGTATGCCCAAGAGAACCTTTCAACCTCCTGGGCTGACATATGAATACAGACTTCCAATTTCTTTAGCGAGAAATAAAAGAATATGCAGAGGTCTTGCCTATGTCAAGACTATATCCAAAGCTGCGTTTAAAAAAAGACACAAAATTATACAAGAACCTACAAAAACAAGTATACCTTCTCAAAATGAAACAGAGGAAAAATACAGATTTGAGGCTATGGTCCATGGTGTTAGATAATCATTTCTGAAAAAGGTTTGCACAGTAAATTTTTGGGAAGATAAAGGGGAATACAGTCCTGCCAGACATGGGGAATATTTTAACAGCACAGTCCTTTTCTCATAAAGTCCGTCAACAAACAGAGGTCAAGGCCATTCATAAATTCTAAAAATAATATTTACCAGACCTTTATCTTTCTGGCAGGTATAATTCTGATAAGTGACTATTCTAGATAATATTTAACATAAAAGTTTATTTACAAAAATACTTGCAATAGCCTGAAATCAGATTTTAACCAGAATCAAATTCAAGCCAGTAAAGGCTACAGGTAAATCAGGATGAGGTTGTTGGGTTGCTTTCTGGTTTTTGGTTGGAAGGGATGGCTTTTTTGGGGGACTTTTTCAAGTAGGGTGTAAGAAATAAATACTGACACATGTGAATGGCTGAGGAACAGACAGGTATAAGTCATCCCTAAAATACTATAAATGTCTGATCAAAAATTTATTGAAACACTATTATAGATAAACATATGCAATTCATATTTAAAACCTAAACTTTCTGAATAGCACATCAAACTTTGTTAATTCCTCCCACACTGGATTACACCAGTGGAACTGCCAGGAAGAAAGACAGTAGGAGGGAGTATCAGCCCTCTGTTTCCATCACAAGCACCAAGAAAAGCACGTACATGTGTGTACATACATGAGTTAATATGGAAATTAGAGGAAAAAGGCACATTTGCACAAGAAGCTTTAAGTAAGAGCTAATGCAGCAGAAAGGTCATCCTCCTCAATTTTTACTGGTGTTTTAAGCAACCATGACATTTTCATAGGCCATTTTGAAAATCACATAATTGGCACAATCATGGGGCTTAGGCTAGCACCCCAATTCAGACAAGCACTGATCACCTTATAGTGAAATCTTATCTGGACTCTTTGTGTAGACAGAATGACATCAATGACATCATACAATTGCACATACCTTCTTTTTCAAGCCCACTTAGCTATTATTTAGTTTAGAAACCAGTACTTCTTAGAAATGCAATTTGTGGATTAAGGAATCTATACACACAGCCAGACAAGTATGATTCACCCTTTATTAAAAATTGCAAATGTAAAATCTTTCAAAAAAACAAAGACATGTTCTGCATGCATATTAGCAGAAGAAAAATATTTAAAAGGGAATAAGGCAATTTGGTTTTCCTTAAGAGGTTCTCATTCCCCAAACAGCACAAGCTGCAATGTTATAAAAAAGTTACTATCAACTAACTTAAAAAGAACTGTGCACATCTAATAAAAGTAACTGAAGGAGAAAAAGAGAAATGTTCCAGTTGGCAGTGGGTGATTGGCACAGTCAACAAGGCAGCAAGGCATTTTAAATGCCTCAACTATGGTTATTAGACACGACCACCAATAAACTGAGTCAAGAAAGGGGACATTCTAATATGATTTTTTTTAAGAGCAATATCCTAAAGATTCATTATCAATATGAAAAGTCAAAGTCATCTTCTTTTGGCCACCCACTCCTTTTCACCATGTAAGCTGCAAGTCTCAGGCAGTTCAGAAAGGGTATGACATCAGGGTTCAGAAAATAATGCTGCTAAAACAAGACGTATTTTATGCTGGTTATCTACTGGCTTTAGAGAACCATGCAGCCTATTTTTTCCCTTCACCTTATTCTTTGATTGCAGCTATTTATATGGCAAACAAAAAAAAAAAAAAAAAAAAAGACCAAGACTTAGAATACCAGAAACTTCAAAATACTGCAAACTTCAAAGGGTTAATCACATGCTGTAAAAGTCTGCAAAATGTGATGCCTGATATGATTGACACACCAGAAAAAAACCTGACTGGAAATAGCAAGGATCTGGTTTAGCTGTAGAGGACAGAGGTGTGATGCTGCTGTTCCGATGACATGAAGGAAGAGGCAGTTTGCAATCCCTGTACCACAAGGATATGGGACAGTTGAAACCAGCCTTGCTTGGGATGTTGGGTCTGGCACAGTTTTAAGCTATGTGTGTTTTATTACAATACCTCAGAGCACCAACAAATTTGAGTATGATTTCCTCTGTTCTAGCTGCAAGACAGCACAGAAACGAAGAGAAAAATAAAGATCATTCTGAGGTTCAATAGCAAGGCTGAGCTTTTACATGTGTGACATCTTATGTCGAGTCTTTATGACTTGTCTCACAAGTAGACAAGTATCTCAGCAGACACCTCTGCACTCAAATCTGCACTGCCAAAGATATCTCTAAAGGAATTTACCTTGAAAATTTTAAGGGCTTTGCACAGGTCCCTGGCTGCACTGTTGGCATAGAGCCATCATCAGCCAGATTAAGAGCAACATTTAGTTAAATAATGGGGTTGAGTTCTGAGATTTGAAATGATGACACATGTCCTAATCTGGAGTACAGATCAGGATGCCTGGAGTGTCGCAACCCTGCAGATCTCCATCACCTGAAGAGAATTCCACACGTAACAGCTCTCAGCACCAAACATTTCAGGATTTCAATCCTGCAGTGGCAGCTGCACTCACCTGCAAATCCTACAGAGATAGCAGCTTGGAGAACAAAGGAAAGTGCACCCAGCCTATGTCATTATCAAATCTGATTACATTTACTGATCTAGAGCTACCATGGACTAATGTGAGATCAGAAGACTCTTTTAAAAGCCTTATGAGAAACTGTCACTCCAAACACAACTATTGACGGCAACCATGCTTCTTCCTGCATTATTTCCTTGTTTATTGTCCCTGCAATGGATGACAGCCTTGACTCAGTGCAAGCATTCAGTCACACAAGAGTTCTCACAGGAGCTACCTGTCCAAGCAACAGTGCTCAACCACAAAGGCAGTAAAATATTTTGTCTTTGTATTCAGGCATTCCATCGGTCTTCTGGTCAACTTTTCTCACTATATAAATAATGCAATTTATGAAAATTTTATCAGGTAAAATAACTAGAAAACAGTGACTCCATCTTCCTTAATCCAAGACTGGATGATAACAAATATCCAGCTATATGCAAAGTTGAGCATGATGATTGGATACAGCCCTCACAAGTTGTGTATATTAAAAAGTGCATTTTTTTTGAGACCATATTGGAAATGGCCAAAGAAAAAGTGAAGTGTGGCCTACAAAATGAAGAGAGATTGTAGCAATGCTGAACAGAATGAGAATAAAATGAAAACAGGTAAGGCTTTTTTTTTTTCTCCTTATAGGTAGACAGGCTGATTTCCCTCCTGAAAAGCACCATTATTTTAGATATTATGCTTTCAACTGCAATGCTATTTTCAGAAATCTGTAGTATCATACAAATATGGAAAACACCACGCATCCTCCTCACCCCACTCCAAGAATAAGGCAGATGCTTCATTCACTGAAGGCAGCTGCATAGCTCGTGATGAGCAAAAAAACCACATGAGAAAGGTAAATGCCAATCTGTCACTGGCTATTTGAGCTTTGGCAGAAGCCTTTGGTCAGCCTGCTGGGTACATAGGTATGCTGTGCAGCCATTTGAACTCTGTCATGCTGTTAGAGGCACTTCAGAACTTGTACTATTGACTCTGCAACTGGATGGTTTAGGAAAGTAGGCATCCCTCATGAGATACAAGGACACCTGCTTGAAGAAAAACATGCTGCCACAGATCAGCCAGGAAAGCCAAATTCAGATGACACTTGCTCATTTCTCTTCCACCAAAGTGAGGGATCAGTTTATCCACTTCTCCCTTTCAAATGCATCAAGTTTTAACAGCCCTCCTCCTTCTGGAGGCATTTTTCTATATATATAAACCAAATGTTCCTACAGTTAAAATACAGAAATATTATGTTGCCACAGGCTTGTAACATTTAATTTTTTAAACTTAACCAGTTAAAGTCCACTGCAAACACAGAACTATGCTTCTTCACAAAAAGAGATTCCCGACACTACCATTTTCTTATGCTCATCTCAACATTTCATGTGAGGTACCACACATTCAAACTCTAGCGAAGAAAAAAATAACCATTATAGGACACAAGAGAGCAATTTAACTAAGCTCTCATTATAGGAAAAACAACATTTGTAGTAGTAAGAGCTCATAAACATACCAAAGCCATACCTTCAAACCTAATAACAACAGCATACAATATGTTCTTCTTAAATATTAAAGCCAGCACTATGCTTTCATTAAAGGCAGAGTAAAATAAAGCAAGATAGCCACAAATCTAATAATAAAAGAAATTCAAACAAAGAATTATGCATCAGACTGAGAAATACCACTCTGGTCCTTGTTTTAATTCACATCTTGTTTGTTTAATGCAGGGGAGGAAAGGAAAACAATGAGACAAAAAAAAAAAAAAGAAAAAATGAGAAAAAAAAAAGAGTAGCAATTTGCCAGCTCACCTGGACACATTTTCTGGAATGTACTCTAGAACTGGATACCCATCACTTCTTCTGGATGCCAACTCCGAATGAGACTTCCAGGTCTCCACGAGCGTGCTGACAGCAGGGAAGGAGCTCAAGTGCTGAAATGTCTGCTCTCGAGCCACCGGCCGCGACAGGGATATCGTGCCCTGGGCACCGATCCTGTAGTGAAATGACTGTCCACCTGAATTTACACCCACAATGGCAGAGGATGGTATACTGTTCTCTTGGTAATAGCTGCCATCATCAGGCTCCTGCTTAATCCCCACACGTAGGCCCGGATTTGGAAAACCGCTACCTTCACAATTTCCATCAAATGAAGAAACGGGTGGTCCTAAAATCCCAGAAAGAGAGTAATAGTCTTTGTCATCCATAAAAGAAAAATACGAGCCATCTGTAAATGGGAAAGGATTTACTGTTTGATTCCCTTTAAAGGAGGCACCAGAACAAGGATGTTTGGCCGACTCTTGCTTCACTGGTACTGAAAAGGGGGAATCGGAGCTCATTTTGCTGCTGCTGTCGCCGATGCAGGCGCTGCCAAAGGACCCGTCTGGCTCGGGCTTTATGAACTGAACAAGGTTCATCTGGCTGTTGTTGGAGATGGCGTTCTCCATTTCCTCCATCTTAGGAAACATGAGTTCTTGAGCACCCTTGTCTTTTGTTTCTGGACTAGGAACGGTATCTTGGCTTCTACTAGGCCCCACTGGCGTGCCAGATGGCGGAAACCCTATGGAGTTGTTTACAGGGCTACAGATGGATGATCCCACAGTGCTAACCGCTGGACTAGAACGCGTGGACCTATTATTGGCATTGGAAGGGCTGGCAATGGAGCTTCTGGAGTTCAGGTTTGCAGGACTGGACACAGAAGATCGCATAGTAATATTGTTGGGACTTGAGACGGGAGATTTCACGCTGCAGTGGCTGGGAGGACTGGAGATCGGAGACTTCATGCTACTGATAGGGCTGGAAAGCGGAGAGCCGACGTTGCTAATGTGTGCGGGGCTGTGCAACATGGAGCCCCGGTTCTCAACGTTCGGCGAGCGCGACAGAGGGGTGCCCTGCCCCATGGGGCTGTGCATGGAAAAGTTCCCAAAGCTAGCAGTAGTTGAGGACATGGAGTTAACTCCCGCAGGACTACATACTGAAGAGGCCATGTTCTGAGGGCTGCAGCCTGAGGGGCTTTTCTCTTGACACATGATAGGGCTTTTGACAATCGTGTGCATGGCACCGCCGTTCACAGTGCTCCCAGAGTCTGACATCAAAGACCTCAAGGGCCTGCTGGTGCTGTGGAGGGGAGAGGAGCAATGGCCGTTCTCCTTGTAGAGCTTCACCAGCTGCTCCACATTCTGATAGATCTTTCCTGGGCTTCCCTGGTTCTGCTGATCATAGTGGTAATCGGCATCTCGTATCGAATCCATATATAAACCCATGGATTCGGCCACTGCTGCCGAGAGCTCCTTGGGTTCTGTTTCGGTTTTGACATCAGAGCGCAGGAGACCAGGCTGGCTGTTGTCTTGCTGCAGGCATGAGAGTAGCTCAGGTTTTTCTTTGCTGTTTCCTTGAGCACTGCTGTTTGTGAAAGTGCCGGCGGCGCAGCTGACATTTACGATCTCCATGTAGTTACTGTCATCAGTCTGCTCTCCAGTACCTATGGAAGAATACTCCACAGACTGAGAAACTTGACCCCACCGTCTCTCCATATCTAAGCCTTCTGGGTAGCTGTGGTATCCTTTTGTCTCCATAACTAGCAAAGACATACATAAAAAAGTAAAATTAATGACACGACAGTGTGACTTCCTAAGGAAATTTCCTAATTTCCTAAGGAAACAAGGCATATCCGCTTTCTCTGTCTATCCTCCTCTCCCCGTCTGCCTGCCAGTCCCATTTCCCTGCCCCATCCATCATCTCTCAACCATTTGTCCAATTTCAATCAAACCGAGGGAAAGGTCTCATGGATATGACAGCCCTATGGGCTCAGGGAGAAAACAGCTCAGCAGTTAGGAAACACCCAAATTATTGCTCCCAGCCCTGCCCCAAAAGGAATGGCTTGGCAATATCAGCACAACCACCCACCCTCCCTGGCCACAGCCCCATGGTCAGTGCCAGCTGTAGCAGGAGCTGTCCCTCACCTAAAAAAGGGAAAGGGGAGCAAGGCAGGAGGGTATCCAGAGAGGTCCTGAAAGGACATGCAGGATGAAAACCCTGTGGAAATTGCTCATTACAGCTCTGCTCCTCCAAGGACCTTCCACTGCCATGTTATGGGACAACAAAGCAAAGGAGACTGCTCTTTTAAGGGCATGTCTCTTCATCTTCCTCACTATTCAGCATAACACAGGACGCTTTAGAAGGAACCAGTGGTTCTGAGGGGCTGGGAGCTGACTTTCCCCTTCCCAGCTACGCAAACTTCTTGTACAACCTCCCAAGGAGACATGAAGGTGTGGGGAGAGAAGTAGGACAGCGCATGGATAGGAAACACTTCTGCCACAGAGGACAGGGATCAGACTAGGTGGGAATGCATGGCTATTAAACGGATCCGTAACTCTGCCAATTGTGCAAACTTCCACGGCAGCCAGCAAGAGGAAAAAAAAAAGTATACCTTGTTCTAAAATGGACCCTAAAAAAACCTTTCCCATTCCACACGCCACTTTCTCGAGGCAAGGAGCAAAATGCATGACCCAGTCTCTAATAATCTGAAAACCACATATAAGTAACAACAATTTCTAATTTTTTAAGGATTTGGCTCATAGTATCATTAGAACTGCAGAAACTCAAGCGCCAACAGTAACAATACCAATATTATGCAAGTATTTTTTTTCCTTTCTGAATTTACTCATTTTTCAATACTTAATTTAGTGTTCAACGTCTTTACTTAACACTACTTAACTAAGCTATTATGAGCAAAATGATAAAAACAAAACAAAAAACCTTAAACTTAATGACTTGAATACCTCTTTGCCCTTATTTAATTGGAACTATAGGCCAATGCTTACATTTCCCTCAAGCACAAATTCTATTAGAATCTAGAATTATGCATCTCACATCATCATGTATATTAAATCACATTCCTATAGTCTAAAATTTTCAGACAGAAGTGCCTAATTCCACATAAAGTCACTCACAGATAATCACCTACCCCTGATTTAAGTGCTGAGCAAGCCTAATTCCTAGAGAAATCAACTGCAGCTGTGAGTGACCCTCATTTCTGAAAACCAGGAAACTTAGTTAAGGCTTAAAATTAGGATTTAACAGTCTCAGAAACACAAGCAGAACCACTGCATACCAGGAAATCTGTTACAGGCCTAACATTACACCAGTGTTTAAGCTTTGTAGCAACTTCTCCCACAGAAGTAAAATTCAAACTTCATATACAATCAATAGGTGAGCATACTCTGAAACTTCAGCATATAAAAATCTGAGTCATACAAAGGAAAAGAAAGTAGAAAATGCCCTGATCCTGCACTTGCAAAGGCTGGTAAATATATCTGAGAGGATCAAAAAGCAGCAGAGATTATTTGTGGCCTAATACAAGTGCAGTTTAAAATGACAGATATAAATTAGGGAAAATGCAGCAGCAGATGGATTTTTTGGAAGTGACAGTTTCTGTCACCTTCAAGTGCCTCAGTGGATACCAGAACCAAACTAATCATTTCAGGGGTTACTGGTAGCATTAGGGTTTGGTTTTGTTATTTTAGGCAGAACTTATTACAACTTCACTAGCACATGTATCCACAGAATCCACACTTCACCTACTGCACACATATGCCTTTTTACTAACTTTCACTAAACAAATCTCACTGGGGGCTGAAACATCCAGACACCCACAACTAAAGCTCAGCAGTGTTACATACTGGAACCAAGACCATCTCTATTTGACACTTTACAAAGCAATAGACACTGTGTGCACAGCAGATATCCAGACTCCCTCTCTGAAGAATTAGTGAGACACTGCGAGCTGTGTATTTCACCCTAAACATATCAACAAACACAACCCTCCGCAGCACAAATCTCCGATCAATTAGGCATGAAACTAGTCTCACAGCAACAGCCAAATGAAAAATCAAATGGTACCTGGTATCCCTGCAACCAAAAGGTCACCTAGATACAGGGAAATCTGAAGTAAGCCCAGTATCACGAAAGAAAAAAAGAAAAAGAAAAAACAAACAAACAAAGAAAAAAAACTAAAAAAACCCCAAATTGATGGCTCAAAGCGGCCACCCACTTCTTAATTCTCGGTGTGAACCAAATTTCCTTGAAGTTTCACTGTCTGCCAGACACCCCGCTGACACAAGACTGCCCAGGGGACTTGAGTTTCATGGCTGGGCTGGGGTTTTCCCCCTTTCTCCAGGGTACCGGAGCGGCGCGGGCAGCCCCGCCACCGGCGCTGCTCCGGCACGGCCGCCCTCGGACCCGAGCGGAACCGGGCGCGGGTCCCCGCGTCCCCCAGCGTTAGCACCCACGCAGGCAGCGCGCACGCTGATTTCCCTATTTACCCTACGCTGCGAGGAGCATCACCGCAGCTCCCAGGGAGCAGCCAGGCTCTGCACCCTGTCCCCCACGCCCCCAAGCCAGCCTGCTCTCCCGCAGGTGCCGTCCGGGCTGTCACGCGTGGGGGAGCCTAGCAGTGCCCGGAAGCTCGCTCCCTCCCTTCCCTCCCTCCCAGGAGTCCGCGGGGGAGGGGGGATCCGACAGCCCAAACCCGCTTTCGGCCGAGCCCGCCCCGCCGGCCCCCTCCTGCCGCCCGCCCCCCGAGCGATGCAGAAAAGCGCTTCTTCCAGCGCAAACGCCGCTCCCCGCCCTTCACGACGGGGAGGGTCCGGGCCGCGCTGCCAAGCCCCCCCCGGTTCCTGCCACTCCCCGCCAGCCGCACCTCCCGCCGCGGTCCGGGGAGCGGAGCGGTGCCCCCGGGCTGGCCCCGGTACCTGTTGCGGCGGAGCGCGTCCCCGAGCCCCCGCGGCGCGGAGCGGAGCGCAGGGCAGCGCGGAGCGGCAGGGCGGGCGGCGCGGCTCCCCCGCCCCTCCCCCGCCTGCCCGCCCGCCCGAGGCGAGCCGCGCCGCCCGGTGACACGGAGCGGCACCCGGGAGGGGACGGGAAAAGGTGCCAAGTCCTTTAAAAACATGTCACATGCCCACATAAAGTTCAAGTTTACGTCCCGCCCGCCGCCCGCCGCGATTGGCGGGCGCGCCTCGGAGCGCGGCGCGGCCGGGGCCAGGCGGGCGCGCCATTGGCTGCGCCGCGCCGTCAGTCACCCGCCGGGCGACATGACTGATACAAAGTTGCTGCGACACAGCCTGGGAAACGCATCTCCTTAAAGCCGCAGGGACCGCGCGGCCCCCGCGCTCCGCCCGCCCGCCCGCGGGGTCCCCGCGCACCGCCCCGGGCACCTCCGGCGAGGCCGGCGGCTCGGCGGCCCCGGGACCCCGCGCACAGGTGAGGTGCGCGGGGCGCGGCCGCCCCCGCCCGGTGCCCGCGCCGCGCCGGCAGCAGGGCCGGGCATCGCCTCTCCGCCGGCCCGGGGTTTCCGCCTGTCAGCGGCGCATGAATGCGCACCGTGCCGATGCAGCGGTGATTTAAAAAATTAAATATAATTAAGTGGAGGGGGGGAAAAGAAAGAAGAAAATTGTACGGGGGAAAAAAAATAAAAAAATAAGGAGCGGAGGAACGACGACGGCGGAGCGCAGGAGGGTTCAAGGACTCGTCCTCCGCTCCCCGCCGGGCTGGCTCCGCTCCGCGGCAGCCGCGCATCCCGCCGGGCGCCCCGCCCGCTGCCTCCCGCCAGCCAGAGGAGCCGCCGGAACGACCCCTGGCCCCGGCGTTGCTGCCACCTCCTATTCCTCAGTGTCCCCCTAGGTGCCTGCGTCCCGGCTGCAGGAATATCCTTTTCTCAGACAAGCCTTAAAAAAAAAAAAAAAAAAAAAAAAAAAGGAAAAGAAAGGAAAAAAAGCCGCCGAGCAAACTTTCAGGCGATGCGCTCCCAACTCGCTCGCTAAATACCGCCCCCAGCCCCCGGTCAGCGGCCCCTGAGAGCCCCGCTCCCGGCCCCCAGGTGCCTCCCACGGCCCGGCGGGGACAGCTCCACGGCCCCGCAGGGTAACAGTGGTGTCCCCGGGAGCGGGGCGGGGGGCTGAGCCCGCCGGGCAGCGGCAGCGTCGGGCACCGCGCACCTTCTCCCGCAATCGCCCGTGCGCGCCCGCAGGGACCCCGCGTGTGCTGCTGCGGGTTTGTACAGAGTCTCAGCGAAAGCGCCAACATCCCTAGGATTTGGGGTGTCACGTGCCCCTCTCGTTTTCCTATTCTGCCAAATATCGACCCACACTCACGGGCCGAGGCGGCGGCTCCCAGCGCCCGCGGCGCGACCCGCGGAGGAGCAGCCGCCACCAACGAACGCCGCGCTTCCCCGCGGGCGCTGGCGAGCAATGGACGTGTCCTTCCCGCGAAGTTTTCACGGATGGGGATGGGACTAGCCGTGACCTGGATACGCTGGCCGGTGTGTCGGACACCCGCCCCGCTGCCCCCCGCGCCGCTGCTCGCCCCGCGCAAGGCTCCGCGCTGCACTCACTCACCTCCCCTAGGACATGGTGGCGCGGCGGGGGGAGGAGGCGCGGCCCCCGGCTACTGGCAGCGAACCATCCGGGAGCCCGCACCGCCACCCAGAGTAGGAAAAAAAAAAAAAAAAAAAAAAAAGTAAGCGGAGGAAGCACCGGGAGTGCGGCCGGGCGGCGGGAGGGAGCTGCGGCGGCAGGCGGCGGGGTGCCCGCGGCTCGGCTCGGCTCGGCGGACAGCTCCCACCATGGACGCCTAGGTGGGTGGGTGTTCCCGCGGGTCACACCCTCGCCCGCCGGCAGAGGGGAACGGGGGGTGGATCCAGCACCGGTGGGGGAGGAAGGGGTTTTTTGGGGGTGGGGGGGGGGGAGGCAGGGGGGGCGGAGAGGGCGGGGGCGAGACACCCCCCAAAAAAAAAAATCAAAAAACAAACCCGAAAAAAAAATCAAACTTATGTCATTCCAGGTAAAACTCCCATCTGCGCCACCAAGGAAGAGGAGGGAGGAGAGTGGCGAGGGTGTAAACTTTTTCCTCCCCTCCGCCCCCTCCGGTGCCGCCCGGCCCCTCGCAGCGCCCGGCGGCCGCGGCGCCCCCGCCGCCCCCTCTCGCGCCGCCCGCCGCGGCGGCTCCCGGCGGCTCCCGGCGCCGCGGGGTTTCTCACGCACGGAGCCCGCCGCCGCCGCGGTTCCTGGTTCGCGGAGCCGCCGGAGGAAGGGAAGGAGGGCGGGCGGCGGGGGAGGAGGAGTGTCTCCCCGTGCCCTTCCCCAGGCGGAGCGTCTCTCCCGGCCCTGGCGGCGGTGGCGGCGGCGGAACACCCCTCCCCTCCCTGCTCCGACCGCCCCGCTCGGCCCCCGGCGGGCTGCGGGGAGCGGAGCGCCTCTGGACGGGATTGCGGGAGGAGGCTGCGCCCCCCCTCCCCGCCGGGCCTGCGCCTTCCATCCCCCCGTCCCCGCCGCTGCCAGGCGGGGGGAGCCGGTCCCCGCTGCCCCCCAGCGTGCCCTTGTGTCCCGGAATACGGGCAAGGAGCGGGAGCATCCACGCCGCACTCACGGGGCTGCGGTGGGGCAAACCCGCTCCGATTCCACACATCAACAGAAAAATTGGTGCTAACAGTGTTGCTAGTTTTAAAATAATATTTAATTTGTGGCTAAGGTCTTTTAGAACTGATTATGTTTGAGTTCAGGGCATTAAATATCTCTTCATTTAAACATCCTGAGGAAAAAAATTAGGCATTGGAGAAAGGAAAGTCTTGACCCTATTTTAATGGCCTCGATCCAAGTCTTTAAAAACGTGGGAAGGGGCTGGTCTCCGAGAATTTTAACTTGCCGAAGTCTGTAGGATTGGGGCCTTGGAAGAGGTAATATTTTATCAGCTGTTGTTTGCATCCATCAGAGTTTGTGGGTAACTTGATAAATGTTAAACAGGGAAGCAGAAAGTGCTGGTGAGGCCAGACTCGGAGATAACGGCACATTCAATAGCTTAATTTCACAATTAGTTTACTGTATTATTGGAAGCAAATCATATTTCACTGTGCCTACACTAGTGCTCTATTTTTAGCCATAATCTAGCTAAAAAGGAGGAACCTACTGAGATGTATTATAACATCGAATGTGAACAATTCTGTTCTCTCTCTTTTTACTCATTTCGTGTCATACATCTGGTTTGGAATACAGCTCATTTATTAATTGAACAGAACTACCGTGGATGGGCTGGAGGCTGCAATTCCAAGGCAGAGGAAAGTTTCACACAACTCTGCAAGGAACCCAGCAAGTCACAGCCATGCAAAAAGCATCCAAACACACTGTCTGCTCTCCCAATAACAGGCATAGCCGAAACAATTATTTTTCATTAATTTAGAATTACAGTGCATTTGGCTCATTGGTTGCACTTTTTTTGTTTTACTTTTCTTGGTTATTTTTTTAGGGTGAAGTTGTAAATGAAAACGGCATTTGAAATTCTCCAATGTAGCCTCAGTCTTTGTGTTGCATCATCTTTTTAATTGCATTTTTAAGAACAAAGAGGAGATATAAAATGAAATTGAGGGAATATACCTATCTACTGCCTTAGTACCAAACATTTGATCCCTTCCCTTTCCCCTGTGATACAGACAGAGATGGTTGCTGGAAGAATAAAGCACCTTTCACGGTATGTGCAAGATGCTCACAGTTTTTCCACAAATTCAGTAGAAACCTTATTTGTTTTCTGTTTGCGGTTCACAGGAGCACTTAGCTTTTTAGTGGTTGACACTATACCTATTTTTAGCAGCATTTTAACAGCTGTCACTAACAAATACGATCCCATCTTGAACGAGAAGGGGAGTTTATCTGTTTTATTTTAAAAAATCAGACTGCATAGTTGTCAGATTTTAAAATGCAATTTGGATCTTTATCTCTGAAGAGAAAAGGCTATATTTTCTCATTGTGCCAATTCCATGGGGGAAAGAAATGGGGGATGTGTAGTGGGATTGATAAAGTAACGACAGGGCTTTGCAAGGTTTGGAAATAATGTTATTCAAAGGCATACAAATGTATATATAGCCCATTTCAGATTTGGTTAAAAGTGGTCCTGTTTTGCTGCCTTCTGCAGCTGTGTTGCAATGGGGGAAGCCGCAAAGAGTCAAGTCATAGTTTTCCAAGTAGGTCAAGAGGAGCAGTGCGGACACCTCGAATGAGGAATTCTCTTCACTCATGTTAGATTTTATATGAGGTTAACTCATGTAACACACATGATACTGAAAGCATCAGACAGACAAGTGTTAGGGCACTCTTGCAGCAGATGTCATCTCTGTTCCTAAAGATAGGGGCAAATTTGCTATGGATAATGCGTTACAAAACAAGATAATGCTGGAACTCAGCAAGTGTCAATTTGTACATCCTCCTGTGCTTAGAAAAGTGAGTGAATTGGTATTAGGGGCTGCAGGAGCAGCGATGTAGTGTAAAAGCAGCCTACTATACTGTCTTACTTAGAGGTCATGTGCCCTATTTTGAGAACTGAACCAAAGCGGATGAAGTTTTGAGTCAGGTCCAACTAAGGCAGCTGGGCATTTCCCACTTCTCTCCAGCTCTAGCCCAGGAATGCAGGCAATCACATGGTCACACATATTATTCCTTTACCCGACATTACTCACCGTAGATTTAATTTTTGTGCCATTTGGCTCATGTGGGTTTGATTAGTTGAGATTTGCAGGTGAGATTTGCAGAAGTAGTTGCATTTTGGGAAGACACGAGAAACACATTGGGGATGACAGGTGAGAGTTTACTTTCCCTGACCAACAGATATGAATCTTCCAAGAGAAGAGTCCACAGTCTTCTCTGACTTGCCACTTAATTGTTTTAAAGCTAGTTTCCCAGGCCATGCTAGAAGTCTTTAGAATTCTTTACAAGACAAAATGTAAGTAAGCATGTTTTCTGTATGGTATGTTTATGTTCTCCAAGATATCAATACTTTATCTATTTACTCTAATTTTGAACACTTTTGTTTTCTAATTATAGAGAAATCCTTTAGCTGAGCAACAGAAGATGTTTCCTTTTAACGTGTATTCTTTCTTTTCTACATTTTTTTTTATTTTTATTTTTAATGCTCTTTAATGGCCATGTTGTAACTGTGGTTGAACCACATCTAAGTATAGTACAAGTGCATTTCTAATGCACATTGGCATTAGCAACCACTTGCTTGTGCAAAGGGCCAAGACATGCATTTAAAAACATCTATTTCCAATACATTTCAAATTACAGTTTTTATTGACTATTAGCACCAATAGTTTCATCTGCTTCAAAACAAAAACATCCCACAGGGAGTTGCTGGCTGTGGATAATAGGTCTTGTAGAGAGTAGCAGGACAAGCAAAGCATAAAGAATAACACATAGTCAGTACTTTGTATTTTCTGGAGCTTTAATATTTTGACATATGTTTACATCATTTATAGTCAACTTCTCTCTTGCATTTTTTCTTGTAAGAATATGCAATTTGTAAAAAAAAAAAAATTGTCATTGCCACAGAAAGCAGCCTTATCTCAATATTAATGAATTCCCAAGCAATAGAAGGTAGTGGCAGCTAATTGTATCTTAATATTTATCTACTACCTACTGGCATTTTTACAATATCAAATGGTAACTCATGCCGTAATCTGATAAAAACTTTGTAGTAACCATAATAGTACTGCACCTATGCCAAAAACCCAGACACAGTGTTTAACAGCAGTAAAAAGTGCAAATAGCACCCTCCAGCACTTAATAAACATATCAAATGCAAATTGGAGGAAATTATTTAATCAGTCTATAGTCTAGTTAATTTTGATGATTATTCACAGTTCTAGTAGGAATACTTGAAGTGTGGAATAAGTTAGTACCAAAATTGTCATGACACCAAGGTCATAAGCAGAATTTGAAACTTGCTGCATAGAGGAAATTATCTTCCTAATTGAATGAAGGTGCAGCTTTAAAGCTCCTACAGCAAAAGGAGAATTCTTATGTAATTTTCCAGATTCTTCTGTAATCCTGAAATTGCCTGCTCTCAGATATTATTCAATGGTTTGATAGTTTGATATTAAACTGTGTGATCAAATCCATATTGAGACTTGAAATACCTTTGTTGTCTAAATTTTTTTAAAAATCTGTATTTCCCGGAGAAGAGAGATTTTGGCTGGACTCTCCCCAAAGTGTACAGTGAAGAAGAGACTGAGAAGAGCAATGCTGTGAAACTAAGAGATTGAGGAAGAAACATGTGCAAGACAGAAAAGGAAAAGCAAAACCTATTGATTTTGGTGGAAGATGCACTGCTTTCCTAAATAAATGCATTTTGTTGATTTTGTTCATATATTGAACTCTCACTTCCTTTGTAGGCTATGATCCAGATCTAGGAGCTCATTCAATGTGTCCCCTGGGCCCACACTGGGCAGTTGATTTTGCACAACATGGAGAGTTGGTCCTTGTCAGATGCACGTTGAGTTACACAGGTTTGGTTAAAAAAGGAACCACAAGTCAGTGTTCTGAGAATGTGTCCTAGCTTTGGAGATCAAGGTCACACCAGAATTTGTCTTCCCTAGACTAAATATCTGGTAATGAAAAGTCATGCATTCCAGTATTTTCCCACTGAACTCACCAGCATTTGGCTCACGAGGGAGAAATTTTGGCACTTGGATTGGTTTGTCCCTAGTAACTCACAGGTGAGGGGAGTATTCTCATCAACCCTGTTGCCTGGCTATGGATAATTCTCTTCTGGTTTAAACCAATTCAGCTTGGTTTCCACAAAGGGTGCTCTCTCTATCAGTGCTTGTGCAATCCTGGCACCTGCAGCATCCAAGAGCCACACAGACACGTTTCTTCTGAGTTCTAGAAAGAAGAGCAGCATTATCAGCATTTTATAAGCAGGGAGTGGAGGAACAAAGAGCTTGCAGGGTTTATCTCATGCCACTAAGAAGGTTACAAAGTACAAATATTGTTACTTCCCAAATCACAATCACCGCCTTCCATTGAGGGACCAGGGTCCCTTTTCAGCCATGGCCTTCCCAGGAATGCTGCCTGAGCATGAGTGACATAGACTTAAAACACTTTTGTTTGTTGTCTGGGAAGGAAGACGCGTCGTGCTGTGTTTCAATGGATTCATTATTGGAATGAATTTTAGAAACCCCATATTGCTGGGGCTTTTACTGTATGGATTAGCAGCAGCCACTGAAGATTGACGTTACCTTCCCTGCCTGCTCGAACCTGGTCAGAGGAGTCACATTCCATGAATATGCAAGAATTTCTGGCATGAATGCTTGTACATGCATATTTGCATTTTGGCTCCCGTGCATGTTGTTCATGCACTCACCACTTTGAACTCTGCTTTTCATGAGTAATTCTGACCAAAAAAACCTCATTCTTTCATATATGTATCTATAAAGTAAACACATAAGATGCCAAATGGAAGTAATATCATAAGTTTTCTTTTGTTATTTATTCATTTTGCATTCCATTCTCAGCCCTGGCTAGACACTCACAGAGTAGAAATTATGTACCCTTCTCAAGATTTCTAAAGGAAGATCAGCCAGGACTCAAAGGAAATCCTGTTTAAGAGTCAAAGTTGTTCCAGGGCAGGACTCATAGAGGGTTTAGCAAACAAGAATTTCTCCTGGCATGGTTCATTTATGTCCTCTATGCATGACTTAAAATTGAAAACATGAGCCTATCAGAAATCTTTTGTGTTCAACAGCTGCATGTAAGACATGACTATTTCCAAATATAAGAGCAGGTACTGATCCTTTTAATCTGGTTACTTTAGTCTTGCTCTAAGCAGAAGACACCTTTCACTGTGGTGCTAGTCCTGCAGGATTTCTCAAGTCCTAACCATTACTCTTTTCTGTTAGAAGAATGAAAAAGACCACTGAAAGGAAACACAGGACACTTAAGGAACTAGAGGTGCTGAGCTGTATTTACATTATTTATACTACTTTTTTATAACCACAATAATAGTGATTGTAACATGATTTACACTATAGGAGAGAAAGAATTAGACCTTCTTTTAGTGGGAATAATTAAAAAATTGAATACATAAAGTAGGCAGTACAATCTGCCTGCACATTTTTATTTCAGAGCTTGTACTGAAGGGTGTCTAAGCAAGTGCTTCCTTGTAAATCCATTGTGGAGAGCAAATGAATCCCAGGGACTGTCGCTCCTTGTTGATCATCAGTGGGCGTAGATGCAGTAGATGTAAAGGTCTATGACTCATTGAGCTAGCTAAGGTGAAACCAGATGAGAGGAGATAATTGCACCATTATAAAAAGAATTATCATAGTTTGATTACAGAAAAAAAAATCTTCTAATGGTGCCATAATTCTTGGGAACTAGAATATGAGATGGGACTGAAAGTGAGGAGTTCATGTCAAGGAATAGCAAAATGTCCCTTTTAATTGATCCATTTTAATCAGACATGCCAAAAAGATGATTTCAAGGATTGAAGGTATAATTGGTCAAAACAGCCTAAGGTACTTCCCCATGCCAGTTCTGATTACAATAAAAAAAAAAAAAAGACTAATCAAAGAGACAAATTGACAAGGGCAAGAAATCTATGAATCCAGAGATTACTGGAATACTTCATGAAAGAGATGATGCAACCTCCTGCCTTATGCATGAAAATAGATACTGAGTTTAAAAATTACCCATCTAGTCTGATGAGCCATAAATTGAAGAGTGAAAAGGAAGGGTTGCAGGTAATCTAGACTGATATGAGAAATTCTAATACTTACAGTGATATGAAGAAGCATTTCCTTTTGACAGACAGTGAAGATTTGGTGTCAGTAAGTCCAGAAACCATGTCTATAAAATGCAGAAAGTATTTGGGCAATTAAGAACAAAAAGGAAATGTGGTGTAAATTAATGGGAATCTTTATAGTGTACATGAAATACTTGTCAGGGTGGTTTCATACCAGTAATGACATTATAAGCTGACTACAATTTAAGCTGCAAAAGCAGAATGAAGAAGACAATAAATTTTTGAAGCGCACTAACAAAAGCCTGTCATTTTCTCTTTCCATCTGTGTCTTTGTGGAGGTTTAGTTGTGCTATATACTGAGTAGCAAAACTTGGGGAAGTACCAAGATTTGAAGCATCCCTTTGATAATTTTCTTCTAGCTCAGTCTGAGTCCGCAGCTTCAGAGGGGCAGATTGGAAGGAAGAAACTTGAAGCAGTTTTTCATTATCACCTTAGGGGCTGTAACAAGGGGGAAACAGTCACAACTCTTATCCCAAATGTTTAGTTTCATGAAGGTGATTCAGAATTGGTGAAGACATAGCAGTTCTCAGGTGGGAGGTAATTTTATATGGCTCACATGAAGTGAGAAAGGTGTTTCTTATAAGGTTCCTTCACAGACAACATTTGATTTGAGGCTCTCCAACACTATGTCTCAACAGCCTTGGTAAAGAATAAGACATGACACTCCACTGTTGTTATGAATCAGTAGGGAGAGCAGTTCAGAGAAACCCCAGCTGAAGATGACAGATAAGAGAGTCCATCAAATTCAGTCCATTCTCCTTTGCCTCTGCTTCCTAGCTCCCTGCACCTGTGTAAGAGCTGAAAGGAAGAGGGAGACTCAGACTTGCATGTTACAAATTTTATCCAAAGCACATCTGTAAATTACAGCCTCTGCCTTCAAGTGTGCTCAGTGCTTACTTCTTGTTCACTGCAGCATTGGCCATATAATGATGTTACTTCAGGGTAGAACATTATATTGAATATGATTCCAGATATTGATGAGCACCCTCACTATTTTTATTTGTTGGATTTAAAGTTAATAATATTCTGGCATAGCCCTGGCCCAGGCAAATGGATATCTTTTTTTTTTTTTTTTATGAATTTTCCATTAAAAAAAAAAAAACAGGAGATTTTTTCCCACACAGCTAAGCTCACAGATGGACATGAGGACTGTTCAAAATGCTGTTCACCACAGGAAAGCATTGGTAAGGCACTGATAGAGGCAATCAAATGCATCACAGAAGTTTCTGTCAGACAACAAAACATTCCCACAGAGCAAGGAAGTTTATGCATTGATCCCATTAGGGGAGTTCTGCTTTCAGGGCAGTGCCACATCTGGAAACAAGAAGCTGCACCTTATTAGGATGATGAACAAACAAAGGGGCATTGGGACTGTGAGAGGTCTGATGGGGTTTCAGTTAGACTGTAAGCTATAAGGTAAATCCCAGTACTCTGGTGGGATAGGTTTTGGGGCATATTAAGGGGACAGGCAGTGACCAGAGAAATTATTGCCTCAGAAGATTGGGAGACACCACTTCTCTGGGTTTTCCCCTTAATATCAGTGTAAGTCCATTTGCATTCACTGTTAGTACTCATTTCTGAGTCACCTATACCCAGTCCTACTGTGGATCCTCAACTTTGATTTGGAGACGATGTATTTCACTGTCTCTCTCACCCTCCATAGTGTGACTGATAAGTTCTGTCTGCTGAAGTGGTCCAGCCAAAAGCCATAGCCCTGGGAAAGGGGCTACAGTGGTTTTAGCCCTTCCTCAAGTGCCATGGGTTAAGAGCTTCTCTGGCATGGCGTGAAGTGGTTTCACTCAGCTCTTAGGTTGCCAGTGGCTCTGGGAGTTTTGTCACAGGCTGGCAGGATTTCCTGAGCAGTGCAGGGGATTTCTGCTTAGGAGAATATTTGGCTGATGAAGTGTTTGCGACTTCTTTGGGAATGTCCCCTCATGTGAGCATCTCAGGCCCAAGAGGCTGCAAACCTTACCCTGGCTCAGTGCTTGGCAGGATTTCTTTGTGGTTTTCTGCCTTGTCTTTAATAATACAGAGAAGTGAACCAACCATGTGCAAATATGTGCATATATATATATATATATATATATATATATTCTTTATGCACATCTGGGTTGTAGCCACTCTAAAAGCAAGTAAAACAAGTTAGAGTACATACATTACAGAAAGGCATGTCAGTTTATTTTACAGGCTATGTTAACTCCTGAGGAACCACACATTGGTCCCTCTCCTGGTTTCTGGAGGAAACTTCTCTCTACACTGCTCTTTTTCATGTAACGTACGTATGCAATGTTTGCTGTCTTTGTTGTAAGGATATTCTGTTAGGACCAGGAAGAGAAAAAAAAGTTGGAAAGGCTGCTCTCATTTGCAATGTAGGCAGGGAAATGGTTTTAAGCCAACAATTAACACACATGCAGTAGCTGACCCGAGGTTGGTAATGCACATGGTTTCTGAAATAAAGCCCAAAGTTCCCCAGAAGAAACCAAAGAATGCAGAATTCTCCTGGGTTTTCCTACAGCTCTAAGTACTGAAGCTGAAATAGGTGATAAACAATGACTTGTGAAGAGCTTCAGATTGCCAGATAGAGAAATCTCACAAGATCCAAATCCCAATATCCTATGGACATACATAGACAGAAAGACATAGATCTAATTTTTCCATCAGTAATGTGTCTGATCAATAAGCAAAAAACTATACATACATAGCTAACCAGAAGATACATATAGAGGCATGTCTAGGTGCTTGCTTTACTGAAACCATTATATAGCTATGCAACATGCAACAAAATATGTGGAGATAAGTGTGGGGACAGAAAATCCAACCCAGACTATGTGTTATAAATAAATTTTTTTGCTTTGGGTTCCATATTCTAAAAAGCATGGTAGTGCCTTGGTATGTCATAGCATAGATTAGCAATAGAAAAAATAGTTATTTTGTAAGTTATTAGAATTTTGCTTTTCTACCACTGATTTTAGTCTTTTTTTTTTTTTTTTTGCATAGCATTCTATGTTTGGTAAAAGTTTAGCATATCTGTGTAAACACAATGATAAATGCTAATTTTTAATACTTTGAACAATACGTTTTGTCAATGTTCTCTCTTTAGAAGAAGAATTTGTTTATTTGAGAGGCAGTTTCAATAGCATGTGGCAGATTATTTTAATAAAACAAAGTGAGATCAATATCATGGAAGCAGAATTAAATATCTTTAAGAAGATGCTCACATCATAACCCTTTATATGTGGCTTTGTATTTTGAAGTGGAGAGATAAATAAAGGAGAATCACAGAATATGATTCCCCTATTCACTTGTATTCAGGAAGGTAAAGATTGCTTAAAATATGTCTGATGAAGATGGATTTTTCATAAATAAAGTAGAAGAGATTATTCAGTGAGCCCAAGAAAGCAGTCTTCCCGAAGGAGACAACCAAGAGGCTGCAGGTGATGTAAACAGATTATATTTCTTGGAGATTAAAGTGAGGTTTCTGACATTTGAGAGACTATTAAAAAATGCACTGTGCTCACTATCATCTGTGGGCAGTATTGATTGCTGAGCTGTTTACTTGTAAAAGGAATTCTTTCTGGTCAAGTGATGCAGTTTTAGGGAACGAATGACCTCTGCAGGACGAAGGGGCATACAATTATAAATCATACCAAATGCAGTTGAAACTCTCCCACTGGCAAGAGAGAAAATCAAATTAAAGCAAATATTGTATTAAAGGAGTTTCAGTGGATGCCTTGGAGAGCTCTGATTTTCATGTAAATAAATGTTCATTTAGACTGCAGTTTACTGCCTCCTCAGAATAATGGTGAAGAAAAGAAAAGCATATTTAATTGGAAAGGAAGGGAATGCCAAGGAAACAGATGAATTGCAACTCCCTTTCTAGATTTTTCCTGCAGATCTAGCGGCTATGGTAGCTCAGTGTCTTAAATTGTTCAAAGGAAAACATAATTGAACTTCAATCCATATAATTCGGGAAATCTTGCTTTTTTTTAATTTTTATTTTTCTTTTTAAAATATTTTTTATGTCTTCCAGATTATTGCAGCTATAGGTAATTTTCCTGTCAGGTCCTTTTGCATGTCCTTGTGGGAATTGCCTAGTGATTGACAGCTTTGATCTGGAAATTGTTGCAGCTAAACTGCCACAATTCATATGGAGAGAACTGCCAAATAATTTGACAGATAGGTGCCAAGAAATGACGTATGAGGATCTGTCAGACAAAATTTTTTAGAGGAACCATCCTTTGAGTTTGGCTTCTGGTGGACTACAAAGAGCTGGCAGCACCCTGTTCTGCAGAGGCAAAGTGCTGGGATGGGCTATGGCTGCTGTAAGTAAATCCTTATAAAGTCATCATCAGAAATCAGGAATTAAGGATTTTTCAGTGACGGCACCACCTCACAGGCTAACACTTTTGTGCCTGAAAGAGTGAAAGAGTGTGAAATTGATGTAAAATATTTCCTGAAATGAAATGTTTAATAAGAAACCTGGGAGTAAATAGGGTTGTTTTATCTGAGCACTGCCCAAATCTAAGAGAAATCAAACTGTATTTCTGCTTGCTTTTTTTTTTTTTTTTTTTGACATTTGCACATAAAAACAGCCTAAAAGTTATAGAGATTTACCCTAACTGTAAGAATCAACAAAAGTATAAATGTCATGGTAGGCTATCAGGCAACTGAAGCAACACATGTTCAAACCTAACTGAGTAAACATATTTTATTTGCATTCAAGCTAATGCCTTGAAAATGGAGTTAACCTCGTAGTGCTGAACTCAGGGCAGGTGCAAGGCCATTTCCGTAATCCAACAAATTGAGATGTCAACTCTGTTAGCTGAACTATTCCATTCCTAAACCTTTTGTTGCATTTGTCTGTGTATGTGGAGGTTTGACACAACAGGGTATTGAAAATCTCTTCAAGTTCAACAGTGTAAACCTTTAAAAGGGCTTTTCATCATTAAACATTCCCATACTCTGTAATGTGCAACGTAACGTGAGCATACTTGAGGAGGATTTAAACAGGAGAAAGTGTCCTGGTGCCTGAAGCTGGCAGTGTGCTAATTAAAGATGCACAGAAGAAAATTTAAGAGAGTAGGTTTTAGGAGGGAGGGAAGGAAGGAGACCATCCCTATCAGAAAGATGTGACGCTTCAGCTGCCGAGCCCAATCACCGGGGAGCAGGAGTGCATAAACAGGAAGAGGCAGGGAAGAAATCACTTAACTGTGGGCTAGAGAAGAAAAATGTCTCCCAGGAGGTTTATTCTGGATGGATTATGGGAGCAGGGAAGATGTCACTGAGAGGTCTCTGGGTTGTGCCTATCCTGGAGTAAGTTAGAGGCACCAGTCAGACCTAAGGGAGAGATGATGTAGCAGCAAGGGAAACTAAGCATATTCATCAACATTTTAATAATATTTCCTGCAGTGTTATCCTCTCATAGCTTTTTCAATTATCCTCCTATATTCTCCCAAATTTCTTCTCCTAAACCAACCCATAATAGATTTTTCTAGGGTACCTAGCTAAAAGTGGAGGTGTACGAGGAAGTCTGGAGCACAGAGCCTCTGCTGAGCTGTGGGATCTGGTTCTTGTTTGGTTCTGCCAAAGAGTCCCATTAGGACATTGCGTAGTTGCTTAAACCATTTTTTTCACAGGTTATCCTTAATTTAGCCATTTACAGACACTTGGCCATGAAATCTGGTTTTCAGACACATGAGCAGCTACATCTGTAATGAACTCTGAATGCCTGAAACATTATGTAGTTGTAAATGCTCTGAGAAAAACAAATAATGACTCAGAACAGATGCTAAGAATAGTAGAAACTCTGGAACTATTCCCCAGGTTTTAGATTTTTTTTTTTCAAAATGTTGTTAATAATATCACCTCAGTTTCCACCATGCTGGGAAAATGAAACCATTGATGCTTGTAAAGCACTCAGGACTGGTAGTGGTGAGTGCCATTAGCAAATTACTCTGCCTGCTTTGTCTTTTCTACCTCATTCCTGTCTTCATGCTCCCTCTTTCAGTGTTGGCCCCTTGCACTCTGTCCACTTGGCTGGTCCAAGGCTTGGTGCCAAGGTACTTGGTAGCAGGGACTGGTGGCAGGTCGGCTCCTGTCTTGCTTGTGCCCAAATCCCACCCTGACACACAGCTGGCTTCTGCTCTCCTGAAAAGCAGAGAGGTTCAGACGTGCTCCATGTGGCTGGCATTCTCACAGGCAGCATCTGTTCAAGGCTATAGGAAATCCACACTGAGTGGATTCTATCACAAGTTTTATAAAGCTCATCCTTTTGACCAAATGTGGGTGGACCTGCACAGAAACTGCACAGAGAAGCTGCTGACAGACTTCTTGTCCTTGTTCTAAGTTATGGGAGGGTGCACTGGGTTTTTCAGCAGGAATCTTGTTCCTGTGTCTGCTCCTTAGAAGCAGCTCATATAATTCAGCTGAAATTTGTATTTTAAAGTGAAAGCAAAGAGAAGAATTGACTCACCGTGGAGATGTTTTGTAGTATTTGGAAATGTCAAACACAATTGGAAGTGGGCTCTTCAAAGAGGTTGGCAGCCCTATTAATATGTAAAACTACTGCTGTGCTGATATTAGTAGTGCAGGTAGGAGTGACATATCTAAATGCACCCAAACTGGGTTCTTCTGGATATAAGCTGAACAGAGAGATGCATTTTACCTCTGGGAGATTTGGAGTGCAGAGAAAGTAAGCAAAATTTGCTCATTTGAGATCCTGAGGTGCCTGACAAAACCTTAAGGTTAGTCCTGCCTTGAGAAGGAGATCAGTTCCCAAAGTCCCTTCCAACCAAAAATTTTCCATCATATTTTCATCATTTAAACTTCTGAGTGTTTAATATTTTAGTTGTCAGGATGGTTATATTTCCCTGTTATGGGCCACTGCTGTCTATTTAGAATGTTGCTTTTGAAGACCATATATGGCACACATTTTTAATTGACTGATCTTGGATAAGAGGGTTGAGAAACTTAAGGTAACTTTCATAAAGTGTACTACATGTAAGAGGGGTTATTTGGGGGTTATCTTTGCCACAAAATTGTTTAACCTTGCTGTGCATTCTTCCCATGATTTAAACTGCTCTGTACGGAGTTTGGATACCATCATGATTCTAGCAACAAGAGAAAACACAATAGTAATATTCTGCCATTTCTTAGAACTACAGAGTAAACCCTAATAAATAACAGGCTAGGTCTCAAAACAATAAACATACCATGGTATGAAAATCATCTCTTTTCTCATAGATATAAAAGTTAAGTGTGATTTAATATTTCGTGCCTTCATTGTATCAGTACCATCCTCCCAGCAATCACCCATGATAAACTGTTACACTATTTCAAACTGTGTACAATATTTAGTGTTCAAGAAGCAATGTATTTGAGAACAGTCAGGCTGAAAATCTGTTCACAACAAAGATTTTTCAAGTGTCTCTATTCCTTGTGTGTGTGTGTATATATATATCTATATATGTGTGTGTTTGTATTGATTTTTGTTTTAAATTTAGAACCACTTAGGTTCTAAAGAAGTCAAGCAACATGCCCTCAGCACTGATGGCAAAACACTGAGAAAATGGAAGTTTGTTGTGAGTCCTGCATATGAAGTATGTGGTAAAAGTAAGAGAATGCAGACTGTGTGGGCCTGCTGCAAATCTCTGAATACACCCTGAAAAACTAAAGCACGCCAGAAATGTCTGGTTGCTTGTACAACTGGTTGCACAACATTGACTCCCCTTTGGTCTAGCAGAGCTGTTGACCTGGACAATCTCTTTTAGTCTGAGTGGAGAAGTTACAAAAAGGACTTTTTAAGTAAAAGCCTGAGAATAGGGAAAGATTGTCTTTAGCGTGCTTCTTCATAATTTTATAAATCTGTGTCTGTGCCGTAAAAAAATCCTGCAAAAAACTATGCAGAGTAGTCTATTGGGAATGTATGATGGTCTGAGAAAAGGGGCTTGTCCCCAGCATTCAAAGATGATCCCAAGAACCTGAACTCCAAACCAGCCTTTCTAATTTGCCTGGTGACATTCCCTTTCTTCCCCTTTCCTTCTGCACACTTGGGGCAAGGAGATATGGTGCCAAAGACTTTGTACCACAGAATTAGCACCTCCAGAGCAGAATCAGTGACAACAAAAGTATATGTGGTATTTCCTAACTACCTTCCCAGTCAAGCTGTAATGAGGCATCTTAGTGAGCAACAATTAGGTCTGATTGTGTTGGGAATCAGAGCGGATAAGTTATTAGCAAAACAGTTATACTAGGAGAATCAAATGATCTTTTTTTAATCACAATAGTCTGTTTTCCCGGGCATGATTTTTTTCTATCTCTTTGTAGGCAGTGGTTAAAGAAGCAACATGGTTTCCTGTGTGCTCATAAAGATATACTATAGGGTAATAAACCTGAATAATATTCATTTCCATTTGTTATAATGATTGTAATAAATCTACAAGGTGCAGATGAAAGCAGTTGTACTAGCCTTACATTTTACAGAAGATAAAAAAGCTTCTCAAAAGGGCAGAATGGAGTGTTTATTATGCCTTCTTAATTTTAAGTACATTTAAAAGAATTGCCATTTCCTTCTGTTGCCTCATTTACAAGCACCAAGTTAGGTAGTAATTATAAGATAATTCAGTAACACTCTAAAATAATGATTCAGCTAATTAATGCTGAATTACAGAGGCAGTCCTACACAGATACTTATAACACCCCCATTAACACTGACAGAGTTCATCATGATTATTCCAGCAAGCACTGAAGGAACTGAATGTGATTAGACCCTATCTTGAAAGCATTTTTTTTCTTTTTAATAAAACTATGGCCTTTTATAGAGTTCTCTCTGGCACAGGTGTCTTAGGGAGGAAATGGGGCAGAGGAACCTTCCTCCTACATGCATCAGTCACCTTCTGCAATGTTCATGATGGATGTAGAGCCTAAACTGAGATACCAATGGAACCATGGCCAAAAAAGGGTGTAGCCTTTTGGCCACGAGCTGTGGACAAGAGTCATTTTGTCATCTGTGGTATCTTTGAATTTGGCTGAGGTTGGTGTAGGGCAGAGGACAGGAAGGGCTTCTGACAAAGGTCAGGTTTTGTTGCTTCTCACTCATGGTCAGCTTCAGTATCACAGGGCTCAGCATCCTTCTCTTTTATTTCTCCCATTTTCTCTAGAGAGTCAGTTATTCTGGATCACTGTCTTATATTTGCTGGATCTTTGCATTTTGTAAATGCTGTCACATTTGTATATGCTGCATTTGTGCCTCTCTTGGAAATGGAAAGGAGGCTATATGAAGGCTCTTAAAATAGACTCTGCTCTTTTTTTTTTTTTTAATTGTTTATTTTAAAATAGGCAAGAAATTTATATATATAAAAAAGTAGGTCTAGTAATTTTATTTGCATGGAGTGAAGCACAGGTCAGGGTAACACTGAGTATCATAAGGATTTCAAGACAGCATGTTCAGATGTCATAGAATCATGAAAGACTGGGTTGGAAGGGATGTTGAAGTCCATACAGTACCAATGCCCCTGCCATGGGGCATTTCCACTAGCCCAGCTTCTTCAAAGCCCCATCCAGCCTGGCCTTGAACACTTCCAGGGCAGTCCCAAGCAAATTTGGTTGGTTTTACTACCTGCAAGTTGATGTCGGCATTTCAAATGAAGTATAACTCATTGCTGGCAGAAAGGACTCTGGAAATGACAGGAACCTACCCCTTTATGCCAGCTGCTTAGCATCGAGTCCCCCGTGTGGTCTCTTTTACAGGCAATATTTACAAGACTTTTATAAAGTTGCAGTGCTGTTCTGCCCTACAGATCCGCACCCCCAGATGTTCAATGTGGGCTCGAGAAGAAAGAAGCTAGAAATTGTACCTAAATATACTGCTGGGAAATTGAATAGAAACTCTTCCAATTACGGGGTCTCGGCGAATACTTTTTGCCCCAAACCCGCGATTTTTTCGTTTCTAAGTGGGAGTTGTGCAGAGGCTAACGTGTGAAAACTCCTGCGGCGGGGCCCACGGGGCTTCCGCTCCCGCCGGCGGAGAGCAGGCTCTCGGCGGAGGCAGGCCGGGAGAAGCACAGCGTGAGGTGGCAGCAGAGCTGCTTCAGCCTCCTGGTTCTGGCTGCAAGATGGAAATAGTCTGGCGATGGTCCTCGCTTCCCCGCGGGGGGCAATGGGTGATGGATCCGCGTGCTGGCACCGCGTCCGCAGCCCAGTGATCTCCAGCTGTCCGAGATGGCAGCCGGCTGGGCTGGGGCCCGTTCAGAGCTGGGCTTTATGGTTTCTTTGGGTTACCAAAACCCCTTTCATGCTCGCCGGAGGATCTTAAAAAATGCAATGCTATGGATACAGAGGCAAATTCAGGCTTGGCAGAAGAGCGTTGCTTTCACTTATATAAGGGCTGAATCTGCCTCCCGTTGTTTTAATGGCCGGTTACTTCCCCTCTCCTCAGTGTGGAAGCATTGCTGTCCCAGGCAGATAGAGGCATTGCTAAAGCACATTCATCCAGCACTCTGGAATCAGTAAAAGCTGGAATGGGTTCAGGTGGAAAATTACAAGATCAAAATGAGGATCAGGGATCTGATTGATACTGAACTCGAGGGACTGAGGCTCTGCTTGTGACTGTGCTGCAATCTGTGAGGCAATAACCTAATTTTCCCACTTTCTCTCTTGTCCATCTGCCAAAAGGGATGATAGTATTTTGCTTATCTATTTTACCTATTAGAGTAGAATATACACTGAAATGTAAGTAACAATAACAGAAAATTAAGCAAATGGAACTGGGAATTTAGACATTACAGAGGTGAGTAGAAAGAATCAAACCCAGTATCTCTTGAGAAAGAGAGTAGAAATTCCAAATGCAGTTTGGAAAACAGCAGTGAAAATCCTTTCTTAGATAAATAGCTGAGGGCAGGTTTTGGTTAGTGCTTTCCCTTTCCTTGCTTATAAAAGCGGGGCGGACTGGGGAACAGCTGACTCCTGTCCAAGAGCTAGAGGTACAGAGCTTTAGTGGACTGTTGGTGGCAGATGTTTTGCTAAAAGGGAAAACCCTGCTTGCAAACAGAGTAGTGCTCCTGTGACACCTGGAAATCCAAGGTGGCTGAGGTATTAGAAATGCCTTTGGAAATTCAGTGAGTGTTAACTAATTTCCCAACAAAGGGATAAATTTATTCCCCAAAGAAAGAACCATGGTCAGCCAAGGGAGAATTTCAGAGATCATGTATCTGTTGCAGGGACTAGTGAAAGAGTGGAAGAAATGGGCCAATCTGGCCCATGTAAAGATAAACAGTGATTAGAGAAAGGAAACAATCCAAGGAACAAGCTGGATTTGGCAAGAATACATCAACACTATGTTTTCCAACTCTGCAAGTTTACAGGCCTTAGGCAAGACCAACTCCAGTGGAAAGCTTCAACCAGCAAATTGCAAACACTTTAAAAAACTGATGATAGGCTCTTCGGGAGCCTCTTTGGGAGGAAGATTCTTTTCTGGCAAAATGACTTACATACTTTTGGCACTAAACAAACCACGTCTAACTATGGTAGTTCTGCGGTCACTCATTGCCACACTATTTTTGTGCCTCTCTGCCATAACCTGCACTAAGTGCGCAGTCCCTGCAGCAGAGCAGGCAGCTCCCCAGCTTGCCAAGAAAAGGCAGAAGTTTAGATCTGGGCTTAAGGAAGGGTCCTTGATGAAGTCCAGAATCACAAACCAAAGCCCTCTCTTGAAATTAGTTGTACAAGTCAGCAGGAAAGACTTTTATGTCAGTTATGCTGCCCAGCATCACTCCTGCAGCAAGGGTTGAGCATGATTTTGGGACTGCAGCAGCAGCCCACGCCATAGGAGCAGCACCCCATGTTCCCAGAATCCCCAAACGCAGCAGGCACTGCTTCCCTCCCCCACACTGGCTGTGCCCATCAAGCACTGCAGGCAGCAGACAACCCTACTTGTTTTCCAGAAAGCCTCTGCCACCAGCCATGTTGGCCAAACAGCCACCCCCTGCCCCCGACAGCTTTTGTCACCCAGCCCCACGCAGACAGAAGTTCCAACTCCTTCTCCTCACCTGGAGGTCAGGTCTTCCCTTTTGGGTGGGGAAGAAATGCAATGTCTTTGCATGCCCCCCTTCCTTAATGGGGAAGATTTGGCCTCCCATGAGCCAATGCTTTATGGGGCTGGAATATCCAGCCTTGGAAAGATGGAGAGGGATTTTTTTACAGGAGTGTGTAGTGATAGAATGAGGGGGAATGGTTTTAAACTGGAAGAAAGTAGGTTTAGATTAAATATTTGGGAGAAATTCCTTACTGTGAGGATGATGAGACACTGGCAACCATTGCCCAAAGAAATTTTGGATGCCTTATCCCTGGAAGTTTTCAAGGCCTTGTTGGATGGGGCTTTGAGCAATCTGATCTAGGGGAAGGTGTCCCTGCCCATGGCAGGGGTGTTGAAACTACATGATCTTTAAGGTCCCTTCCAAGTCAAACCCTTGTATGAATCTGTGGATCTCTCAGCTCTGGGGAGGTTGTATTCCCCGTGGCTGAAGGAAGGAAGTGCAGAAATAAGGATGTTCAATGCCAGTGAGGCTGGCTCTGAGGCCCACTGTTTATGGCATCCCTGGGTGGGAAGGAAATCTTCATTTCACTTGATCTCTCTTTTCAGAGAACTATTAAAATGTGAAATGTATCTAATGGAGCTGTCAGAGGAGCCGAGCTCATGCAACATTTAAGAATAAGATATCAGCACTACTGCAAAAGTCTGGGATGGCACAGAAATAGTGCTTAAAGGACAGTGAGGCAGGGATTTTGGGATACAGGCAGCTGTGACAGTCCTGGTCCCTGGTCCTGTGAGGCAGGTGTGTCATTTGCCTGAGAATTCACAGGCAGTTTGTGAGGTAGGTAACTTGCCAGGGTTGAGGTTTGCTTCACTGGTATCTCCCAGATTATAATATTCATGTCACGGTGTCTGCTATATGCCTCTCGTGTTTGCCCTGAATGCAATGTGATTTCTACCTTTGGATGTGCAGGCACTAAATTATAGAAATCAAAAAAATCCATCCTTCCTCTTTCCAGTGTGGCAAGGAGTTGTGACCTCCTGGCAACCGCAGGTGCCAGCAGAGAGAGATGGAGGCAGGGGAGGCATGGGGTGGGATCAGTGCCTGCCATGACTTCTGTGAAATGAGACCTCCCCTTCAAGCAGCTGTATGGATTCCCATTGGGGAATAATTAGATTTTTCCCCTCTCCATGTTAAGATTCCCATTGTAGACCAACTTTTTGCTGAGCAGATCATACTGAGCTTGAGCCAGGTCTGGGTCCTCACTGTGTGTGTTTGCACCCACTAAATATGTGACCATCTTACCAAACAACCCTTGTGTGGGTTCTGAACACCTCCTTAGGCCAACACACAGGCACTGCCTGGTTTTGTCATGTTTAAAGATTTTGTGCCTCTATGTTTTCACATGCTTTTTACAGATTCACTGGGAACTCTAAAGTGGTGACTTGTAGCTTGGTGTGATTTACCCCGTTGTTTTCTGCTGTGCAAAACTGTTTGTCAGTGGAGCTGCAATTTCAGGAGGATGTTTGCACAGAAATATAATGAGGCTTGGCTGGTCTTTGGGAGCAGGAGTGATTTTGAATGGCTGCTGACCTCGTGGGGAATCTGCGCTGCAGAAACCACTGAGCTGGAAACAAAAACCTGGGAAAACCAACACAGGCTCTCCATCTTCTGCTCCGAGTTAGTAAAGAGATAGTTTGTCCAAAAGCCAGCAGCAAATGCTAGAAGATGTATTCATAGTTCTGCCTTTGAAAATGATTTTCAATAGTAATACCACATTTTAAAATGGTTCTGAACTTCTTGGTATTTGTGTAAACTGTTCACTTGCAAATGAGCTGGCCTTCTCTTCGGGTCTGTTCTGATGGCTAGCTTTGAGTTTGCTCTTTCTCCTTGGTGTGGATTAGACCCCTGCACAGGCTCTGCAAAGCAGAGGGTACTTTTACACTCTTGAAACTACAGAAAGAAAGATTTACTTGTTTGATAATCAGGTTTATTAGTTCCCATTCTGTTGACGGCTAATAACAATGACTTTCTGATTTCCACTGTCACACAGCTACAGGAATGTATACAACTATGTATATAACTACAGGAAAAATATATGTAGGAGTTGTTTTTGAATCAGAAGCATGATAAAACTAGTGGCTTTGTCCAATTGTACTTTTTCTGGCCTTTTTTAGCAGTTAGCTATCCTATAGTAATAAATAACATTTTGCATTATGAGGATCCAAAGGCTTGAACAAAAAGGCTATGGGTCACAGAACTGTTCCCCACAGAGTTGCTCTGCCCTCTTTCCAACATCTTCTTGCTTGAAAGTGAAGGGTTTGCTTACACTAATAAAAAAAAAAAAAAAAAAAAAAAAGAAAAATTAGTTGCTTTTGGCCAGAGATCAATCATGGAAAATTTCAGCCCCATCAGAGAATGTTTTGGAAACATAGAGGCTGTAAGCAGATGATCTGATCCTGATGCCACTTAGCTCATAGCTGTTTGAGTCTGCCATAACAGCAGCAAGTGCTGTGCATTTAACCATGGTTTGCCCCCATGAGCTGGGATCAAGCTTAGGCTGTGGGTTTCTCAGCAGCCTCGGCACTGGCACTTGCTGAGGGTGGAAAGAGACAATGGAAGGTGCTGTCACAGCCCTTGCTCTCCTGAGCAGCAGTGGTGAATGGGACTTATTCATGTACTTAAGACCAGGACCCACCTAGCTGGGCTATAAATAGTGAGCTGCAGACCTCAGAAGATGAAGTGCTTTAATTCAGGTGGAACTCCTAGCTTTCAGGTGCTTATCTTGACCAGCTATATTTGGCCTGCCAAATGTATTTTTCTTTAGTGTTTTAGCTCTTCAGGCACTGGGCTAAACTGCTGTGAAGGGCAAATATAGATTAAAATAATATTTATCTGCTCTGCCTAAATCATCCATCCTTTCTTAGATGCATAAGGTTTTCATAAGGACTGAAGGATCTTGCAGAAGATGGTGTTTGGGATATGCTGACCATTGGGGCAAGTCTGTCCAACTCACCAACACTTCCAAGAACCGTTCATTGTTTGTCTGTCCAGTGGTTTTGTGCATCTGTGCCTGCTGCTGACACCAGAGGTAGTAACACCTTGCACCTCTCTGCTGCTACCCTCTCTTTTCTTTCCTGTCCAAAAGAGCCTGGAGACTCATTCTTTCAAGGAGACAGGAGCAACGGCCTCATCAGACTGTCATTATCTTATGTCCTGGTAGTTAAGAAAATATGATAAATGGTTTGGTGAAGCTAATGGTTTTTTAAAAAAAAATCTTATGTCCCTTTCAACCTCTAACAATACAGTTATATTACTTTAAATTACTTGGGGTACAGCATTGAAAATGTCATGTCTTGTGTATTTCTCATGAAGGTTCCTGAGAAAAAGAGGATCCCTATACTTCCTGCTCCAATACTTTTGGAAATTCAGGAACCAGTCTTTTAAGCCAAGCTAGCACATCTTTGTACTGGAGCTGTTTCTTGTCTTACATTTCCGTGGGCATTCCTAGAGCTGCTGTAAGTGGCAGGACGTTGGGTGAAACACAGCCTTGGTCTCACCTGCTAAAAATGCTTGTATGCTCCAGTTTTTATAGGTGCATTACCCAGCACAGATATCCAACATCATCTGTTCCCATTCTTGGCCAACCTGCGCCATACAATATTTTCATGCCATTTGAACTACAAAATTAAATTCCAGTCTGGGATTTCATATACTCTGAAAAGAGCACCCTGTCAACAACTCTGGTGCACTTGTGCTGCAATTTGGGCAGATACTGGCTCCACCTGTTGTTTCGTTTCCCCCATTAGTTATCTAGATGCCAGCACCCTTGGAGACACCTCCTTCTGTTATAAATAAAACTTATTGTGAAACTCTAGAAGATACCCAATTCATGCCACTCAGGTCTTGGCGACCCAACTTGGATGGCTTCATGGGTGGCTTCCAGCTTGCTGAAGATGTTACTTTTTAAATAGATGTGCCTGAAAATGTTTATTGAAAAAAAACTTGTTAAAGCATGGCAAAAAAGTTGCTGGTAGCTAAGGAACTAGGAACAAGCTATTGCTCCTAGTCATAGGGTGTACTCAGTTTTCCTTCAAAAACTACCTACCTGCCAGGAGACATTTGCTAATTTTATTATTAAATTTGCCAATATGCTTCTTGAAGCAAGTGTCTGATCTGATTTTTGGTCGTCAAAATAAACACCGATGTCAATGGGAAAAATGCAGACCCTGATGGAAATGAAAATGTAGAACTTCTTATGATTTTATAGCTGATAAATGTTGTCCAAAAGCGTTAATCATCCTAAATCCTTTAATCATTAACAATGAAGTCCCAAGCCCTAGCAGAGCTGTCAGTGCTCTGCTGCTTGTGAAAAGCTGCACATCACTTGTTGTTGCTGGTGAATCAGATCGTCACAATTCCTGTACAGATGCTGAATGTAGGAAACAGTGACATGTTGAAGAAGGCCTTTTTTTCCGGTTATTTTCCTGCAAAATCCTTTAAAGAGGCATCCCTGGATCTGACAGACTGTAGATCCTGGGAAGTTTCAGAGACAACTGCATTCCTGAGGATGGGTTTGGAGCATGTGCAGATGCCTGCAGATTCATCCAAGTCAAGGAGTAGAACTTTTCAATGACATTCCGGGGCCAGGACTTCCATCCATTAATTATGTGAAAAAGGACCTCCTTTAGTCAAACCTGCCAATTTTTAATGTAATTGAATGTCACCTTATCCTTGTATGACTAGGGAAGAAAAGCAGAAGCTCTTGCTCAACATCCATTTGTTTTATGCCCTTACATATTTTTTGTGCCATTTGAGGCTTTGTGTGTCTGATAAAAGCAGGGAAAGGCTGTATTTACCAGAATTTGAGCTAAAGGTACCAGGAACTAAATTAAAGAATAAGTGTCCTGACATTTTTGGCTGACAGAAGGGCTGCAAGTGGTGTTCCCTCAGGTAAAGGACAGGTTGTAGGCATAAGGAGGTGCCATGACTCTCTGGGGTCTCTCTGCTCATGATCATCGGGCAAGAGACCCCTTGTTTTGACCAGCTCACAGATTTTTTCTGTGCTGGCCAGACTTATCCTCACAGATAAGTCAATCAGGACCATCCTTGTTAACAATATTTAGTGTATAACCTTCACACTGTGACAACTTATAAAACAGGCTTTATGAAAATAAGAAAACATGGCATGAAAAATATTTCTTTTGTTTTATGATATTTGAATAATTTTCTTCTTTCCTTTGGGAAGTAAAATGATTGGAAAAAACTTTTAGGAACTATGCAAAATAAGCTTACATTGGTAAGCAAACACAAAGAAAACATATGTTGCTTTGGGCCAGTTTTAAAAGCTGAATCTGACAGTTTCAATTCAGCAAATATTGATAAGCAGACAGAAACCCCCTTTCTTTCAAAGTCCAAGCACTGAATTCAGGTGTCATATTTTTGATGGTACCTGGCAATTAAACATATCCTTTCATAACCTCGTAGCGGAAGTTGGCTGCAAATAGGGTGAGTTAAACTCATCAAGCTGCCTTATGAATTCTTTTTTTGTGTTTAGAATAACTCCTTCTTACAAGATGAGGAACTGCCAGTCACACAGGAAGAGAAAAGCAGACACTTCTTTTCTGGATAGATTAAACTCTCCAGAGGATGGTGAAAGCGAAGCAAATCAAGTACATCATCTTTCATATTCACATCAACCCATCTATTGTGGAAAACATCAGAAGTCAGCGTTTTCTCACTCAGCTGAAATATTATTCCTGTGCTATTTCTACATTGAAGAGATAAATATTGGAGAAGTGAACACTTAATAATCCCCCAAAGAAAAGAGAAAAACACTGAAAAAGGCAGAGCACAAAGTCCCACTGTATGCCAGCCAGTGCTGCTGCATTCAGAGAGAGACTCTGGGAAGAGCAAATGCTGGTTCCTGGAGCTTGAGGAGCTAGGAGGTTCCACCAGTAGTTGTCTCTTTCTCTCTCTCAAGAAGTTTTGTTTGTTATTCTTGCTTCTTTTATGAGAGCGTGGCTGTGGAGAAGGATTAGACAGAGAACCAGGGACTCGGTGCAAGGAATTCAAATTATATTAGTCTTGTGCTATTTAATGAAAGGCAGAGGAGCCACCAGATAAACACAGGTGAGAGAGCAGGCAGGTGAGAGATTGCCTGTGCTGGCAGGTGGGTGGTGACTGCCAGAGTGTGATCCTGCGGTCTGAAGGCTTTCCCAGAACCGGCTTTCTTTTGGTGGGCTCCACACCATTTTCCCCAGTGGAGTGCCAGGGGACCAGAGCCCACACTGCGACTGGAGCACCAGTTCAACCCAGCACGCACAGCTGAAATTAGGTGTAAAATGTTTTTGCTTAGTCATTAGATCTTTGCCTGTATACCCAGGAATTATTTAATGGCTCCTGGGTAAACACTGGTACTTCAAAGAATGTGCTAATTTGGCTTTGGAAATGAGAAGGCAGGTAAGATGCATGACCTCTGCTGAGGCATCTTTTGATATCCCACATTAATACTGGGGTTTGATGATTGTTCATTTTTCCATCTCAAAGGGAATCTTCAGTAATGGCTTATTATGCCTGCTTGCAGGCTTGGTTTCTCACTTGGGCTGCTGGTTGTGAAGTATACATTGCATACATTAGGGAGTAAAGCTGAGCCACTTTCTGTAATGCCATGAGTGGGACAGAGTAAAATCAGTCCTATATTTCCAAGTATCAGATGTGCTTGAAATGCAAGTATATCTTTCAGGAAGTTTAAGTTAATATTCCTAGGATGACACTCCCACACCTCTTCTGTGCTCATCCACATTTATCATTGGTGTATGTGCCAGTGGTGCAAAGCACCTATAGATGAGGATCCATGAGTCTCAGACCCCTTGGTCTTCTGTAGCCATCCCTGGTGGTATACCAGGAAGATTTCTGGATTTTTCTGTGATTAGCATGTAGTGAAATACTGTTTGGGAAGTATGCAAAGATTTCTGTTTGTGGCAAGCCAGCTAGTAATGAGGCATGGCACAGCCACTGAAGTGCACCCATCCCATGCATGTAAGGTGAATCATTGCCTATTTTTCCTGTTAATGACTCAGCAACTCAAGTAGTGGGAGTGACCACTTGTGGTCTTGATCTGCCTGATGGCATCAGTCAAAAGCCACTCTTTTGCAAGGCATTTTGCCAAAGTGGGCTTGCTGATGACAGGAGGTCAGAGGTGTAGCTGGATAGCCCAGAGAATGCCTCATCAGCATGACCACATCTGCAGCATTGGTATTTGTACACTGATGGGACTCCCAAGGAGGAGGACTGCAAACCTGGTGGTTACATTCTGTTGCAAGAGCCCTTGTAGGTGGTCAATTATGGCTGCTGTGTTTATGTGACACCTTTTTTTGGCCATTTTCCTGTACAGGGCACAGAAGTATGTAGGGTGTGAGAGTCATTCCTTTCAGTACAGCACATGACACTGAGGTGCCATGGGAAACTGGGATGTGCTTTTCTCATCCTTCAGTTTTCCAGCTTCTTGCTTAAGCATGGATATCCTCACACTGACTTGTCAGTAGCTGTTAAAAACCACGGATTTTCCATGAGCTTTCTTATTGCAACTTGGTCCCTGCTGCAAATCAAACAGCTTGGATCAATCAAAAAGTTGTCAGGAAATTTACAGCTTTGGTGACTGTGCCCCTGTTAAATAAATGTTAAGCAAGTTAAAACATAATTTAACATGCTCACATCTACAGCAATCTTTGATGGCATACCTGTCATCAGGCATGGAGGTTGGTGTACCCATATAAAGAGAATATTAAGTTATAAAGATTTTTTTTTTCCCTATGGGGTTCTAAAATTCAGATTAACTAACTGCTACCCTTGGAAAGACTTTTAAAGTAAGGAGTAGCTACATAAGAGAAATAAGAGAGCTGCTCAGTAAGATGTGTTTAGAATGTTCATGTCACAAAAAGGATTTTAGAAATGGAAAATCTTTCATTAGATCCATTAATGTTATAATTCCACCAAGCTTTGCACTAAAGCAATTAAATATGTTACTCTAGGAATCAAGACCAAAGAAAACAGTTGGTGAACATGGCGTATATAAGTACTTTGTGTTCTGATAAGAGAATGCCTAATGTTATTTTTTAGTCAGTAGAGGTCACAGTTCACATCTCAGTGTCCCTGTGCTTGGAAATCCACCACAGGACTTCAGCAGTCTGGATTTCACGAAGTATTTTCATTCTTTGCTTTGCTTGAGACATCCTACCTGGCCTCAGGGAAGGCATTTAGCTGCTCTACACCCCTCTTTCTCTTCTGTAAAACAGAGGTAGCTTTTCCACTCTTCTCAAGGGCATTATTAAAAAAAAAAAAAACAAACAAAAAAAAAACCCAACAAAACCAAACATACCCTAAAGCCTGAGACATGCAGATATCCCCATGGTAGAACGTCAGATAGAGTACACTGTTTGCTTGAATCTTCTAAAAATATGTATAAAATTTGCAAGGATGTAAAAATGTATGCCCACAAACTGAAATATGGTCAGTTTTAGGAATATGAAACAGTCCTACTGATATTATTATCACTGGGATTATGATGATTCAGAGCGTTATGCTGACACCAACACTACCTGACCAGGATGAGGAGAAAGCAGGTCCCAGTCTCTCTGTGAATAGTAGAAAGTCAATCCAGAAAAAACCATAAGAGAGTAAGAATAAGCAAGTCAAGAGGAAAGTGTCATTGCATATACGTCTTGTAGTGTTTCCCTCCTTCCTTCCCTTCCAGACTGCACCCTGCCTCATTTCCCACCTCTCTCCCTGCAGAGGGGCTCAGCCCTTCCTCTTCCTCACTGCTTTCCCACTGCCCTCCCCGGGGTCCCAGGGTGCTCTCCGGAGAGCAGCTGCCTTCTGCCCTGCCGTGGCTCTCTGGAGGAGAACCTGCACTGCAAGTTTCAGCTCAAAACAAACATTCATGGCTGAGTTACGAACCCCCAGAGGGATAGATGGTGAAGTGGATTAAAGCACTAACTCTTTGCCTTTGGCTCAAAGCCACATTAGGACAAAAGTTAGAGTGAGTTTCAGGATTAACTTTTATTTATTGGTATGGCTTGGGTTTGGACGTGGCAAAAAAGGCCAGGAATGAAAGGACACTGGGTGAGAGTCACATTGGTGAGGCTTCAGGAGGAGCCTACACAGTGCTCCATCCAGTCTGACCTAATTACTGATGACAAGTTTTGACATTTCAGGAAATGTTTAAACTAAGGAAGCAAAAACCAACACCCATGGACAGCCCTGTGGTGCAAGGGCCTGTGGGAAGATGAGACACCCAGCATAGTGCTGCCTGGGAGGCTGCCCTGCTTGGGAAGGGTCTCTCAGGGAAATGCTTCCAGCCACCCTACACCATCCCATCTGTGGTGGGGGTGTGAGGATGTCTGGGGACATCCTATGCCTCTGCAGTAGCTGTGAGCACCTGTTTGCTGCACTGTGTCTGGTGGGTCCTGGTGGCCTGTGGCTCCTCTGGGAGCTGCTTTGCAGTCAAGCTCTGGAGCTGAGCTAGGTCTCTTGCACCTCATGGACACAGTGGGAAATGTCTAGAAAAGTCTGTGTTGGAGAAATAAGTTTTTAGGGTTTTTTCCATTCATCCTCTTAAATGAACCAAGCCTTAACAGTGAGTTTAGAACTGCATGAAAAGCTTCTGCTTTCCTCACATCCCCCCTTAGGGAATGAGTAGCAATGCTCAAAAGCTTTTGTATAAATCATCCAGGCATACTAAGGCTAAATAACAGAAGGTTGTTTTTTAAACTAAGAGGCAGATCCTTAAGAAGTATGTATGTACACGTCACTGTCTGCTCTTCCTCTCCCACATCAACAGTTGTCTGAGAGTCTAATTCAATTTGCTGTTTGTAAGGTGGGAAAGAGAAGAATAAAAACATTACAGAAGGCTTGTCTGAATAATAGTCTTTCCCTCAGGACAAAGAAAATTATTTTCAGTGTACGGGAGCCACCACATTTGAGAACCTTTATAGCCATTCATTCATGTAAGGAACCCAAGGCTCCTCTAGCCCTTGGCTTGAGGTGTGGGAAGGGTTGGGAAGGAATGTGTCTGGGCAGGGAGGAGGAGTGGCTGCAAAAGGGATGAGGCAGTGAGCTGGAGAGAGACCCAGGGAAGGTGGGTGTCTCTGAATAGCACATTAGCGAGAAAGATTTCCAATTTTTTATAGTAATCTAAGCCACAGGACAGGATGCCCAGGTATCCATGCTGGATGGCAGAGCTGCTGCAGTTGTCCTGCTGATGTTTACTGTCTGGATTGATGTTTACTGTCCTCTAGCAGTCCTCCTGCAGCATCCCTGGTCCTGCAGATTATGTGGCAGCTGAAATGCTGCCTTACAGGAAGCAATGTAGGACAAGTGTTCGGTGCTGCTTTCTGGAGCCAAAGCAGCTCCTTCCAAATCAAAAATCTCTCTTTCTATATAAAGAGATGCTACACCTTTGAAGGGAGCCCTTTCAATGGAGGGTTGTGACTCAGAATACTTAGAAAGGGTTTTCACCCCTCTGATCAGGAATGCTCTCAAACCCAGGATGAGAGGGAAAAAGGAGGATGGTGACTGATTTCACTGATCACCTCTGTCAGAGCATTCAGGGTCCTGATGGATAAACAGCCAGCTGATGGCTCGAAGAGCTCCAAAAAAAGCACTGTGACCCCTTTCTTGTTTCTTAAACTGAAAAGAAAGCTAGTAAAAGGAAAGGGGGCTGGAATTGAAATCATTTTAGATCCATTCCTTTCCCCATACACCTGCAGAGGCTGCACTTAGATGTCTTCTGCACTCTCTAAATTTCTTCCTTCTCTCTTCTTCCAATCCATTCCCTTTTCTGTTAGGCAAACATTATGGGCACTATTTCTCACTGATGGTTTTATAAGATTTGATCTCCCAGAGAGAAGAAAGCACAAAAGAAAGGACACACCACTTAACAGATGTTAAGTTAGAGACTAACAAAAATCTCACACTTATCCCAGCTCTTGCACCATGCTAACTGCCTTCTGCAGGTGTATATGGGCAGAGCAAGAAATGCTCTGCCAGATGCAACTGAGTCAAAAAATAGCTAATCTTAATCCTGCCTACACCTACAGTCATGTGTACATACCCTGAGAGATTAGTGCTGGTAGGCATTTCTACAGGATGAATTTCTAACTCAACACCTGAAAACATGGTAGCTACAGTTTCTGCCAGTCACCCAAATTAATACTCAAATTGGAATGGGGCTACTCACAGTGCTGAAAAATACCAAGTGAACAGAGCAAATGTGATGCAGTACATACATGTTGCATGTAGAAAGACAAAGTAAAGTGAACCAAAAAGTTATAATTTAAATTTTGGTTGAATAGGTTTGTTTGTTTTTTTGAGAACTGGCAAAAAGCAAACTGTATAGTACATCGGTGTAATAAGCTGTTGGCATATGCCTCAGGACCACTGAAAGGAAAGTTAATGAGCTGCATTGCATTTCTGCTTTAAGCTCTTAAAATGCATCATGAATAAATGTGTCTGCAAGTTCATCGAGACTTTTCACGTGGCAGCCTCTGCAGAGAATTGACTATGGAAAAAAATGGGTATAGTTATTTTGAACAGTTTGTAAACACCATGAAATTAATTGTTGCCTAATGTGAAAAAATCCTCCACAAACAAAAAAGACTTAGGTGTCTCTGGATTTATATCAGAAACCAGTTTGTCTCCCTCAATGAGCAAAGCCTCTTAATGGTAGAATATTCTGTGTGAAAAGCAGCAGCATATTTTTAGTGTTCCTGTACTGACAGAGGTGAATTTTGCAGTAATATCTCACACATTTGCTTTTAAAATGTGGCAGAAAAAGAATGAACACCTGATCCTGCACAGCTTGGCACACATGGGGGAAAAGCAGTTGCCTGGCATGCCATTGATGTTAAAGACATATTTGTCACAAGCCTTGCAACCTGTACTGCTTTGTTGTAGAAAGCAAACCCTGGAAGGAAATAGCCATAGCTCCTGATTCCAGCCAGCTGGGAATTTTGCAAGGAAACTGCTTTCCAATGGAAATAAGGCATGTTCATCAAAACAGAGAAGGGCTGGGAAGCAGGGAGGTTAAACCCTTGCTAGAAACCACCCCCCCTCTTCCTTCTGAGATTTTCTTTTAAAAGCCTCATCTACAGGATATGTATTTTTCCTACTATTGGGAAAAGCATCTTTGCCAAACTACTCCAAATTTCTCAATGTTTCACACTGATATGTGTAAGTTATAATATGCATTAAAAATAATTATTGTGAAATTCTTCTCTATCTCAGATAAAAATATAACATTTCTTTATACATCAAAGTTATGTACACACTATAATTTAGTAAAATAACTCAGCATATGATTTATTTATTTTTGGAAAATGACAGCTCTGTGCACCCTGAGTTCATTATTTACACATGCATTCACAGCCACAAATCATCCCATCTCCAGTGGATTTCTAACAAAACATAACTATTTGTAGTAGTGGAACACTGACCATGTCTTTTCAGCAGTACAAATATTAAAATTATTTCATGCACCATGGCAAAACACTAAGCTATGGTTCTTCTATGAAAGAATGTAGTAAAAGCTGTGACGGTTTCAGTGGGTTTAGAAGGCTTCATTGAAGGAGCTGTTATAAGCAAGCAGTGCTCACAGAAAAAGCAGCATAGACTTAATAATTTAGAATTTTTTTGCATTGCATATTCAACACCTATTTTCAACTTCATATATTTTGAATATATGCAGCACTCAAAATGCCTAACTTCTTTTTCTGATACAGAGTCTGTATGTTTTTTTACCCTACGGGATACTGTGGTGATTTTTAAGTGCTTGTAAGTCCCTGTTTTGTGTGCTTACCAAGAAATTTTTTTTTTGTGCTTGAGTATTTTTTCCCTGATATAATCCCTTGGACTTATTCTTTTAAAATTTTTCTCAAGTTTTTTTTTTTTTTAATAGGACGGACAGGGATACCTGCATAATTCTGAAAACTGGTTAATAAGAGAAAAATCTCTTCACACCAAACTTTTTTTTTTATTGTAGATGTTTCTATGGAATCACCTCATTTATAATTCAGTGCACATTTAAATGCACTGTGTGAACATGTTTCTTACAGCTTTATTATATTTCTCTCTTTGCAGTCAGCATTATTCCTTTCTGAAGTTGCTTCAATTACGCTGTTATTGGGAAAAACAGCAGCTAAACCCACCTGTTGATCATACGTTTGTATTTGTTATGAAGCCAGCCTGAAAAGGCTGTCATCGTGCCAAGTGCCGCGCTGATGTTTTGTGGATATCAGTACTTGCACGTTAGCAGAGACTTGCCCAGCATAACCCTTCCTCATTGCTAAAGAAACCCAGCAGATAGCCGTATGCTTGGACTGCACTGAGAAACTGTTTCAGGATGCAGCTGGGAAGGAGGAGGTTAGAGGCAGCAGACGCGCCGAAGAAAACTGGAAGAACAAGAACATGCCTTGTGTGAGCATTCCACAGGGTGTCAGTTCACGCTCTACCCGAAATATCCCTCGAAAGGCACAGTTGCAAAGGTTAAGATTCTCATATGATTGAAATAATTCCCATTTATGTGTTACTTGCTGACAAAACTGTTGACTTGTTTTCTACCATGTATTCCAAGATTTTAGAATTTGCCTCTGTCAAAAGCTTGAAGTGAAACATTCTGAAGACATTTACTGTTCAGCTTGTAAAGAAACAGTTTTGTTTGAATTGATTACTTTGATTTGTTCTCTCTTTCCTTTTCACTTCCTATTTTCTCATCTGTGGAGTTCAACCATTATGAATTTTGGAGCTAGTATGAGGGCTTAAAAAATCAAGATATGGATAGTTTGGTGCCTCAGCTGTAGCAAGATATGGTAAAACCAATTATTATTGACTGCTATGAACTAGGGATTGTTAAACTACTAATTAAAACTACAAGGAGATCCTTATAGTACCATTACTTTAGTATTTAATTATTTCTGTCTATGGAAATTTCTCTCAACACTTTCTCTCCCGGCATTGTAAGTTTCTAAATATGACTTCAATTTTCTCATTTGATCACTGATCTGGTGCTGACATGAGCAGAGTAAGATTTCTAGCAGAACCCTCCCCATGGCAGAGAGATTGGAACTGGATGATCTTTAAGGTCCTTTTTAACCCAAACCACTTTATGATTCTATGGTAACAGGCAAAAAATGCACAATCCTTCAATTTTTAATTTTATTGAGACAAATATTTCTTAAGGACATGATGCAGACAGCACTCATTGTCCATTCCTATTCCTCAGCACTGTGTTATTCTGCTGGTTCCTGTCACAACAGTAAGGGGCTAAAGAAAGCACTGAACCTCTTTTTATTTTTGTAGCGTTTCTCCTCATACCTCCAGTGCATGAGAGTGTCTGGCAGTATTGATAGCCTCTCGCTTCACTAGCTCTTCTTTGTAGGGACATTAAAATTGATTTTCTGCATCTTGGCATATGAAGACTCAAAAGTGTGTTACATGCCCTATTGCCCAAAAATGTGCAGCCACAGAGCAAAGGTTCCAGTGACGGTGACTTTTATGGCACTAGGAGGCCTGAGCTGAGGGACAGGCTTATTTATAGTGCTACTGAAGAATTAGCCTGCCTTTGAACATGCTGCACAGATACCCTGATTGAAAAATCTGCTTTCCTGACAGGGGGGAAGGCAGGGGTAGAAAGTGGAGGCAAAGTTTCACGACACACCTAGTGATATAGGGGGAAAGGCATAGTCCCTTACAGCACTGCCTTGCCACAGGGGCTGCTGGAGACATATTTACGGCTCTGAGGTAATAAAGGTGTAACTTAATGCTGGGAATGGAATTGCTAAGAGAAAGCATGCAAGGAGAAATTCAGAAATAATGCATCACCAGAAGCTGAGAGAAGAATTCTGAGAATGAAGCAGACAGATGACTGCCACAGCTTCCCAGTGCCCAATTAAATCAGCTTCTTTTGCTAATGAAAGTCCCATTGGACAGTCTAAGTGTTAAGAGTAAGCATGACTTCAGGCAAAAAAAACGCTAGCTGAAAATAAAGACCACATTTTAAAAGACCAAGAAGATTATATAGTAGAGAAAAATCTGTCATGATTGCCTCAAAGAAAAAATAATCTCATCCTGAGCACCATGACAAAAGGACCAGTTTGTTTGCAGCTAATCTGTCAGTGAATTTAAAACATCTTGGATTTATTTACAAGGATGGAAAAAATGTCCAGTCACCTAGGGACTGAGGCAACCAGTGTGCTGTCATGGGTACCTGATGACTCCACTACTGGCTCTTAGAGGGAAATAAAGACCTGCAGAGAGAGCTTGACCACACTGAAGTCAATGGCATGCATCTTGTTAACATTGTAAAATCCAGGTTTGGCTGTCTGTTAGAGTTATGAATTGGACTTTATCTGGTGTGATACTATATTCAGTTGGATCACTGCAATAATGTGTTTTTCCACTTCAGTTTTTCCACGTTTAGACAGTAGGAAAGCCAACACTTGGCTCATTTCCAAGTTAATGGAAACCTTCATGAGCAAAAGATAATTTGGATTAAGGTCTTTAATGAGCACAGTTACCTTAAAGTTAATAGGAAAAGGAAGAGAAAAGAAGGGAAAGAG